>JAGFMF010011568.1:19925791-20077894 GCA_019455555.1 Galemys pyrenaicus
TCCAGTCCTCTACTTTTGGGCTTTTGGGTTGTTTCCAGGTCTTACCAATTACAAATAGTGCTGCGATAAACATAGGAGTACAGGTGCTCTTTTGGATCCCATTCCTAAACCAGTCACTGACAACGGAAAACCTGATTGTCAGGTTAGCTTAGGCAGGCCATGGTGTTCTAGCACCAAAAAGACACGGTAGTAACTGTTGGTAAAGCAATGAACAGTGTTTCCACACCCCCAGAAGAGAGAAAATGTAACTAAACTCATCCAGTTTAGCCTCTGAGGTTGGCAGTGACCTTTTCTCCCAAAACCAGTCTCTAAACACTTTCCACATGCACATTTATTTCTTTATACAGTTCTCCATCTGCTGTGTAATCTGCTCTGTGGGGTGTCGTGTGCTTGTAGCATTTTCTACCCAGAAATGAAGCTGCTAATTTGCTGCTGGTTACTCTTCCATCTGCAGCAGCAGCAGCAGCGTAGTTTGAATGCGGAGTGTAACCATAGGACAGAACTGTAAGGACCTGCGGCAGCATCAAAGGTGCATTTTCGAAGCACCCAGAGCACTGTTCAGCCTCTGGACAATTCTTACTGTAACTGCCATTTCCTGCCTCTCCCTAGTAGCTGGCTAGCTTGCAAGGTTAGCTTTTGTTTATTTTGTCTTGTATTGCTGTTGTCGTTGTCAGAGATCACTGCAAAGAGCACCTCCTTGCTTCCTCTGAGCCCTAGTGAGCAGGTTAACTTCAAGAAGGGACTGATTGGGTTTTCTCAATGTTTCCATCTCTCCTGGACAAGGATGATTTGGAACTGTGACCTCAGTCCAAAGGGTCTGAGAAAGACCAATGCTGGGAATCGGGAGGTTCACTCCAAGCACTGGATTCTCTTCCAAACAAGCCCCTGGACAGCAGCAGGAGCTCTTTTCTCTATGTCCTTAGAACACCTTATTAACTGAATATTACAGTGAGGGGCTGAACTCTTAGCCCCCGGAGAGGTTCAGCGTCTAAAGGAGGGCGTGTCTTTTCTCCCCTCAGGGATCAACTACTGTGCACTGAACAAGCCAAGCTGTGAGCACGAGTGTGTCAACACAGAGGAGGGCTATTACTGCCGCTGTCGCCGGGGCTACACCCTGGAACCTGATGGCAAGACCTGTAGTCGTGAGTATGCCCCAGGGGAGGGGCACTGAAGGTAGGGCAGGGGGTACTCACAGGCACCCCAGGTCACGGGTGGCCATTCACTTCTGAGGTTCCTGGGTTTCCTATGGGCTGGCTGCTCCATCAGGCTTTGCCTTCCTTACCAGTGTCCTCATCCATAAAATGAGACTGCTAATACTACCTAGTTCATAGATGAGGCTGTGAAGATTAAAAGAATCATTACCTATAAAGCGCTTGGAAAAGTACTGCTAGGCATGTGATAAGTACTCACTACGTGGACCGGTATTATTATTTGTTGTTGAGAACATTGACAAAGTCAGACCAGCCTCAATCTACATCCAAACTCTACCTCTTAACTAGGTGTGTGACCTTCAGCAAATTGTGTGACTTCTCCAAGTTGTGATTTCCCCACCTGTTTAAAAACAGTTTTGATTGTTTAGGGCTGTTAAGGGGAATAATCAGGACCATCTTAACCTCTTAATACTTGTCTGGCACCAGGAAAGTATACAATTAAGGATAATAGTTCATTGCCATTGTGGTGCCTGGGAAAATGACCAGTGCCTACTCCTGGTTGGGACAAGAAGCAAAAAAGGACGGAACTCAGAAAGCCCTTGGCTGATTTGAGGGCAGGGCTGAGAAACATGGGGCTTTTTGTGAAGCCTTTTCTTAATTTTCTCATGTAAGATTCACAACAAGGCTCCATTTGGTGATGTCAACGCACGGAAACTTGTAGGCTTTGCCAGCTGGACAGTTCCATCAATTTTTATGAGACACAGTCTCCACTGGTCTAGGCCAGCAGGGGTGGGGGTGTATGAATGCTGTGGAGGGGTGCCTGTGACCCTGGTGTGCTGGGAGAGGGGCTTGGTGACAATACTGGTGTAGAAGGGGCCCTTTGTGTGGCTTTCCACCCAGCAAAGCTCACATCTGCTCCAGCTTTGGGGACAGAGATAGATTGTAAGTAAGAACAGTGCAGCTGTTCAGCATATGGACCCTACACTGCCAGGAAAGGAAGTTTCACAGATGAAGTATTAGGTACAGTGCAGTTCTCAGGAAAACCCATGTCCCGTCATTCTTCAGAGGGAACGGAATTACCTCAATTTTGTTTTCCAAGCACTGATTTTGGAAGCCAAAGACCTTTTGAACCAAAAGTTGGTCCTAAAGTCAAGAAGTCCTCCTTATGAGCGGTGTGGTAGCAGGAAGTCTTCCATCAATGTGGAGATGCCCTGGTTCTGTGATTATAAGAGTGTGAGTGGGTTCTGCCAGCTAATGGTCCCCAGCAGACTGGACATGACCTAGCTGAGTCCACTGAGAGTCCCCTGAGATCATGGCCTGCTTTTCTCTCCCAGCATGCCTTAGGGGAGATTAGGAGAGCATGGAGGAGGGGGCAAAGGAGATTAGACCATCCCTTGTCTCTAGGATCTGATGAGGAGAACCACCCAATCAGCTTTAAGAAAGTATAAACCAAGCCATTTGTTACTAAGAATCACCAGAGAAAGCTACACACCCCTTAAGGGATCAGGGTACCTTCAGGCCATTTGGCAACCAGCCCTTATAAGTTGCTCCCTCCACGTGGCACTGCTGTGAGCACTGTCCTAGCACTCACTCTATCCTGGCGACAGCCCTGTGAGGCATCTACACTCTCACCCTACGTAAAGATGGAGAAACTGGCCCAAAAAGAAACCTGAAGCAACTTTCTCAGGGTCACATGACTGATGAATGGAGAAACCAGGATGTGAATGCAGACACTTGGCTTCTAAGATCTTGCAAGTAATTGCAGTAGGCACATCTACCAGTGGAATGTTCTGGAATCCCAGTGCCAGACGCTGTGGGAGTAAAAGGCCCTCTTGATGGTTATGCACAAGGCCTCCAGTGTCTCTGCAGTCTGGGGGGGGGGGGTGCATTTTCTCCATCACAGAATCTGGGGGCAGCCTGCATCACTGTCTGTGGGGTTGCACCCCCACAGCTGTGTGTTCAGACTCCTTCAGTGCCCATCATCCAGGCACTCAGTCACACATGCGTCCAGGTTTTGGTTTGTTTCCGAATGTGGAGGTGGTGGTAGTGGGGAATACTTTTTCTATTTTGTTTTCAGATATAGAAGAAATAAAACTATGTAATGAAAATTTCTCAGCACAAAATAATAATAAGCATCAGTACACCATTACTGTATGCTAGCTATTGTTCCTGGCTATTGTTCTGAAGGCTTAACATGTATCAACTCCTCCACTTCTCACCACAATGCCCTCAGAAAGCAACCATCCTGTTTTGCAAGTGGGGAAATGATGATCCAAGAGGGGCCAAGAGAGCTGCCCCATATCTCCTGGTTGGGAAGTGGTGGAGGTGGCATTTGAACCCCAGCCCTCACTTCTAAGCACTGCTCTGTCACCTGAGTGGCTTGGGGCAGGCAGCTTGGTCTTCCTGAACCTCACTCTCCCCTCAGTGCCAGGAAGATGGCACCTGCTCTCAGGTGGCCCTGAGGATTGTGGATGATGTGTGCCAAGGCCCTGGTGCTTAATAACACCAGTGCCAAATTGTCGGTGGTTTCCTCTCCCAACAAGAACATGGGAGGATAACAGAAAAGGCTGACTTTCCAGAGAGCCCAGTGACACAGGGTAGAATGAAGCCTTCTCCGTGGCCAATTTGACTAGTGAAGTAAAATGGCCCCTCAGGGACCCTCTCTCCTGAGGGAGGTCTGAGCGGTTAGCTCTGTCGCTGCGGGCATCGCGCCCTCACTCTATTCATGTTTCCACGTGACGAACGCAGGGGTGGATCACTGTGCGGAGCAGGACCACGGCTGTGAGCAGCTGTGCCTGAACACTGAGGAGTCCTACGTCTGCCAGTGCTCGGAAGGCTACCTCATCAACGAGGATCTCAAGACCTGCTCCAGTGAGTGCCTCTCCATGCTTCTCTTGGATGAGAGATTTGCCACACAAGTGAAGCGTGTGATGGCGCTATCCCCTCTTTGCTTTGCCTTTTTCTCTACTTCCAGGAGAGGGCAGGGATGTCCACTAGGGACTGCATGCCTTCCAGGGGCGGGGCCGGGGGGACAGAGCAAGATGACCGCTTGATTCCCATGCTCAGGAGCACAGAGCATCGCTGACATCTCACCTGGCTCTTGGGTTTGGCAGGGGTGGACTACTGCCTGCTGAGTGACCATGGTTGCGAATACGCCTGCGTCAATACCGACCGCTCCTTTGCCTGTCGGTGTCCGGAGGGACATGCGCTCCGCAGCGACGGAAAGACCTGTGCCCGTGAGTGTTCTGAGGTCTGGAGGCAAGGGGGTTTGGCACAGGCGCTTGATGGGTGGGCTGTGCTGGTCTCCAGATAGCCTGCACCCCCTCCGGGTTTCACTGGGCCCCAAGGGGGTGTGTATAAAGTTCTCTCTTGGGGATTTCAGCCCTGGTGCAGCCCCCACTGACTCCCCCCTCCAGGCTTTCCCCCTACTCCCTGAGATGGCTTTTTCCTATTTCTAGTCTGCCTGGTCTTCATTTTGAGGCTGAACAGAGCCCCAGTTCTTCTTCTTCTTCTTTTTTTTTAAAGATTTATTTATTTATGCATACAAGAGCTAGGGCAAAGGCCAGAGGGGCGGGGGTGGGAGGATCCACCAGAGACAGAGTGAGAGCCCTAATTCTTGGTTCTTTCTTCCCTATCCCCAGTCTGGCAGAAAAATGTTAGCCAGAAGGCACTACACAAGAATAACCATAAGGTGGGCTCCTTACCGGCAGGTGACTTCCTTGAGGTCAGGGGCTAATCTCAGGCACACTCTCCTTCCCATCATCCTGTGGAATCCCCATCTTGATGTGAGGAAACTGCAGCTCAGTAAATGCCGTCAGTAAACAGCGTCAGTAAATGCCTAAGGTCACCGGCAATTAAGTGATGGGTTCAAATTCTGCTCTGTGTGACCTTAAAGTCATTTCTGGAAGAGGGTCCTGAAAACCCATTTCTGATACTCTGGCTGCAGGTGATGAGGTGGCCGGTGAGGTTCTGGGCACAGTATTTCCCTGCAGCTAGGCCCAACTCCTCTCCTCATTAATTGAGAAGGAAAAAAAAAAAAACATGCTTCTAGACCTCCCTCCCCCCCTTTACCCAGGAATGCCATCCAAGGGGCTCCAGTGCTCAGTAGGTGAGAGGTAGGACCCTCAGAAGGGTAAGGACCAGGTTTGAGACCCGGGTCAGGAAGAAGGCTCGGGATGGGCCCCAGGTAGGGAGGAGCTCTCCAGAGAGAGGGTCGGGGTTTGGATACTCTCCTCCCAGAAAGAAGGCTGTTTTCTTCCTTGCAATCCTGTTCCCATATGGACCAAGATGAAGACTTAAAAAAAACAGTCATTTTGAGAGTAAGCATCAGAAATGATGGGGAAAGACTATGATTTATCTTTCCCATCCTGCTAGTCTTTTTGGTATAAGCCCAAGTTCCCTGATCTCTGACCCAGTCATGACCACAGCCTAATGTAGCTCCCCTTTTATACCCTCCATTCACATGGGCAGGGGAGCTGATGGCACAGCGGCCTGTATCTCCCTAACTGTGCAGCTTGTGAGAAAAATGTTTCACTAATTTGGGATGCTCTTCAGTCTCAGCAAATGATTTACCAATCTTAATTGCTAGTAACTGCTTGCCCAGCTGCTCTAGCCAGCACAGGGAGGGTCTGGGCATTAGGGGTACAGAAAGAGGGAAGGTGTATCTAATTGCATCTACATTTGACTATGCCAAAGCCAGAAGACCTTTTTTTATTGGTTGGTTTTAATTCTCGACAATCTTAGATTATCCATGCCTTTCCTTTGTCCTCCCCATCACTGTGATTATCAACACATCTGACTATATGATGGGAGCAGGATTTCTAGGAACTTCTCACGGCCCTTCCTCTCACATGCCATCCCTTCTCCTTATGATCTCATGTCCACCCTGCTGCCCCAGATCCACATCAGGATGATGCCACTGATGCTTTTACATGTTTACCGTTTTCTCACTTACAGTGAATGGTAATTAAAGGTACGGTGGTAGCACCCGTGTAAGTACATGTTCAGGTGTGATTTGAAGTGAATTTCAGTGTACATTTATATATGGTTGTGTCTGAGAGACACTCTGTAGCCACCAGGCCATACGTGTGTGCTGAGCTTTTCCCTAATTGAAGAGGGTCTGTCATCCCAGGGATTCCTCGGTCTGGCTGCCCTGGCCTGTAATGAAGGGCTGAGTTTTCAGAGCGGCGCTAGTTAACTGGTGTTAGAATGTATGTTTCCCAGATGACAAAGGGCCTGGGGACACCACCGTACCTTTGTTGGGAAAGCCTGCTGGTCTTGGATGGGGGAGCGAGGTGGAGGTCAGCCAGGCCTGGCTCAGTAGATAAGGTGTCCTTGACCCTTTAGAAAAGCAGCCTTAACTTAAACCTGGTTAGCAGGAAGTCTGAAGAACCCTTCACTCACCTTCAGGAAGGTTCTCTGAAGCATGGAGGAAAGGCCAGGTGCCCAGGGTTCTGGAACAAAGTGTGGAGCATTATCTGTCAACATGCAGGGCTGCTCAGTGTGGGCCCGAAGGCCTGCCCGCCATCCTAAAAGTCACTCTCCTGTTCAAATAGCAGCCCCCAATCACAATGAGGGACTCACTAATTCTGTGGACCTGGCTCTTTCAAGTGTGAAAGGAAGAAGATCCTTATTTTAGAAGAAACCAGCTTTCTTCCTGCATCCAGAGATTTCTCTCCTCCATTTTAAGTGATGTTTTCCAATCCAGGTTGTTCTCACTCTAACCTCTGGATTGAGTCTAGGCACTTCCTTAAGCTCTTGATTTGTTTATTCTCATCCTTCATAAGTACTTGCCACTTGCCCTCAGTATACTGGGCATATTGTATTAGAGGCCTAGGGTACAGGTGCCATTTCTGCCTGAACAAAGTTTAAACTTTCTCAGAGAAGAAAGAGAGGATATATCAGGAGAGTTGGGAGTTGGGATGTGGAGAGAAGAGGTGCAACAGGAACATGCACAGGGAGACTCTCACCTAGTCTAGAAAAAGTCTCCTAGGAGATATTTCTAGAAATTGATGGAGTGAGCTAGCCAGAGATGGAGAAAGCTATGGTCTGAATGCTGTGTCCTCCCCAAATTCACATGTTGAAATACGGAGTCCCAAAGATGATGGTATTTAGAGGTGGGGCTTTGGGAGGCGATAGCATCACAAGGACAGAGGCTTCATGAATGAGATTAGTGCCCTATAAAGGAGACTCCAGAGAGCTTTCTAGTCCCTTTTGCCATGTGATGGTACAAGGAAAGGTTGGTTACCTGGCAAAGGCCCTTATCCAACCATGCTGGCACCCCAATGTTGAACTTTCACCCTCTAGAGCTGTGAACAACAATTTTCTGCTCTTTAGCTGCTCGGTGTGTGGTATTTAGGTACAGCAATCTGAACTGATGAAGGCAGAAAGGGGAGATCTTTCTGGGCTAGGAAATGGCACATGCCAGCCCAGGATCTAGAGAGTAACGGGAAGGAAGTTAAGTGCACCGGGTGTTGAATATTGAGTGTGAGAGGCCGACTGGTGAGAGAAACAGCCAGGATAGCGGCCTTTAGGTTTGTATTCAACTGTTTGGCAGCCTGACTGTCCTTGAGAAAACTATTTCAACTTATTTTCTGAGAACCTGCCAACCTGTCTGAGTAGACTGTACTAGAATGGCTGCTGAAGGTACAACTAGATCGAGAAACAGTTCCCTCAACTCTAAAATGAAGGCATTAGACTACTCCATCTCCAAGATCCCTTTCAACCCCCAAATAAGCATAGTCCCTCCTGATAAGTTCTCCATAAACACTTGCTGATGAATGGACTCCTTGCTAAGTGCCCACCACAGCTAAGGGCAGCCATGACAGTGAGTCAGGGGTGGCAACTGTCTTTGCTCCTTAGGGGGCCACTGAAGATCTCTCCTGTGGGAAAAAGCTTTACTTTGGGGAGATTCCAAGCTGGTTGTCAGACTTGGGTGACTACAAAGCAATTAGGTCAGAGAGTTAACCACAATGCAGTTGGGTACCTTCTAACTTCCTATCTGAGGTTCTTCCATTTGAGAGACCCAGAGCATCTTTCTTTACATGCAGAAGCTGGTCATTTTGCTAGTTTGTGAGAGAGTGAGGTGCTAGCTGACCACCAGCATCTGCACCCCCTGGTTCTCATTTAATGCATATACGCAAAGCCCTAGGAGGGGAGTTATCCTCAACTTCCAGAGTGGAAAACCTAAGAAATACTTTCTTTCACTCAACAGGTATTTCCCAGGCATCTACCGTGTGCTAGGAGTTGGGAGAGGGGGAATGCGGAGAGCAGGCAAGATGAGGCTGCAGGGCAGGTTCTGGGAGCCCTGCCAAGGATTCTATCTCATCCCCAAACTTTCACATATTGTTAAAGGATCTCAGGTAGAGTTAGGGGGTGGTGCACGCGGATTCCCAATTTGGAAAGCGGACTCAGGTGGAGTCATGGAGGATGACCTGGAAGGCGTGAAAATGAGTATGTGGGGAGCAGTTAGCAATGATGCAACAACTCAAGAGAAAGGGGATGGTGTTTGTTCCGTGATGGTGGGATGCACAATAACCTGGATATTGGAAACATCTCTAAGTATAGGGTCTGGGTCCACAGCCAGCATCAGACCCCTGGTGGTTTATTGGAATCATTTTGGGGGCTTTCAAAACATGCAGAAGCTCAGCCAGCACCCTTACATTTGAAGGATACAGCAGCTTTGAAGGACAATTTGGAACTCGTAAATGTTCATACCCTTTAACTAGGCAACTGAGCTTCTGGATGTTTATATTTTAGATATGCCACCACATGGTACACAAAACTACATGAATAGCTACAAGAGTATCTATTGCAGTTTTTATAATATCAATAGCAAAAGACTAGAAACCATCTAAGTGCCCATTCAGAGACTGGTTAAATGAATTTTAGTGCAGCCTTTATACAATGTTGTCAACCTTTATTACATCAATAAAAATAATAGGCGCTGTGTTTTCAGAAGTCAGACGCATACTTTTAACTGTTAGTTCTTTATTTCTCATAGAATTTTGCTTTCCATTTTTTTTCTATAATAAGCAAGTGGTCTATATGGTTCATATATCCAAACAGCATGAAAAGATAGACTAAGAAGTTTTGTTCCCACTCCTGCCCTTCCAGCATATTCCCAGCTTCCATCTCCTATCAATGACTAGTGGAAGCCAGTTCTTCAAGACAGCATCTCCTGGTATTCACACACGTGTGTAATGCCCTCCTTCTCTGTTGGTCTGTGTGACCAATAGCATATGGCAAGAGAGATAGTCTGTCACTTCTCAAATTAAGTTATAAAATATGCTGTGGCTGTTGTGTCTGGTGCTTTTACTTCTGGGCTCACTCCCTCTGGGGGAAGCCGTGTTGGTGGGCCTTTGGGGTCTGTGTGAGAAGACTCTCCCTATCTTCAAAATCTTCAAGATGAAAACCTGCGCTAGAGCTAAAAAAGAGAGCATGGCATGGAAAAGGTTCCAGAAAGAAAGGGTGTACTAGGGTGGGGCCGGAGGGGGTGGGATTGTCTGTCTGGATTGTGGCCTAAAAGATTTATATTTTATTACCTTTGAAAATGGAGTGTTTTTAATGTAAATTCATGGTGGGGGAAAAAATGTTCACCTCCACCGCCAGCCAACTGTCTGTATTTTGGATCACTCAATTATGCTTCCACTCAGCACTACGTGAGGAGCTACCTCAACCATCAGGAAATGTTCCACATTAATAATGAGTCTGAATTGTGCCCAGAGAAGTAAATTGTTAAGATCGAACTGGAGGGTCCAACTCTGCTTTGACTCTCTTCTGCCATTACAGTTTCTGTTAACATCACACTTACTGATTGTTCCAAGATTTTGTCAGTACCTCTGCACAAAAGAAGACAGGCAAGATTCATGTTTGAAAGCTTACTTTAGATTACAGCAATGCGGCAGTGTTGGTGAAAATATGGGCCTTCTTGCCAGATTACATTTTCAGTCTGGCTAGATCACTTGGCAGGTTATTAACTTTCAAGCCTTATTCTCCCTGTCTGGTAAGTGAGAATAACAATGGATGCCTTGGCTTACCTACAGGATGGTTTGTAGGACTCCCCTCTGAAAAGAAATGCTGAACAAATGCCAATGCTTATATGCTTCAGAGACTGTAATAACTTCATGTATATCACTGTAGGACTTCTCTATCCGAAATGATTGCTGTGTGACATGTGTGTGGTCTCATATGGGTGTGCCTTATTTGATTGCATTTTCCTTCCTAGTGTTTCACACATTAGGTTTTTGCAAAGACACTGGGTTTTTTTTTTTTACAAAATGAAGGTTTGTGGTAAAGAAGATTATAATTCAGTGAAGGCTGAAGGTTAGCATTTTTTAGCAATAGAGTATTTTTAATTGAGATATGTACATTTGTATGTTTTTTTAGACATAATGCTATTGCACAATTACTAGACTGCAGTATAGAACAAACATAAATTTTATATGCATTGGGAAACCAAAAAAAAGTTGCATGACTCATTTTATTGCAATATTCACTTTGTTCCAATGTCCATTTTATTGTTCTAGTCTAGAACGGAGCCCTCAGTTTCTCTGAGATGAACCTGTAAAAAGCCACTGCCCACCTGTCCTCTGGTATCAAAGTTTTAAAATATCAACCTGTCATGGGAAGGGTTCTAGAACACTGGTGGTAGATGAGATGAGGTTTAGGCACACATAGAGGTAAAGATGTACCCCTGAAATGCTCAGTTTGGTAAATCAAAAATATAAAAAGAATATAAAAAATCAGCCTGGTTTTCACAGGTTCACAAACTTGTTCCCACAGGAGCTGCCCCAGCCCTGCAGCTGGTGGTGCCATTCTTTGGCTGTTCAGTCCGGCAACCTCTTCTCGTTATGTCTATGTGGATAGGGACTCCTGACATCATCCCATCAGCAAAGCCCGCAGGCTCTACCTGTGAAATACAGCCACAAACTGAACACTTCTTCCAGCCCCGTCAGGGCCCCTGGGGTTATCACTGTAGAGTTCTTTCAGCAATCCATGCTCCGTCCTTACCCAGGCCCCAGTCTGTGCACGGCAATCCTTTTACCAAAGTCGGTTCATGTCACTCTGTTGCTCAAAACCTGCCAGTGGCCCCTTCTCACTCAGTCAACCTCTACCTGTGACTCCTACACACTGCCCCTTCCCTCACTGGCCTCACCCCTGCCAGGCTCAGGTTACTTGGATTGAACCAGTCCCCTTGCCGTTCCTGGACCCCCAAGCACACTCCTATCTCTGAGGTTTGCAACTGCTGCTCTTCCTTGGGGGTACTGTTCTCTACCAGTTTCCATCTGCTCGCTGGTCTCTCTCCTTGGGACTGTTACCTTATCTGAATACAACATGTAAAATAAACAGCCCTCTCCACACTCCAAACCAGTGGGCAGTCTCCAACCCCCTTAGTCTGCTTTTCCTCTATAGCATTTGTCCCCACTGACACATACTTTTATTTGTTTATTGTTTCCCTTCCCCCTCACCCTCCTACCCCTACAGTCAAATGTTGGCTTCACAAAATCAGAAGCCTTTTTATTGTTTTATGCCTGGAGCCTAAAACAGTGCCTGACTCCGAGCAGGGCCTCACAAAATATTTGTTGACCATGAACAAATGTATTGATGGGTTATCTAGTAATTAGTGAAGTTTAACTTCTAATATTTGTAGACCATTTAAATCTGTACATTTGTAAGTTTTTCTCCCATTTTTTGTTCACTTTTTTCTACAGATATCATTTTCTTTGTATATGTGCTACATACTCAAATTTTTTGTACATAAATTGCTTTTTATGTTGCAGTGTACACTGTGGGATAAGGTACTGTTTTCATTTAAGGTTACCTGACAGGTCTTTTAAGACTGATAAGTCACTGATCTATGAATCATTTCTTCTGTCTCTGTTATTTCAACTGGATTCTCAGTATTGGATTCCTGTGCTTTGGGGGATCACGGTTGTGAGCATTCGTGTGTAAGCAGTGGAGAGTCTTTTGTCTGCCGATGCTTTGAAGGGTATCTACTCCGTGAAGATGGGAAAACCTGCAGAAGTAAGTTTTCAGAGTTGTTGGCTAACATTACTGTGTATGACTTCTGCATGAAATCCACCATCTTGATTCTCTATGAAATCACTTAGTCTCCAAAGTCAGTGCCATTCTACCCTAAGTGTCATATGGGATCCCGAATGGGATCTTGGATCAGGAAAAAAAATTCATTAAATAAAAACTAAGGGTATGGAAATAAACTCTGAACTTTCGTTGATAATAATATAGCAATACTGGTCCATGAATTGCAATGCATGATACTCATTTAAGAGGTTAACAATAGGGAAACTGGGTATGGAATTTATGAGACTGCTACACTATATATATTCTGTTTTTCTGTCTAAAATTGGCTGAACAAAGTCCAAGAAATATGCAGGCAAAAAAGTCAATGCCAAAGCTAGAACAAACATTGCTCATTATGTTCTATGTCGAGGAGATGTGGTTTAGCAGGGTGCTCTAGTGGAAAGAAGTGCATCCTGAAATCTAAGATTCTATCAACCCCTAGCGCTGCCATTTATTACCTGGACATGTTTGTTGACTTCCCTGAGCCCCTGTCTACTTATCGTTAATAGGCCATTGTTGTTTCTGGTAGTGCAGATCCCCGAGAGAGATCACCTGCCAAGGGGACTATTCTTCTATCTCAGAAAGCAGAACTGCTTAGATGAAGCCAGATACAACTTTGTATAATCAAAGGGAGTGTGTTGCTCTGAGCAAATGCTTTTCACCCCTGTAGTCACCTTTTTCTTGAATTTCTCAAAGCACTTAACAAAGAGCAACTCCTGCTCATGTGTTCCTAGAAAAGATGTGTAAACATTATTACTTCCATTTTTCAAACAGAAAAGATAAGGCTCCAAGAGATTAAGTGTTCCCTCGCATCATATATAACATGTCAAGAACAAAACCAAAATAACATTTCAGTGTTGCTAATCTAAAACGAGGTTTAACCTCCTAAGTAATCATACCAACGGTGTTTCCATTCTGACATCAGAAACTATATCTCCGGAAAACGGATGATGGATTGCATTTTTATGAGATCCTGGTGGGTGATGATGATGATGTAGTGAGCAACTTTGAAATGTTAGCCCCACTTAGAGTTTCTGAACTTCATCCTTAATTTTTTTCCCTCCCTGCCATGGATCACTGAGCTTGAGTGGCTCTTGAATCCAGTAGCTGAGATAAATGGATCCTCCAAGATAAAACCGGGGAAAATTTATGTTGGTGAAGTTATTTCATTTGCTCTGCTGTCCTCAGGGAAAGATGTCTGCCAAGCAGTAGACCACGGCTGTGAGCACATGTGTGTGAGCAGTGAGGAGTCGTACATCTGCAAGTGCTTGGAGGGATTCCGGCTCGCTGAGGATGGGAAACGCTGTAGAAGTAAGTGGCCTCAAGGTGGAGATGAACTTGTCCATCTGTGGGACTCAGATGGTTATAGAACTTCATTTCATCTTTACAATCTCCATGTCACAAATCTAAGTTCCTGCCTAGAGAGCTTTGGAAGTGTTTCACCAGTGATCAGTGCAGTAGACCCCTAGTTCTTCAGGGATTTCTCAGTCAGGGTCCTGAGTTGTCCGGTTCTTTGCTGCTTTGCGTTTTCTCCCACGTGTCGGTCCCTCCCACAATGCGCACATGGATGCCTAGAGCCTAGCACAGTGCCTGGGTACTCACTGGACTGAAGCAGAATCTCCGAAGCAGTCACTCTGAGGACAGAGGCCAATTACAGTGTTCCTTCTTGAAAGGTTCGTAAGCAAGAGTAGAGGGTGGGGTAGGGACTGAAGGGTTGTCTATGGGTGTCATTTAGCCATTCTGCCTGTCACTTGCTTCTGTAACTCACTCAGATTGGATTCTGAGTTTCCTTAATTCTCCAGAGAAACAGAATCAATAGGGTTGTGTGTGTGTGTGTGTGTGTATACAAAGTGAGAGACAGAGACACATACAAACTGAGACATGTAGACAGACAATGACTATGGGTTTTGAACAACTGTGATATTGTAGGGTAGACTGGCAGGCTGGAGACCCAGAAAGAATTGAGGTTGTAGCTCTAGCCCAAAAGCAGTTTGGAAGCAGAATTCCTTCTTCATTGGGAGAACAGTCTTTTTTTCTCATTATAGTGGGTAGTCTGCTTTACTCAGTCTATTACTTGAACGTTAACTTTATTTTAAAAATACTGTGATAGAAGCGTTTAGACTGGTGTTTGACCAAACTACTGGGTATCACAGCTGAGCTGTGGTTGACACATTAAATAAACTAAGTTGACACTTTAAATAAACTAAGTTGACACTTTAAATAAACTAATACAGCCCCCCAAAGGAAGAAAGAGATAGGATTACTTTAGCTCCTCAAGGTGGTGTTAGAAAACCATAGGACAGGGGTTTTTCTGTTCTTTTGGATTCTGAGCTGTTAATCCCTGCTTTGAAGGTTTTGACACTGTTTGCTTTTATGACATTGCCTCAGTGGGCAGAATGGCCCTCTTTGTTGAAACAAAATAAATCTTGAAAGATTATTGATTTGGGGAAATTCCTCACTGTTTCCTTTGAGTCAAGCAAAGGAAAGTTTCCACAGACAAGCAAAGCTGGGTTGGATGGAGCTCACTGCCCTCCCCTTGCACCAGAATGAGGGGCTTCTACCTTTAGCAAGAAGTCCTCACTACTCCTGGGGTGCCTTGGTGTAAGTCTGAAGCTCCCTGGGCTTTGTTTTGCCTTCATGCTGTGGTGTCCCTTCTGTGGACACTGTGTAGAGAGAAAACCTACCGTCCTGCCCATTCAGTCTGCCTAAGCTGCTTGTTCATCCTTTTATTTCAGCAGACGTGAGCGTATACATATACACCATTTATTCATCCATCACATTTAGCAATCAGTTGAGCTGCTGTACACAAAGCACAATCTGCCTGAAGAATTTGATCACTAATCCATCCCATTACTTCACTTCCTAGAGGGATCTGTAGTCCTGATTCCAGTTTGGTAGACAGCATCTATTTTTAGGGACCTAAAGACAGAAAGGAGCTGCAGACTTTCATGCCACGGGAGCAGGAGTCAGAGGCCATGCTGCCTTAGCTGTGTCATCAGTTTGCTGCATGACCTCGGGCTTCTCTGACACCGTCTTCATTTCTAAGTTGGGCATAATTATCCCTGCCTTCTTCTCCCATAGGATATTGTGAAGATTAAAGTGGCTGTTACCACTTTGAAGAATTTAAAGTACCTCACACAGAAGAAATGTTCTTTAGACAATGAAAACTGGAGTGTTCGGAATGTCTTTGGGGAAAAAAATCACTAACTTGGGAAAATCAAAACCCAAAGCACTCCAAACAATTCTAAAAATAATAAACCCAACTCAACAACATCAGGGACCAATGTTACAACTGTTGCTGTAACTCTGTATGTTCGATGAGGCAGGGATAAGACCAGCAAACAGGATGTTGAAGCAAGGAGATGGAGGGTTACTGCTCTCCTAGGCAAATAGCCATCCTCCCAACCTCTCCCTGGCCTTTTATTGAGCATGAGAACAGTTAACAAGCATATGTTGCTTGCTACAAGAAGCATAGCCCAGAAGTACAAGGTCGCATAGTTGTGTGCCAAGCCCGCCTGCATGTAACTAGCCACTACTATTATCTAACAACTTTTTGTTTCCTTATTATCTTCTTCCAGAGTGCAGGAGTGTAAGCCTCGATCCTAGGAGCCGTGCAGCATCTATTAGCATGACTTGTTTGCAAGTCTCGCTGGGATCTCGGCATAACACTCTTTCCTGTACTTGATTGTTGGTTGTGGCTCTTGCAGCCTCTGGCTTCCCCCAACATACAACAATAATAATAAGTCTAGGACACCCAATCACCTGTCTTATCATTCAGGCTGGTAGGAGCTAGAGCTTCTGAGAACTTTTCCCTTACTGTGCCTGTTCGAAGTATTAGATGAGAAAAGCGAATATTATGAAGGTGGTTTAATTAGAATGTATTTTTGAAAAATGGATTACTTTCATGATCTCTCCTGCCATAACTAGTCAGTCCAGCTCACTTCTACACTGATGGGATTGCGCCCTCTCTGCTTTCCCCAGGGAAGGATGTCTGCAAATCGACCCACCATGGCTGTGAACACATTTGTGTTAATCATGGCGATTCCTACACCTGCAAATGCTCAGCGGGATTTGTTCTAGCTGAAGACAGAAGACGGTGCAAGAGTAAGTGACCCGAACTTGGCTTTCTGCTTTGGTTTGTTTTGGGAGCAACTGCATTTGGAGTCTTTTCAGGGAACAAATTCCTCATCTCTGTTTCTCCCATAGATATAAATGTGTAAATGGACGTGAATACAGAATGGGGATGGATGGAGAGTTTAACTGTAGCACTTGTGGAAAAACTTTTGTTTCAGTTAAAGACAGTAAGTTCACCATCAATCAAAAAGCTAGAGTGTTCTTAGGCTGAATAAGAATAAGATCTTAAGCTGGAATGAAGGGGGGAGGACTTGGCTGTGCTCTGTGCTGGGGAATTACACTCAGTTCTAGACACTGTATTTTAAGGAGAGTGAGATGGATCAAAGGCTTGAACAAAACATAAACCCCACAAAACTCCAAAGTAGCAGAAAAAATCTTGAGAGAATTATTTTATAAACTTAGAGGTGAAAAGATCTTGCTAAATATGACATGAAACATACAAACTGTAAGAGAAAACAGAGGAAATATTAAGAGATTAAAGCTATGACCCCCTTTTTTAACCTATTAGTTATCAGAGATTATATTTTAATATTTTATTTATTTATGCATACAAGAGCTGGGGTATAGGCCAGAGGCGCAGGGAGTGAGAGGATTCACCAGAGACACAGCCGGGAGTAGGACAGGCAGATTGACTGAAATACACTGTTGAGGGGACCAGTGGGTGAGGCAGGAGAGGTCAGCAGCACCATGTGGGTCCCCTCCCTGCCCAGGGATCAAACTCTCATTGCAGTGGCTACAGAAGCCCCACAGTGAGGTGCTCAACCCCTTGCACCACCAGAGAGGCCCCAGTTATCCGAGATTATAAAGCAAGTTGATGATTCCTTATGTTGGCAAAGTATATATATATTTTTTTTAAAGATTTATTTATTTATGCATACAAGCACTGGGATACAGGCCAGAGGTGTAGGGGGGTGAGAGGATTCACCACAGAGAGCAGGGAGCAGAACAGGCAGATCAACAGAGGTACACTGCTGAGGGGAGCAGTGGGCACAACAGGAGAGGTCTGCCGCGCCATGTGGGTCACCCCCTGGCCGGCAGCAGGGATCGAACCCGTGCTGCAGTGGCTGCGGTTTGCTTCACAGTGCGTTGCTTAACCCACTGCGCCACCAGGGAGGCCCGGCAAAGTATATTTTAATAGGTGACATCGAGGAAGACAGTGGCAATATTTTAAAGGTAGTTCCACTTTTAGGAGTTTATTCTACTGATATGTTCACATGTTCACAAAGCCATATATAGTATAAAAATACTTTGTGCAACATTATTTGTAGCAGCAAAAAATGGAAGCAAGCTAAATTTTCATCCATAAGAGACTAGTTAAAATTATAGTACATCTATACAATGGAATACTATGCCGCTGTTAAAAAGAATGAAGGGTCTCTAGATCAAATCCCAATATGTTTTAGACTAGAAAAAGTGTGATCCTAAATATTTTTTATAGTTTGTTAGTGTTGATTTATTTTGTAAAAGGCTCCCTCAGCATACATTCTCATAATTGATTAATTTGATACACATTTTATTCCCAGTGTATATTTTAAAAAAAAAAAGTAAAGGAAGACAGAGACAAAGAAGATTTAGAAGAATAAGCATCATGGTGAGGAAGTTCAGTGCAATGTGAAGTAAAAAATAAATTCAAGATCTTTGTAGAGAAAAATAAATGGGGGATCAAATATCTAAGTGACAGTCACCTCATTCATGATTTAAATGACCACTCACTCCAGAGAAGGGACACTGGGGAGAAGCTACAGTTCAGCATGAAGACAGAAACACTCTAAGATAAGCTCCGTAATTAATTACAGTTAAGTTCCTGAGCTTCAGTAAGACAGACTTGGATTTGTACCACTACTCATACACTTGTATGACTTTGGACAAATTACTTCTCTTCAGTTTCAGTGTCTTCACTTACTGTATGAAGGTAACACCTCACAGAATTCCTTGAGAAAATGCAGTCATGTATCTGAAAGTGCTAGCTCCATGCTGGCACAGGCAAAGTGCTCACCTGGCAATAGGTATTGTACCCAATGAGAGCTGCCCAGAGACAGGGCTCCAGTGGTGAGGTGAGGAGTTTGCTCCTCAAAGGAATGTTGATCAGGCCCAGCAACTAGAGGGTAGGGATGTTGTAAAGATGAAAGCAACGGGAAAGTTACTTAGTGACCTTAAAGGTCACGTCCAGCCCTAATATTCTGCAACTCTGAAATTAACTTTACAAGCAAATCACAGCTCCATTCTAGAGTCTCACTGAGTTAACCACAGAAAGAAAATTACCAAGGAAAGTTAGCGCAACTCCTGCTAACAAGCAGCCCACCATTCTTCCAGGTCTGAAAGCAAATATCTGGTACCACTGCCTCTCACGCCTTTCCACTCCACCCAGCATTCTTGCTTTCTGGAGAAGCCTCTGTGCCCTCCATTACAAGGACGCCGCAAGTCTGGCTTTGTTCTGTGAGGATAGAGTATATGGAGAAGAGGAGGCAACAGACTTGCTGCTGGAAAAATATTCTGATATTTCTGAATCAGCTGGATTTCTATCTGCCGTGTGCATACCGTCTTTTTTTGGTTTGTTCAAGAAGAGGCTATAAATGAAGCTCTAAGTTGACCTTTTCCTGTTTCATTAATAAAGGCTCAATAAGTTGAGTAATGAAGACAATCACTTAATGGAGAAAGAGGAACCAAATTTCCCAATTCATACACATATGTTATTCAGGTCAGGCATAGAAATACTTCTGCATGTATGTGCCTTTGTTTGACTGTAATTTTCTGCTTCATCTTCAAAGATTAGACAGCTGCTTGATATATAAAACATTTTCTTGCATACTGTAGACTTTGAAATGAGATCATCCATTTGGGATCTGTAATATTTTTATATGGTCCTAAATAATGAAAAAAAAATTTCCACACCCAGATTGCTTAAGTACTTGTATAAAGCTTTTGCTGTCAGCCACCTGAGTTTCCTGAAAAGCTTTCCCATAAAGAATCCAGCGTGATAACTCATTTTTCAGTTTGGATAGCTCAGTAGGGTACTTACAGGTGCCCTGCACAACGGACGCCACTGTCTTCACTGATTCTGTCACCAAGCGCTGGTGTGCTAGGTGTGGGGACACAGAAGTGAATGAGACTTGGCTCCTTCTGGGGAGGAACTGGCGGGTGAGAGGAAGAGCCCAGCACGTTATCAGGTGGCTGTTGTAAGTGTCCAGTACTGCATGGAGTCCCCTGAACTATAAGCGATTTGGTGCCAGGGCCTTGGTCTTCGCTGCCATTCTGCTGCGCCTCCCATGACTCCAGAGCTCCATAAGCAAGTGTGTGCTGAATGAATTAGTAGTGTTGGGGTCCAAGTGGAAACTGCAAAGCTCCTCTGGAAGAGATGACAGCTGGACTGAGTTTGAAGAATACCCGCTGTTATATCTCAGAATACCCACACTAGGCTGCTGTTACCTTTGTGGAGTAGTCATAGGAATTTTTTTGGGTGCTGTCAGACCCTTCAGTGTACTTGACCTACAGTTCCTCCCAGACTCAGCTGTGAGTGATTCATAGAACTGTGTGGACCTTGTTTCCCACACAGTTTGTACCTCTGCTGTGTTTTTACTTATGAAAAGTATTATTTTTAATCAATTTGACAAGCCCCCTATCAAGAGAAATGTAAAAATTTCTGTTGCTTGTGGCTTTTGCAGTTCCTCCTATGTGTCCAGGTGCACCATGGTTCCCATCTGTTCTGTGTGCCATGTGATCTTTGATCATTTAACTCTCTCAACTTTTGTTCCTATAGGATGCACTGAAGGCCCGATTGACCTGGTCTTTGTGATTGATGGATCCAAGAGCCTCGGGGAAGAGAATTTTGAGATTGTGAAGCAGTTTGTCACTGGAATTATAGATTCCTTAGAGATTTCCCCCAAAGCCGCTCGAGTGGGGTTGCTCCAATATTCCACACAGGTCCGCACAGAGTTTACCCTGAAAAACTTCAGCTCGGCCAAAGACATGAAAAAAGCCGTGGCCCACATGAAGTACATGGGCAAGGGCTCTATGACTGGCCTAGCCCTGAAGCACATGTTTGAGAGAAGCTTCACCCAAGGAGAAGGGGCCAGGCCTCTCTCTGCACGGGTGCCCAGAGTGGCCATCGTGTTCACAGACGGACGTGCTCAGGACGACGTCTCCGAGTGGGCCAGCAAAGCCAAGGCCAATGGTAATATGGCTGGACGTGTAGGCTACACCACTCAAGGTTCCAGTTTCTTAAACTCACTCAGTGGTCACTGGTCACACAGTGAGATTTCTTTGGAGCATGGAAGGCCTTCCTGTCATTTGCTGTCATATACCTTTACAAAACTGCCACCTACAGGCCTTAGCAGCACCAGTAAGGAACTCTGGGGAAGGATGAGAGAGTAGTTAGTCTACACACAGACCAACCTGAGTGTTCAGCTATTGAGGCCAACGAGTCAGTGTGTGTTGTCCACTGGGAGAATCAACTTGCTATTTGATGACAGAAGAATATACAACAGTTGCCCAAAACTGGTGTGGTTGCTTTCCAACCACCTGAAGAGTTCTGTAAAAATAGAATCCTAGTGGCTAGAACTTTTACTAATACTTTAATAAAAAAAAAAAAATCAGTACCTCAAGTGAACACTGAAAGTGTAATAGCCTTGGGATAGCAAATACTCTTGCATCTGCAGGAGGCAAACAAGCTTTTGAGAAAATAAAAATGTTGAACAAGATTATGATTCTAAACTCTTGTAGCTCACTAAAGCTCAGCCTCTTCTCTGTGGTTTTTCTGACCCATGTATAATGCACGGAGGCACTAGAGACTTACTTAGTTGTGTCTAGACAGAAGTGTGGCAGAAGACTATGGCTTTTGGGGAATGGAAATCCAAAATGAAGGTGGTTGATAGAGACAGTGTAAGGAAAGTTCCTGGATTTCCTGGGGTGATGAGAAAACTGGAGGTGTTGAAGCATTTTACTTAAAAGCTACTTTGTTTAAGGACTTGTTGAGAACAAATTTCTTTAAGAGGTCGTAGTAGAGGGGAAAAGGGTGCGCGCAGGTGAGGGCTTCATTCACTTTATGGCTCAGTGCCTACTTCAGAACTGGCAGATAGCATGTGCCCGACTGACACTGCTCAGTGGATAAAAAAAGGAGTGACGATACTAGAAATCCCAACAGCAAACTGTGAGGACATCCTGTCCTCACAGAAAGACTGGTTCACATCAGCATCAGTCACTCCCTTTGTAACAGGCAGCCCTTCCATACTCACTATTCATTCCACTTCCAGCCTAGTAGAGTAATAGCTACTAAAAGTGCTGTGCCCTGAATCATCTGGGTGGATGATAAAATCAGCTGCTCACGTCCAGTTCCTCTGTTTCTAGACTAGCCTGCTAGATAGAGCACATGTCAAACTTAAAATGGTTGTTATCCTTTTTAGGAATTTGTACATAAAGTCACTAGCTCCCAGACAAATATGCTAAAGTTGACTATTGATTGGCCTTACACTGACTTAGAACAAGGCGTAACTCCTGTGCCTTGGTTTAAGGAGTCATTTTTATGTGTATTTTTTTTAAAAAAAATGTAGTCTAATGAGTTAGCCAGAATGAGATAACAGTGCTGAAAATGTTGAAAAGCAAGTAGAAGTTTTTATTCGTTGCTTTCAAATGAAAAGTATTTTTGAGAAGAGAGTAAATGAGTGTTTAGAAAAGCTTTTGGAAAAATCTCATATCCCTGTTGAAGTCTAAGGTTGACACCTGGTCCTAGTTCTACCTTTGAGGATCCCTATGGTTTGCAGATTCTCCTTTCCAGCTTGGCACCTCCTCATAAGACTTCATTCTTCCAAGAGGGGTGGGCAGGATGCAGTTTTGCTTGGCCTCTGGTTGCTTGAGATTCTTATCCTGTACCTCTAAAAAGCAGGAACTAGGTTATAAGCTCATAAGTTGACTTGCTTCTTAGACTTCTCCTAGAAGAAGAGATTTCCACTTAGTAAGCTATAGATAGTGCTCTTATCTACTTAACCCACAAGGCTAATTCAAACAAAAGTAAAGACTTACGTGACCTTGCTTAGTGCTGAGCAATAGGTTGGTGATCTAGCTCCCCCAACCTCTTGTAGATGCTTCACATTTCTGTCTTGGATCCTTCTCTTGCACATAGGGTCAAAATTCAAATGGTGGGAAAATAGAGGTTGACACGAACTGCTCAGATCACCTCATTTAATACTTAGATGGCTTTGCATGTGGTACACACAACATCCAGATACTGCTCTAACTTCGAGCTCTAATTTCCTTGTTCTTAATTTGCTCTGCATCTTAGGTGTAACTATGTATGCTGTTGGGGTGGGAAAAGCCATTGAGGAAGAACTGCAAGAGATTGCCTCTGAGCCTACAAACAAGCATCTCTTCTATGCCGAAGACTTCAGCACAATGGCTGAGATAAGCGAAAAGCTAAAGAAAGGCATATGTGAAGGTACTATAACTTATATCTAGGAGACCTCAGCAAGCAAGGCAGCAAGAACCCTTGAATGAGAACTTCTCTACCCATTCTTTCAGTGTTCCAAAAAGTATCCCCACAGTGGGCAGGGTGGGTGATGCTTAGAAACACTGAGTCCAAAATATGGAACGTGGGAGAACACAAAAGTAATGGCTAATATTGCTTGAGTGCTTGCTGTGAGCTGTGTGCAGTATGATAAGTGTTCTGACAATGCCAGAATACTTCGTAGAGATGATTATTTCATTAAGACGCAGCTGTTAGATAATCAGGAGAGCCACTGCCAATTTTAGGATATGCCTGTAATCAGAGTGGAAGGGACAGTAGTCCTTTCAAGCCCACTGTTGAAAAGGAAAGAATGTGTTCCTTCGTGGACTGCTTCTGTTTACAGAATAGAACTGCTCTTTAGAATGTGGATTATTTATGTACAAGAGTTCGCTATGCTTTTCTCCTGTTCACTCATTGTGCAAGCTATGGTTATACATTGCAGTTCTGCACACTTTTCCTCATGACTCAGGTTCAGTCACCAATAAAATCCCAGTCTAAGGGATGTGCCTGTCTTCTCTAAAGAAAACAAAACAAAAAAACAATGAGATGAAAGGGGACAGAGAGGGGCAGCCTTTTGGATTTCTAATGCAAGTAGATAATTAATATTCTGCCTGTTTGGCTCAAGTTGAAATGCCAGTCAAGTGGAGATGCTGCCTTTCAGCTTAATCTTTGGACAACGTTACGTTTTATTCCCACCTTGCCTTCTCCATGCCTTTGGGGAAGGGGCAGCTTTCTTATGGAAGAAATGCACATCACGTGTCCAAGTTCTCTAACTGGCAAGAACTGCCCTCGAGTAATCTTCAATATCATTCAAGTAACCAGTTGCTTTTCAATCTGTGGTGTTACCAAATAAAACCAAATATGCTGGGTTGCGGCAGGTGGATAAGGAGTTGGTCTGGGATGAGTTTCCCAAAGGACACATGCCTGCAAGTGAACAATTGTCACTCCTCTTGGTCATCTTTTTCCTCTCAGCTCTGGAAGACTCAGGTGGAAGTCAGGATTCCCCAGCAAGAGAATTGCCAAAGAGGATTCATCAGCCAACAGGTGATTTTTAAAAGCAGTGTTTTTAGACCCTTCAGTGGATGTTTCCACCAGGCTTTCCCCTGGACAGTTGTAAAAAATTGAAAGTAAGATTTTAATTGTCAGTAATGACTTTTTTTTCCCTATCTCTACCTGATAGGAAACATTTCACTATGCTCTTTAAGCCATAGTTAGAAGTGGTCTCTTTTGCTACAGTAAGTTCCAAAGTAAAACTGGGTACCACATGCTAGGAATACTACGGCACCTTACTCTGACCACTGAGCGTTGTTTTATAGCCGTAACTGTTAAGCGGGTTTAACTTCAGTTTTCTTTCTCTTTACAGAATCTGAGCCAGTCACCATAAATATCCAAGACCTACTTTCCTGTTCTAATTTTGCAGTGCAACACAGATATCTTTTTGAAGAAGACAATCTTTCACGGTCCACACAAAAACTTTTCCATTCAACAAAGTCTTCAGGTAATTCCAAGTAAAATATCACTGTCAGGTAACTTGAAATTCTCTCAGCTTGCAAACAAACTCAGCTTAAAGGAGGAAAGGACAGGAGGAAGCAGGAAATGGGATAGGGGAAAGAGAAGAACTTATGTGAGAATCGAAAAATAAACTGGAAGAAATAGTAGTCTTCCCCCAATCCACAGTAAAGGCCACTTCCCGTGTTGGAAGCATATAAATCCCTTTCCTGGTATTTACTGGATCTGTCCACATGGAAAAAGTTGAACGTGTCTTTCACTATGGTTTCCCTCATGTGCTGATTCAGTCTGATGTTATGCATTTGGGAAATCTGGTGGGTTATAGAGGTAAACGCTTTCCATCTGCTTTCTCAGGAAGTCCTTTGGAAGAAAAACACGATCAATGCAAATGTGAAAACCTTATAATGTTCCAGAACCTTGCAAATGAAGAAGTAAGAAAATTAACACAGCGCTATATCCTTTGCTAATATCACGCTTCTGTACGGAATGCAAAGAACTTTATTAAAACTTCACAAATAGTGTAAGTGGGTATATGTCAGTGAAGTCATTTACGTGAAGTCAAGAATAATGAATACCAGGAAAGGTTTTTTACTTAAGCAGGTTTGAAATCCAAGGGTAGGCCAAGCTTAGTGGCAAGGGTCAAGCCCTTAGTTGCTATTTGCTGTTCTAGATCATTTAACAATAAAGCCAGCCAGTCGGTATGCAAAGCAGAGAGAAAAAAAGAGTTTTATTTAACTCCTTCGCTGCTGGGAAGAAATGGGAGAGATGTGCCTGGTCTGAAATACATTAAGGGTATAGTGTGTATAGGCGACGAATGTTTTAGAATGGGTAATTTTCAAATTCCATCTAAACTCAAACCTTTCCTCTGGCCACTAGACACACTACAGCCACACTGGTCACGTGTGGACTGGGTTTTTGTTTTTTTTTTTTCTTTTTCTTTTTGGCAGCAAAGATCTTTTATATCAGCACTGTAAAAGATGAAGCATGCTACCAAGGGAACAGCAGGATCCAATGATTCATTAAAACAATATTACTAATAAAATGAATGCTTGCGATAATGGATAAACAGGGATTCGGTGATTTTACACACAGAACACCCTGCCAACTGCTCTGAACTTAAAATTACAGTAAGCTTACTAAAGCCGCTGATATCTGCCTTAACATGCATCAGCTGTCTGTAGAGAGATGGTTTAATTTGAACTATCTCTGTGCAATGGGCTTGTATAATAAGGAACAGAATATAGCAATTCCCTTTCTGAAAAGTGGAAATAAGCTCCTCCTGAGTAAAATACTCAACTGCAGTTGTTAATGAATCTGGGCTCTCGTCTGCCACCAAGAGGCAGGTGGAGGGTATTACGGAGCTTACAAGGGGGAGGAAAAACACGCTTTAATTCCTTTAAAGTCCCTGCCTCTCCCTTTCCCACACTACCTCTGAAAGTCCGCTTCATAGGAGACCAAGTCAGTTAAAAGAAAGCATAAGTCGGCATTCTTCTAGTCTTGTCCCCTTTGCTGCAGCTGGCATCAATGGCACAAACTCCCCATCTGCCTTCTTTGATGCCCCATCTTACTTCCAAGTCCTGATCTTTCCCTTTTCTTCTCTTGACCACATTCCCAACACTATCAGTTCCAGCTATGGCAAACTAATTTATAAGCAACAGGGGAGAAGAGCTACAAATTACCAAAAAAAATAAATAAATAAAAGTGGACTGATGTTAGTAAAGTACTTAATCTGAAATGTATGTATAGTCCCAAGGCATGAGTTAGTATAAACTTACAAGTCAGGGTTTTAAAGTACTTAACAATAATGGGGGAAAGACTTTTATTTTTCAGGACAGTCCCATTTTTATGTAAGTAAATCAAGTTGTATTTGAGTGTAAATAAAACTAGACAATCCAGATTTCTTTTCCTTAATTTGAGATATACTAGAAGAAATGACACAGAGAATGGAAGCCCTGGAAAATCGCCTGAGATACAGATGAAGACAAGAGATGCTCTACATCACCTGTATGTCATTGTATCTAGGGTTACAGTGAAAGCTGTTCAGGGCCCCAAGGTTCAAGCTATTATAGATTCTGTAAAGTAAAACATAACAAGTACTGAGAAAGCTGGTTTGCTACAGAAAGGGCCAAAGTAAGCACTAACTTGTATAAATTTGAGAGAAAAAAATCCTGACTTCTAAAATGTTTACCAAGACAATAAGCTATGCAAGGTATTCTGTAACATACTGTGGACAGGATTCGTTTTTTTCTCCTCCTGCCTTAGAGTTATGATCTTATTTGACTATAAAATGAAAGTTTGCAGTCTTACTTCTCTAGAACACTGGCCATAGGAAAAGCTATTTTTTGTATTGGAATTTACCTTGATATATGTATATGGCTGTATGCATAAAATCATAGGACAGATGTACTTGTATAACAAGTTGAATTTTTATACAGTATTAAAATGCACCATTTCAGAGAATGGTATCCTGTATGAAGTTTTTAGCTTAACTTTACTTTTTTTTTTTCCCCATGGGATCATCACTTTTATATTTTGAAGCAGGCACACAGGCAGGCTGGCTAGATGAGGGAGGCAGGGAGGTCTATCAGCAGTTTCACAGCATTTGTAATATAAATAAGGTGTCCTTTCCTGAGCCAGCTAGTTCCTCTTGTGGGGGAGGAGAGTCCTAGGGCAGAGGGTATGGGCATCTTTCACCAAAGTCCCCCAAAAAGGGAGAGAGGAAAGCCTCTTTGGGCTTCCCATGAAAGTGGGCCTGCTGTGGAAAGTCCAATCCACACCTGAGGACCCTCGTGGAGTAAGGTAGGTCTCTCTCCTGCCTTCTGGTGTCTTTGCAGAGCTGGCCACTGCATGTTTTCTTCCCAGCACAGGGAGGCCATCGGTCTTTCTCCTGGTGGTGGTCGTACCCTCCTGTATACATGTTGTCCACAGCTCACTAGACTATTTCTGGTTGGAACTGCTTGGCGGCAGTTCATTGTTTCCGTTTCTGGCTGGATCTAGTTCTGGCCAGCTTGAAACTGTTGTGCTTGGAGGCAAAGCCCAACTCTGTGCCCAGCTCACTGGCTGACCCCTGAGTTCAAGCTAAGCCAGCTGGTTGACCACAGGAGTCTCCAGGATGAGACCAAGACCAGGTTTGACCAGTGGGCCAACCTCGGAGCTTGGTGCATGGTTGCAGAGGTTGAGGCCTGCTGGCAGACTTCTTGCCCCTAACCTTGTGAGCAGACCAAGTTCAGCTGATCAACGTAGGACTTGGAGCTGCAAGGCCCCAGAATCTTGAGTTCACCTGGCTGACTACTTTCCGCTGATCCCCATAATATGCTGGCAGAGTAAGGATGCTGTACCTGGTGTACCTGGACTTGGAGCTCCTAGGGACGAAGCCCAAGGCCCAAGACCCTCTGGTTTATTGCTTGCCACTGGCCCCACGAAGCTGCAGGCCAAGCTCAAGTCAGATCTGTGCCCTGCTCCAAGTTTGGCCATCTGGTCAAACTCTGACTTGGACCTACAAGGCCAGAGACTGGACTCTTAGCTTAACTTTAAATGCAAGATATATATATATATATATATATCTGAGAAACAGCCAATAAACTTATCAAAAAAGTTTAATCTCACTGGTAATTAGGATTATGTGTATTTAAAATTATTGCCTTGGCATAAATTAGTATGTTTGATAGCACTGGTAATAATGTGGAAATACGGGGCTTATATACACTGCTGAGAATGCAAATGGGCAGGCTTTTAGAGGATAATCTGTCAATACCCAGAAAATCCCTTTCCTCTAGCCACTGAATCATCTAATTAGGGAGCTTGAGTACTTGCATATAAGATCTGTAAAAGAATTTTATTTAGTTTGTAAGAGCAAAACCTAATCATTGGAAGAACAAATTGTGACATAATCCATTCCTCAAAAATACATTTTTTGACATTTAAATGGGACAGAGTCAAGTGAACACTTCAACTCTACTTCATCAGTTCAAGGCATCTAAAGCAGCAAGAAACAGTGGCAGTTTCATTAAGAAACTCAAAAGGACATTTACCTCAGGGACGCTATTGTATCCTGGAAGCCAGATGCTTTATGAAAACAAAAAACAAAAAACAAAAACACTTTGAATATACTTAAGTCTAAATATTTCGAAACAAGTCTTCCTATCAGAAAGTTCTCCCCAGGGGCAGCGTGCTAGAGTAGCAAGAACACCCCTTAGACCTATCTTGTCCGAAAATCATTCTTTCCATCTATAATCTGACTCAAAATATGACATCTTCAGTTTATATTTACATTAGAATCATCCACTTGATAATGAAAAGGGATTCTGATCAGGAAGTAAAATATTGATTTGGGTTGGCATTACCTTTTGAAAAGTAAAACTAGGGCCCTCCCTGGTGGCGCGGTGGGTTAAGGAACGCGCTATGAAGCAAACCCAGCCACTGCAGCATGAGTGAGTTCAAGCCTTGCTGCCAGCTGGGGAGGTGACCCACATGGCACAGCAGACCTCTCCTGCCTCTCCCACTGCTCCCCTCAGCAGTGTATTTCAATCTGTCTGCCTGTTCTGTTCCCCATTGTGCCTCTGGTGGATCCTCTCACCCCCCACATCTCTGACCTGTACGCCAGTCCTTGTATGCATAAATAAATCTTTAAAAAAAAAAAAAAGTAAAACTACCTTCCCTTTAGATCAACTCTACTTCACTTACTGCTGAGTCCCTGCTCCCTCTAGTGGCTGTGGATAAGTGGCAGCTTTCTTAAGCTATTAAATTCAAGATTTTCACCTCTAAGGGAGAAAACTGGTTTCACCTTCTGCGAAACAAAGGTCTTCCACCAACCTATCATATTTAAGTGACTGACTATATTTAAGACTAGGGTTTGAAATACTCCTTTTTCCTTGTCTCTGGCATTAAGGGTTTCATATTTGCTTCATTATTTTATGTGGCTTTTTCAAACCTTGATTTCCTTACCTGTTAAATGCAACTAACAGTACTTACACATTGGGTTGTCAAGAGGATGTATCAAGGGGACATGTTAGGTTAGTGTCTAATATTTTAGATGCTAACATTCGGCAATAGCCAACCACAAGCCTATCAATGAGAACTATGTGTTTCAAGTCCTAGAGTCCTTATTCACTGTTTTTTGGCTGGTACCTAATACAGCACTCAAAAAACAGTGAAGGACTCTAGGACTTGAAACACGTAATTCTCATTGATAGGCTTGTGGTTGGCTATTGCCGAATGTTAGCATCTAAGATATTAGACACTAACCTAACGTGTCCCTTTGATATAGTGACACAGCTGATTAATAAATAGTCTATGGTAATTCAGAAGCATCCAACTTAGACTGCAAGACAATATTGGAATAAGCTTAGAAAAATATGGGCAAATGCCAACTGTAGGCAAAAGGAACAAGTCTAAGGGGTTGCAAATAAGATCAGAATTTTTGTAAGATCAGAATTTTTCATAAACCAAATTACCATCTTCTGGAAGATGCAAGTAACTGTATTTATTCACAGCAGCCCTAAAATTTAGTTTTTCTCTATCCCCCCTCTGCTATTCTCAGCATACCAGAGACCACACTGAACTCACTCAAAACCTAAGCTCTTCTTTTGTTCTTTCGAATCTCCAGACCCACCTAAGTATCTGGCAGCACCTTAATGGCACTTCATCAGTTGCCCCAGCCAGAAAAAGTAAGGTTGTTTACTATCTTCAGAAAAGGTAAGCCAAATCATCAGTGTATTATCATCACTGAGAAAACTATAAATATTACTTCCTAAAGCCATCTTTCCAAAAATGCCTGCAACCTAAAAATCATGCAATGCACCCACTGCAGATTGTGCACTGGCACCCACAATACTGTATTCTTCAGGTCACTACCCCTTAAGAAATTAAATTGGAACTAGTCAACTTGGAGAGAAAGTAATTCAAATAGCATTGTTCAAAGTTGACCAAGTGAAGTGGAAAATGAATACAAGCTTCCCTATGGAGACCAAAACTGTGGAAATAAACTAACTGCACCAGACATTTTTAGGCACCTAGGGCTTACTAGTCTCTGGAAATGAAAATACAGGCACCCTGAGACATATTTTTATGTGTGTGTGGGAGTAAGGTAGTTCTTAACCAAAAGTTGATACATGTTCAATACCTGGCTCTGTGGATACAGTGCTGAAGGTATCCTCAGCCACATACTACTACCACCAGCTGCCCATCAGTTGATTCTAAAGTCCAAAAGACTTGACCATTTTTGATACTTCTATATCCTCCCTAGACTGTGGAGTGTATACCAGGCCTGTACCATCCCAATCTAGCAAATCAAGATATATCTAAACCAGCATTCTCATCTTGCCAATTCCTGAATGTTCCAAAGGATCGTAATAGATATGGCGAAAGGGTTCCACATAACATTTTTCTCTTAGGACTAAAATTACATACAACACACTTTAGGCAACTGTGGACTTAATATTTATTAAAGATCTGGAATTATTCTGAAACCATCCAAGTAATTTCTGTACCCCAACCACTGAGAACCATTAAGACAGACCCTACTTTAGCTGAATAAAATTTTCCTCAGCTTGTGACAATTTTCCGGGTCAGGCAAACAAATTACATTTTATCTCTTTGCTACTCAGAAATGGTACATTTAAGCTGGATTATAAACTACAATTCTGGTTAACTTCCAGGTATCAAACCTTGCCATCTCTCAAACATAAAATCATAAAATGCCAACCATGTCCAGAGACTGGGATTATGACAATTCTTTAAAAAAAAAAAAAAAGTTATACAAGAAAGGAACTCAATTTACTTCCTTTACAAACACAAGAAAATGGTAATTGGAATATTCTTATTCCCCAACGTCTTTTTCTAGGATGTAAATGCATCATCTGCTCTAATATTCAGAAAAGTGTATACTGAAACAAAGCGTTACAAAGAAAATAATGAAAACGAATACAGTGTTTTTGAAACAAGTTTAGCCCGGTTGTTTTATTAAAGAAAAATTCTTCATGATTTACTTTTCACCAGTCTGTTCTGGCATGCTTCTAATGATATCAGAATCACCTAGAAAAAAAAAAATTTTTTTTTTACAATTTGTTTACTATGAAGTAGGAATCATCAAAGTAGCAGTGGCTATCTTCAGTTATCATCACACTAGCTGTGCTGTCACCTCTTGAGGTTATTCAAAGATGCCTAGAATCATAGACAGTGTCCACACAAAATGCATCATAAAATCAGTCTTGGTTTATTACCAGCATATATAAAACCAGACCAAGGGTAAGAACTAGGCCTGGGGACACATGCATGGTCTTAATATAGCGAATGTTTAGCCTGCCCTGATTATCACAAAATCAGAACAGCGAGAATATTCGCCATTATTTTATAAATTAAAAATGCCTAAGTTCAAACATAATGTGATACATACTTATAAAGCACTTGTTTTCCTCTATTTCTACCAGTCTGTTCTCAGGAAGTCAATAAGGTACTACTTCATCTAATTATTTTCCCCCTTTATCAATTCACCTTTACCAAAGCCCTTTAAATTTGAGATGCTTCATGAAATAAAATTCACAATCTCAAAATTTAAAAAATTCACTTATTTGTTGTAAAATGTTACTACAGACTTCCCCTTGCTATATCCAAATTCTCACTAACTGAATGGGATAAACAAAGACTTTTGTATAACAAGGAGTATTTGTATTATAAATTAAAGGAGAGAAATTATTTTATGATTTAAAGAGCACCATACCTGGATCAATGATAGCCAGTGTGCATACTCTATAGTATTTTCCACATGCTGTGCCCAATTCAATATTATTACCACTGTAGTGATGGACACCAGTTTTGGCCAGCATGGCGTAGTACTCTATTTCAGATTTCCTGTGGGAATCAAAGACAGAGACAAGTAAATAAATGCTATACCAAGACTTGTTACTGTTTCTCTCCTTACTTTTAGTGTTTATCAGAATCTATCAGAATCAAACAGCTGTTACTATCGAAAACATTATTATATCCATCAGCTAATACAACCTGTCTTTTCATTGACTCCTTTAAGAGCTGAGAAAACAAGCACTATCTACTGAGAACCTACTATGTTTAAGATATTTATGCTAATGGACACTAGAGAGTAGGGTGCAAAATAAAAGCATTATTTACTTAGCATTTACAGCATGTCAGACTATATAATTCTCACGGTAATCTCTGAAGTATTAAGTCCTCTAAAAAAAAAAAAAACTAATGAAGGGGAGATGCAGAATAAGCAGCAGAGGACCTAGAAATGGAACCTGTGTTTATCTTAAAAAAACAACAAACCATTTCTATAATCTGGTGCCCAATCCTAGCTAGGGAATGATCTTACTTACCCAGTTAACATTTCTGTATCAATTGAATAGATTTATAAATTCCAATAGAGCCCTAACAGAACCTTGCCATTATTGAATGTATGCACCCACAAACCAACAGTGTCACAAGGTGCTTCTTAAAGATGCATCTCAGCCCCATCCCAGACTCAGGAGGCCAGGTCTTGTATTTTAACAAGACCATTCTTGTGATTGCATGCACTCATACTTTAAGAAGCACTGTCACAGAAGGTAGGTTTGAGAGATCTGGATAAAGCCCAAAACACAAGATGGGATGAGAACACCCCAAACTGTCAATGAAGGAGACAACTTATATAAAATGCTGTGAGGACATAATGCTTTACCACTGAAAAATCAACCCAGTTAGTAGGCTGAAAACAATATATTCTGCAAAGTCAAAGTTTCTAAAACTTATTTACCATTCCTTTTTAGTTCAATTTCAGAAGTGAGCCAAGCAAAACTATGGGAACTGACAAGTAATTCACACCAGCCTGAACTTTTCTTATCTAGCTTCATTACACTAAGACAAGTTTACATAGTCAAATACCTTGAAAGCACAGTAAACCAAAAAGGCAGGATACAGAAAAATAAATTACATGTCTGCTTCCCTGAAATGATGCTGTTGTGGTCTTTATCTTCTGCCACACTTCTCTCCAAGCTTACACATGGCGAGAACATGATTTGGGGAAGGTGTCAAGAGCCAAACAGAATAACCCATAATTCACTATACAAGTATTCCCTGGTAAACTATTTTCACATAAAATCTAATTCATGCTACCTGGATTGCACGTTTACACTCCTAAATAATCGCTCATGAAGAACTTGCTGAGGCGACACACACACACACACACACACACTCGGGTTCCTTCCATTACCTCAAGGCTGGGCAGTTGTTGGCAAGGATGACGAGTTTAGCTTTGCCTTGTCTGATCATTTTCAGAGTCTGCTTGTATCCCAGCACGTACTTTCCACTTTTCATAACAAGCTGGAGCCTAGAGTTGATCGACTCCAGCGACTTTTTCTACAAAGCAAACATTTAACACGTACTTGAAAACCCTGTTAGCACATCTAAACGAGATCCATCCAGACTTCTGGAAGCCGAGCCCCTTAATAAAGGCTTCAAAGTAAAGGATTGCAAATTACTGAGAGGATGCCCTCTTGGGCTCCTCTGTGACCCTCCAAAAGCCAGTGGTCATGCTGTCTCCCCTATGTGCTCTGATCTGCCCGCCCCGGCCGATACTCAGCTCCACGTGAATGTGCTTCCGACATGGCCAGCTTGCTTCACTCACCGTCTTCTTTGCGGCCACCATCTTCCTGCTTTAGGTGCGGGATGGCTCCCAACCTACAACGCACAGAGAACACGACAGTCAGCTTAAGATTCGGAGATCCAAACCGCAAGCCGTAGGACTCCCCGTGATGCCTAAACCTCCGCCCGAAGGAGCCCACTCACCAAGAACACCCGGCAAGATGGCCGGGAAGAGAGAAAGGAAGGAGCTCCCACAATGCAAAGCTCTTTACGGCGGCGCCGAACACGACGGGGACGGAAGCGGAAGCAAATCGCAAGTGGGAGGGGCGGGGCAAGCTGCGGAGGGTCAGTACCCGTTGCTTTAGGTACCTCCCTAAGAATGGTCGTGGGGCTGCACCCTCCCACAAGTTGCAGACCTTAAACTTTCTAGCGCTGTTACTCTGTTGCTCCGAGCTGCGGACTATGAGCCAAGGAACATCGAGTCAAGCCGAGAAGTTGACAGGGTGAGGCGGTAGTGGCGGTCAGAAGAGGCGGAGATCCTGGTGTCGCGGAACTTATCTTTGCAGGTAGCCGCGGCTCCTGGGGGAGGCTTCAGGAGGACTCCAGTGCGCCGCACTCCCGGGTCTAGTCGCCGCTGTCAGCTCTGTCGAGCAAAAGCGGCTGCGTGCGCTCCTCGCGCTCGCCCGCGTTGACACCCTCGGGGGACGGTCGCGCTGCTCGCTGGCCTTTGATGGCTTCATGATCGTGTTAGCGCGAACTTGTACCCCGAATTTGCACAGAGAGCGATAAACCGGTCTACTTAAAAAAAAAGTTTTTCCTTGTGAAAGTTGGACCTTGACGTAGACATCCAGTGACTAGTCGTTCAAAATATTAGGCACATAAAGCCCCACCACAGCATCACCGCCAAAAAATTAAAAGTAAGATCAGACCCGGGAAAGGGAAGGAGAGATCAAAATAAGGGAGGGACATAGTGATGGGTCATCGGTGATATGGTTGTGGAAGATTATGGGGACCACACATGAGCGGAGAAATCAACTATTGTGCAAAAATATACAACAATGTAAGAAAAAAAAGTAAGGTCAGACCAATAGCTAAACTATTTTTCATGTTATTGTTTCCTCCAATATTATTTGAATCTTTTGGCTCAGCAGTACAACTTTAGGACTTTGTCCCACAGAAAGTCACAGTTGCCTCCAAGACATGTGAACGTTTATTTCAGCATTCTTATAGTAACATTAAATGCTTTTTATCCTTAACCAATATATATGGTTATACATACATAGATAAAATATCTGGAAAGTAATCATCAAACCTTTCTCTGAGAGATGAAAAGAATATGTGATAAAGAGAAGATTGGTTTTTCATGTATTTTAATACTGCCTCAGTTATTTTACAGCAGACATTCAGTAGAGTTACAGAAAAAGTTCATTATTTTTACTTCCTTTACATATATTTCATATATAATATATTTTTATATATTTACATTCCTTTATAAAAAAAGTTTTATTTTTTTAAAAGATTTATTTATTTATGCATACAAGAGCTGGGGTACACGCCAGAGCGGTGGGGGTGAGGATTCACCAGAAACAGTGGGGAGCAGAACAGACAGATGGGCTGAAATACACTGTTAAGGCAAGCAGCAAGGAGGTAGGAGAGGTCTACTGCTCCATGTGGGTTCCTTCCCTGGCCAGGGGTCGAGCCTACCTTGCAGTGACTGCAGAAGTCCGACAGTGTGGCGCTCAACCCCTTGCACCACCAGTGAGGCCCATCAGTTATATCTTAAGGTAATATTTTCCAGTTTACCTGAGCTAGAATTACCTGGAATTTTGACTTCCGGTATTCAACTAAGTCTATGGAAGAAATCTCTGGGTGTGGGACATCCAAGTTTAATTAGCATCCTAGATGATTTTTACAAATACTAAAATTTGAGAAGTAGAGACCCAAAGAAAGATAGCTAAATTGGTTTTGAGACATGCTTGCTTACATATAAACTGGAGATGCCTGACATTTTATATTGACCTCTATACTTTCAAAACTTTCACTTTACCCCCATAATCAAGATAGATATTGCCCCTTAGAAAATGAATAATTGAAGTACTTGAGGTGACTTTCCTAAGGTTTTTTCTTGATATCAAGTTTCTGTCCCTCACTATACTATAAAGAAAAAACTCAGTTGCTTTCTCACAAGGATCTTGCTCTCTCTCTCTCTCTTTCTGTGTGTGTGTGTGTGTGTGTGTGTGTGTGTGTAAGAACTGAAGTGTAGGCCAGAGGTGGCAAGGGCTTGGGGAAGAGGGGGGCTGAGAGCAGGAAGCAAAGCAGGTGGATATACTAAAATACACTGCTGAGGGGAGCAGCAGGCAAGACAGGGGAGGTCTGCTGTGCCATGTGGGTCAGCTCCCTGGCCCAGGATCACTTGGTCCGTAGTGGTGATAGCTCTGTAACCCCTTGGCCACCAGGGAGGCTCTCGCCCATGGATTTTTTTTTTAAAGATTTATTTATACATACAAGAACTGGGATGTAAACCAAAAGTGCAGGGAGTAAGAGAATTCACCAGAGAGAGTGGGGAACAGAACAGGCAGATCTACTGAAATACACTGCTGAGGGGAGCAGCAGGTGGGTCAGAATAAGTCTGCTGCGGCATGGGGGTTAACTCCTGGCCGGCCAGAGATTGAACTCATGCCGCAGTGACTGGGCAGTCACTTAATAGCACTGTGTCTTTAAACTTTGTGCCACCAGGGAGGCCCCTCTCCCAGGGATCTTAACTGTTTTGTACTAGAAGCCAAGATAAGCCCAAAGTACTCTGTATTTGAATCATGATCATGAAATATTTGAAAATTCTTTCTAGGGAATCTTAACTGAATCCACTGTTAAGTCTTTGGAGACAGACTTAGGTTAAGTTCTTGATTTACTATTTAATACCTGCATGACTTTGGGCAAATTTTCTAAGCCTCAATTTTCTTATCAATAAGACTAGAATAGCGCCTGCCTCATAGGGTTGTGAGGATCACAGTAAATGTCATGGTGTATAAAACATGGGTAACTGTGCAGTGGATGTTTTCTTCCTCAGTCCCACTCCTTCCTGCCAATCTCTCCACTGCAGCCACTCACCTACACCTAAAGTCAGTCATAACATCACAAAACCTGTATGCTATAGAGGAAGAAACACTGCCCAAGCAAAAATGACTGTTGAAATCCTAATGTCTGAGATGACTTTGTGAATATCTCCACACCTTATTAGAGCAGGATTTGGCAAACATTCTGTAGGGTATTGAACAGTATTTCAGGTCTTTTGGCCAGAGCCTCCCTGGTGGCCTAGGGGTTACAGCACTACACTGCTATGGCTCAAGTTCTTTCCCTGGCCAGGGAGCTAACCCACATGGCACAACAGACCTCTCCTTTCTCGTCTGCTGCTCCCCTCAGCAGTGTATTTCAGTAGATCTGTCTGTTCTGCTCCCCATTCTGTCTCTGGTGAATCCTCTCAGCCCCCCTTTCCTCCCAGCCCCTGCACCTCTGGCCTACACTTCAGTTCTTCTACACACACACACACACACACACACACCCCTACATACACACACAAAACCCTTTTGGAATAGGGTTTGTTGACCCCTGTTAAAAGATTGTTATTACTATTCTTAAAAATAGCTACTTTAAATCTTATAGAGAATGTCCTATATGACAGAGTATGAATAACAACAGTGTGTGTTGAGTGTATCTAGAGATGAAGTATGATATCTGTAATTTCAAATTGTTCAGGTCTAGATAAGCATGAAAAAGGCAAAGTAAGTGCAACAAAGTGTTAATTTATGAATTAACACAAATTGTTGAATTTAAGTGGAGGACATGTGAGTAATATATTATTCTACTTTTTGTAAGTTTGAAAATCTTTATACTAAAAAGTCAGAAAATATATACATTTTGATAAGATATTATCTGTAATGTCTTAGATATTTTTTTGGTTGGTATTCTGTAAGATTTCAGAATGACAGATGACAGACAGGTAAATATGGAAAGACAGAATAAACACAAGACTCTCTCTTGGTTTTCCTTCACCAGAATCACCATTCCATGTTTCTGAGCACTCTGGAGCCACCTGCATTAATTGTGCTTCCGGTTTTTACTTGGTATGAGAATTCTGACAGACTGCATTCCCTCTTACAGCAAATTCAAGTTTAATTGCTATTCATCGTTCAGTATACTGTTTCATCTCTTTATTGTGAAACACAATTCTAATGATATTCATCATCACCAACTATTCCTTATTCAGTCTCCAGATTAGGAAGTGGTCCACAAATAATGTGAAGCTCTATCTGTTTAACTCAGCCTTCACATTCATGAGTCACTCTAGGCAGTAAACACACAAGGGAGGGGTGGGGATAGACAGTGAATCTATATGAAAATTCCCTGTAAACTCAGTGAATGTTGGTGACTTTCTAGTTAACTGAACACACATACAGTTACACAAAAATTCATTGATCTTTAGAGAACAAGAGAGAATACTACCTATTCACCTCTACCCTTTCTGCCTTCATAGTAATAAAGAATTTGAACTATTTCTCCTGTACCCCTTCTGTTCAGAGTGACAATGTCCCACACTGTGCTGAATTAAAAATAGGTAGTTCAGGGCCTCCACAGTGGGCTGAGCGCTGCACTGTGAAGCATCCGCTGCATAGCAGCGCGAGTTCGATCTCCAGCCATGGAGGGCACCCGCATGGCTCAGCAGACCTCCCCTGCCTCACCTGCAACTCCCCTAAAAATCATATTTCAGTCGATCTACCTGTTCTGCTCCCCACTCTGTCTCTGGTGAAGCCTCTCATCTTCCATGAATCTGGCCTGTGCCCTAGCTCTTACATGCATAAATCAATAAATCTTTTAAAAAAAAGTAGTCCAGTGGAACACTATCTCCTATTTTTTAACCATATTTTCCATTGATGGAGGCATTTATTTTTTTTTACTTGGATATAAAGAGCCCAGGGTACTTTATTTTACTGTGAAGGAGTGACACTTTTGAAAAGTGGAATGGTGTTTAAAAAAGTTGAGTTTTTTATTTATATTTCTCAAAGGCCAGTTCTTGAAATTTTATTATAAAAGGGGGGTTCCTGTGTTTCTGAGTATCCTCAAAAATAAGGGAGTTTACATATTTTCAATAATTTGAAAAGCCTACCATGTAATTGTATCTTCAAAGTGTTGTAATAGTTATCATTTTTTTTGCTTCTAACCAGATTTAATCACTGTAATAATAGTGCGCATCATACTGATCAGAAAGTGTCACTGATTACTTAGTGAAGAAATAATACAGAATTTGTGACGTCTAACATGGGTGTGAAAACACAAACATGGTATCAAAAGTGATAAAAAGAGTCTGTGGAAGTGAAAAGATTTGTGAACTGCCCTCAAAAATTAACAGATCAAGGTACTATTAACTTTAAATAATCACAGTGTCAGTTATAAACAGACTTTATCCTGTTTAGACTAAAAGATAAGACAAAATGAGTAAATACTAGGAAAGCGAGCAATCAGGGAAGGGAAGTAGGGTATGCTTTGTCTATAGCTAGATAACTTTTGTAAGCGACAGAAACAAACTAACTCAGTTAAGCAGAAAAGGAATCTAATTGGTAGTTCATGAAATGAACAAGAAGCCTAGAGATCAAGACCCAGATCTGTATGTTGTAGTCATGGGGGGAATAGCACATTCTGCAAACCATGGCAGCCCCCCAACCTTGAAGTGTTTTATTTTGGGTGACTTAAGTGTTTAATGCCCCATTTCATCACCATATAGGTTTCACTGGATGATGAGCTATATGGACGGACTAGTACCTCATAGAGAAACTAAACTATTCCCTTAGTTGTCTCACAATGAAGCAAGTTTTGATAAAAATATAATGCTAAAAAAATTAAATAAAGCCATTGGGGAATAAAAATATAATGCTGCATGTAATATCTTGATGGGTGTGTAATGTCTTGATACTATGCATTAATGATGATGCTGGCAGAAGTACCATGGGGGGAAAGCAAATCTAACTTAGTGTCTTTACTATGAAGAAGACTGTCCCCAAAGAGATCCAGTCAATCTTTCATGAGGTGGCTTGTATGTCCCCTAAAAGTATGGGTGCCATTTCAAAGTTTTACAGTTGGTTGTTCTTGCTTTTGGCAAATTATGCACTTAGCCAGGTAAATGTGGCAAGTGGCAGAACGTGATGTTGAGCCAGTATCTGGCTTCTAACCCTGTCCTATAGCCATTTTATTCCTAAGCCTACTGAGTTAGCACTGGAATAGCTCCTGAGAAAGACTTCCTGACACTCACAGAACACCTAAATTTTATTGTTCATCTGATAATAAAATGCTTCCTGATGAAAATGGGTGAGACTGTTATTTAGCTGACAAATTATCTCTGAGAAAAAATAAGAAATGCCAGGCAACACTTAAAAAACAATTGCTGGGGAAAAGCTGGGAACTTAAGTGGATTCAATTTAGCATGAAAACATTAAGATTTAGAAACTTTCAAGCTATGTATTAACATTTTAACTGATCTGTGAGTCACTGCATCTCTTGGGGAAGAATGTGGTTTTGAAAAATTTAGTCAATAGTAATTTCAGTGGAGAAACCTGGTAGATAATACCTTAACTCCCTAATCAAAGTTATCACCAATGTTAGAGAAAAAAAAAAAAGGACATCATGTATGTTGGTGTGAATACACAATGTCGGTGTACTCCAGCCCAAACTGTACCGCCTAAAAATAATCAAAAGGAAACATCAAACTCGCTTTGAGAAATGCTTTTCAAAATAAATGACCTGCTCTCAAGAAATGTCAAGGTTGTGAAAGACAGAGACTGAGGGATTATTTCTGGTTAAAACGAACTAAAAAGAAGCAAACCAACTAAATGTAATGTGTGGGCCTGTGTTGGACAGTTGAACGAAACTGGAGAGGGTGGACTCAACAGTATCATATCAACTTTAAACTTCCTTGTGGTAACTGTACTGAAGTTATGCAAGAGGGAGACTGTCATCGCAAATCTAGTCTACCAATCAACAGCCAGTGGCCACTACCGCCTCCTCCCCTCCCTTGCTTTTTAGCGATGTTTCAGGTGAGCTGCCTCACCTCTTCGCCTTCGCCCTGTCCACTGGACTCCATCCCTGTCCGCGCATCAGAGGCTTTTTTCCTTTGCCATCACCACACCCTCCCTTTCTCTTCCGGCTCCTTGTCTTGGCGCCCTAGCTCTCCGCTCCCGGCTCTTGCACCTGGCGCGGTTCCCAGTCCCGCCAGGTGCGCAGCCCCCACGCGGCGCCCCCCAGTGCGCTTGCGCTCTGCGTCCTCGGGAAGTCCGGCGGCGGGAGCTGGAGGAACTTGGGCGCAGCAGGTGTGGTTCGCGCGGACTCGGGAGCCCACGCCGCGCGGCTGGGACAGGTGACTACGCTCACCTGCCTGCGTCGCGGCGCTGCGATGGGCTGCTCCAGCAGCGCGCTCCACAAGGCGGGCGTCGGCAGCAGGCTCCGCAGCGGTGAGCGAGACCCCCCCCCCCCCTACCCTTTCGTCCCCGGGGCCTCGGGACGCGCGGGTCAGCTGGCTCCCGGGGCGGGGAAGGAGGACGCGGAGGGAGGGGACCGAAGGGTGCTTCTTGTGTCCACCTGGCCCGGTAGAGGGCGAGACAGCTAAATGTGAGGATGGGAGTGGCACCCTGAGCGCAGCGCCACTGCTCCCCGAATCTGGAGCGGCGCGGGGTGCCCCAGACCGTGGTGGGCCGGGTGGGCTCGGGGCCTGGAGTTGGCTTGTCAGCGGTGTGGTTCCGGGGCATGGAATGGCCTTAACTTGCTAAATTAGCTGCATTCTCTTAAGTCCTTTCCTGTCCTTACAAAGAGGTCCTGTTTGTACCGTTAGGTCTCCTAAAGGTACGAAATTTCAGGTTATCAAAAGGTGCGGATTCACTGGGGACCGTTAGTTTCTCCTTGTGAGGAGAGACATCATACCCGTTTTTTTCTGTCAAGACCATCCCCGCGGTTCTGCCAGCGTTTCAGCGTCCAAGCAAAGGGTGCACAGAACATTCATTCCTCCAGATAGGTTCCTGCGCATTTGAAGAGGCCAGATGCATTTTCCTCTATCTTTGGCTTAAGTATTTCTTGGTAAATATGCATGGGATAAAATGTAGCTATATAAAGAAATTCAACAAGTATATTTTGAGCATATGTTATATACATCTATTATATAGCCAAGCCAGCTGTTTGACTAGGTGGCAGAAATACTGGTAACCCTTTTGGGGCTGGGGGTGGAAGAGACAGAACATAAAACAAGTTGACTGATTAAGATCATTTCTGATAGTGACACATGCTGTGAAAATAATAAAAGCAGGTTAACCAGCTAGAGAATGACTGGTTTTTATACCCTAAACTCACTTCTTTATTTTTGAATGGCTAACATTTAGGATGAATCTCAGAGGTTAAGCGTGTTTACAGTAGTCTTTGAAACTAACTTTAGTGGGAATTTTATGCTCTTGTTAATTCCTCTCCACAGGTCTTCTTTTAGCACTTTCTCTTATCTCAATAACCTAGAAATCTCTTTCTCTGACTTTGTTGTAAGGAGTGCACGGTTTTCTGTTTTTATTATTTGTTTTTATTGCGATAACATTGTAAGTGATTTAGGGGTATATAGTCACAGCTCTTAGATGTATGTTACTACACCATGCCACCAAGAGCACACAGTCTGAATGCTATTTCAAAACTCACAGTGTGTCCCAGTCAGAAATAGGGGTGTGGCAGTCATTTTCGTAGTATATGATAATTTATTTCTAGCTCAGTAGATCACGGAGAAGCAATAAAAAGATTGAAATAGGCAACAAGATTAAAGCCATAGATAAAAGTGATTCCAAACTCCTTGTCTATGACAACAATGTGAAGAAATGGAAAAATCCATCCCCAGTGTACAGTACATGCTAACCTAAGAGATAAAAACCTCTGTATGCTCTCAATAAAGCTGGACAAGGAACAATTTCTTTGTTTTATGTTTTATGAAATCAGGTTGATTTTTAAAATTTTGTTTCATGATAAAATTTTTTTAGTTTAAATATGAAAAACAGGAAAAATTGACGCTTCAGGAAAATAACATTCTATTATTTTGGATGTTCCTATCTCCTGCCATGGCCAGATCTTAGTTTAAAAAGCTGAGCACTAGATCATCATTATAGATTTTTAAAGCATGTATTTCAGGGACTGTTACTCTTAAGGAGGGATAAAGTAGCTAATACTTTCATCAAAAAAGAATGATGTTTTAAAAACACTTTATTATCAATTTCAGTAACCATCCACCTTTAATGTTTTATTTGTATATTCATTCTCTTAATTAAGTCCTTTCCTGTCCTTACAAAGAGGTCCTGTTTGTACTGTTAGGTCTCCGAAAGGTACGAAATTTCAGGTTATCAAAAGGTGCCGATTCACTAGATTTAAAGCTTTTAAAAACAATTCTCATGGGTACTGTTCTGAAAGAAATATTAAAATTCCTGACAACCAGTTCTAATGTGTAGAAAATTAATTACTACACTGCATAAATTGCTCACCACAATATTGAATCAATCAACAGGTGTATTTTGCTTCTAACCCTCAATCAGACAATACTCTCTTGTAACTGGATACTATTGTATGTTCATCAGTATTTCAACTCCATGATCTTGGAGGCCTGATAAATAATTTATTCCTGTTTCTGCTGCTCAAAACTTCTTTAAATTCTATATACAGTCCCAAGCCTGTATGTGCTTTAGATGAAAATAATCCAAGTTTAGTAAGTGTCCAGTGCATGCCTTAACTTACTGTACCCCCCAGTGCCTAACAATGCCTGGCACATAATTGTCGAGTGAATTACTTTGTTTAATCCTTATGAAAATGTTATATCAAAGTATTATGATGATCAAAATTTTACAAATAAGAGTAAGTAATTTGTCCAATGTTGCAGGGCTCTGTCAGAGTCAAAATTGGGCTGTGCACTCAGGTGCTATGATTCAAGAGGTTGGTCTCTTAACTGTTCTTTCTTAAACCACCCTATGATAACTAGATTTAAAGCTTTTTTTTTTTAGGGATCTTTTCTGATATCAAATATCTCTGGATTAGATGTGTGGTCATCTACTGTGCAAATAACAAAAGAAATATAAAATATAATATACTGTTTATTTTAATACACAATATTAAACATTTTATTATAATTCCTAATTATAATATTTTAATAAGTATACATATTCAATATATAATATAGGCATATTAATATGTAATATATATTAGCATAAATATCCCTTAGTAAGAGTCAGAAGTAGATTGGAAGAAGAAAACACGAAGTTTATATTTGCTCCCAAAACTTGAACTAGGACTATTTGGAGAACAATTAACATTAGAGATATTTTAAGCAGAATACATAAATGTAGAAAAACTTTCAGTGTCCTCCTGTAGAGAAACATGGCCTCTTCATATCAGAATAGATTCCTTTAATTCACAGCATCAACATTAGAATGCCATGGGTTGATGTTAAAATACATTAACTGTCTATAGACTAGATTTGCCTTGACAGTTCTGTTTAACTGAATTTTAGCTCTCACTGGCTTAAGAATTGTTATACATGATGCATTAATAGTCTACAAACAAAAGAATCATAAAATAATGAGTTGGGCTAGATTACCTCTGAGAGGTCTTATAACTCTGAAATCCCATAACATGAAGATATAGAGGTACTTATTTTCTGTACTCCAGTTTAAGTCAAATAACAGCCTTTGCATAGGTAGCTGTTAAGCCACCAGTCATTTGGAGACCTTTACTCACATATGTTTCCATCAGACACTGACTGAATTGCACCAAACTTCTTCCCATCATTCCATTACCTCCAAAGGCTACAGGCTAGGGAAAGAGGCCTGGGGGTGCACAGACAGAAGTGAAGACTGACGTCTGGCGGTAAATAATTATCCAGTGCTACTCTAAGTGAAAAACACATTCTCTTTCCTGGTGGTTGAACATAAAGTTTTACTGAATAGCCTGAAATGTGTGAGGAAAGATGGTTAGATAAAGATTGAATCTGGAATTTCTTGTATTTGTGAAAGTTCTAAATATTAGGGCAATCTTTTTTTCAAATTTCCATTCTATGCAGCCTCCCGAGCATCCTGATGGGCTCTGAATGCAAAGGATTTGTTGTCTGGGCAGACTGTAATGGATCTGTAGGCTTTTGCATGCAAATCTTTCTCCCAATGCTGTCAGTCCCCTGCTTATATGTGTAATTACTGCTCTGCTCTTTCCTAATATAAATGTCATAATTTCTGGCAGACTTCCTGAGATTATACAGCTGGAGTACCTGTGTGGACAAAGCAACCAGATTGTTATTATTGACAAATTCATCGCTAGGTGAATGTGTACATTTCCATTGACGGCTATAATTGTGTTTGTTCTGACCTGAACTCTTACTAGCTGCTTAAAGTCCAGGCTGCCTAGGCAATAGGATGAGGCTTGAATTTCACCCAGTTATGTAAATTGTTCTTTGCAGAGATACTAATATTTTCACACAATGACATTTCCGTATTTCCATCCTAAGTAAATATTTTTTCTTTGTAATTGAAAAACAAACATCATTAACTTTAAAGTTCATTTTATAGGTTTCTTGCATACAGATATTACATAAATGAAATTTCTTTTAAGTGCAAGAAATCTCTGGACTAAGTCTTGTACGACTTTATATACCTTCTAGAGCCTGGAACACAGAATGCCTAGTAAGTCTTTGTGCTCAGCCTGGTGATCACATAGAGTGAATTAGATGGACTGTAATAATTGTACATAAAGTTAAAAAAATTTATAACAGTTGAAAAATGTATGCAGTGAAAAATACCCTTCCCACCTCATCACTATTGCCTGCTTAATTCCAGTCACACCTGTGATCAATACTTTTATTAGGATTTTTTTAAAAAAGATTTATTTTATTTAAGCATACAAGAACTGGGGCACAGGCCAGAGGTGCGGGGATGAGAGGATTCAACAGAGACAAAGTGGGGAACAGAACAGGCAGATTGACTGAAATACACTGCTGAGGGGAGCAGCGGGCAAGGTAGGAGAGGTCTGCCGCACCATGTGGGTCCCCTCTCTGGCTGGTAGCAGGAATCAAACTCATGATGCAGTGGCTGTGGTTTGCTTCACAGTCCATTGCTTAACCTACTGCGTCACCAAGGAGGCCCCTTATTAGGATTTTTGGGTATATTTTAACAAAGTTTCTTTTTTTTTTTTAAAGATTTATTTATTTATGCATACAAGCACTGGGGTACAGGCCAGAGGTGTGGGGGGGTGGTGAGAGGATTCACCACAGACAGAGCAGGGAGCAGAACAGGCAGATCAACAGAAGTACACTGCTAAGGGTAGCAGCGGGCATGGCAGGAGAGGTCTGCTGCGCCACGTGGGTCCCCACCCTGGCCGGCAGCAGGGATCGAACTTGTGCTTCAATGGCTGAGGTTTGCTTCATAGTGCATTGCTGAACCCACTACGCCACCAGGGAGGCCCCAACAAAGTTTCTTTATGCTTTGAAAATAGCATTTCCTTCTCTCATCCTTTTCACAAAACATGTCTTATTCCCACTGTTCTTCACCCCTTTTTTTTTTCATTTGAAATCTTTCTATGTTGATATACAGGGAACCACTTTCTCCTTTACACTGGCCTAATAGTCCATTATATGATTTATTTAACCAATCCCCCATTGAGGGGTATTGATTGGTTTTCATTCCTTCCCTTTTGCAAACATGGCTGCAATGAATTCTTTTATACAACATCATTTGAATGTGTGTAAGTATAATTGTAGGATAACTTCCCAGAAGTAGCATCACTAAGTCAAAGAGTATGTGAGTTTGTAATTTTGAGAGATAACGGCCCAAATGCCCTCCAAAAGGGTTGTATTATTTTAAATTCCACTTACTACCTCATCAGTAATATAGTAAATATTTCTCTGTAATTGAAGGCTTTCTGACATCAATGCAATACATCAAAACATGTGCATGGAGTAGCAGAAAGGAGACAAAATAGGAGACCCTACTTGGTTCCATGTACTTTGGTCTATGATCTCATTTAATTACTACAAGAGCCTTTAAACATTAATGTCACCAAATACAGTTAGAAAACTGTAGCCTAGTGAGGCTAGGTCACTTGCTCAAGGTCTCAGAGCTAGTCAGTGATGCAGTTGGGTGTGTGTGATCAGCCCAGAGTGTGTGATCCAGAACCCCTATTCTTTTCACTAACTCCATTTCCCTTTGGGACCTGGGGCCTAGAAAAAATGCAATAGGTATCTGCTGAGTGCATGGATGGGTGAATGGGTGAGTTGACAGAAACAGGGCTTGGGGGAATGAAACTACTACCTGGAAAAGCAGAGGCAGAATAGCAATCAGGAACCAGGAATAACAGAAACTGGAAGGTAACAGGGACCAGGAGGGACTGGGAAGGAGAATGTTGGATTGTGAAGAGGGTCTGTTAGTCATCCAGGGAAAAGGTAAACACAGCGATACAAAGCTTATTGTGTTCTGTTAGATCATGCTCTGGTGCCACCTACCCCAGCTCATGTGAACAACTTTACTTCTGTGTTAATATTTTACAATATCAGGTTTAAAATAAAAACACAGTACTCTGGGTTTACTGAAGGCTCACCAAACCTGATAAAAAGCTTCAAACTTGGCCAGGCTTCAAATCCTGCTGTGTATAAATGTAGGTAGTTATAGGTAATGGTTTCAAGGCAGAATCTCAGAATGTGCCTGTCCAAGCCAGCACTACTGTCTGGAATGTTACCATCACACTCTCAGAACCTTCTTCATCTCCAGTACTATTGCTGTTGTTCATATTCCTTGAGAATTCCCTCCTTGGGCATTGCCATCAGGTTTTAGAGTTCACTGTTTTCTTTCTTTTTAAGGGTGTTAGTACTTTGCCTTTAAGGATGAAAGTTGCAATTAAAACACACACACACAGAGACATATATTTTTTTAAAGATTTATTTACTTATGCATACAGGAACTGGGTGGTACAGGCCAGAGGTGGGGGGGGGGGGTGAGAGGATTCACCAGAGACAGTGCGGAGCAGAACAGGCAGACTGACTGAAGCACACTGTTGAGGGGAACAGCGGGCGAGGCAGAAGAGATCTGCTTGCCACGTGGGTCCCCTTCCTGGTCGGCGGCAGGGATCAAACTCGTGCTGCAGTGGCTGCGGGTTTGCTTCATAGTGCGTTGCTTAACCCACTGCGCCACCAGGGAGGCCCCACAGACATATTTTTAATAGTGAAAACTCCACAGGTGTTATGATCTCTGAAGACAGATGAAATAAGCCAGACTTATGATGTGGCCAGAAACAAGGGTTGGTTGTTGGAACTAAGCAGAGAAAAGAAAGGCATTAGGGGCAAGTTCAGTTGACAACACTCTCTTCCCCATGGGAGGGCCCAGGGGGTTGGAGGACCCCAGGGTAGCTGGACTCTGTAGTGGTGACTGGGTGCTGTAGCCCCACACGCAGGAGGGATGGTCCTCATTTCTCAGACTGTCTACTTAGCAGTCCTTTGGCCTCTCCTCTCACCTGTCTTCTTTATCTGACAGAGCCCTCAAGATCTGATAACACGTTCTTTATTCATACTGATCACCTCTGTATGTCTTTAACTTGCTGTGAAATGCGGTGTCAGGAACATGTAGATAAGTGAAATGTCCATTAAGTAGAACAGTAAAGATGAAAGATGTTAGTCTTTCATAATGTTGTGGCTAAGAAATGAAAAAAGCTATTCAAGTTGAAAAATTGTACCAACTGGCATAATTTCGTTTAGATATCCTTTATTTGTCACTTTGTTGAATCACCTTGTCCAGAAAAAATGTCTGATAATGTAATAAGACTTTTGGCAGAAAAATGGCATTTCTACCCAATTTATCTGCTTTTCAGGTCACCAAAAGTCACATTTCATTTACCTACAGTACACTCTGTGGTCATGAAAGTACCAATTATCATCTATGATAATAATTATCATAGTACCAATTATCATCTATGATACAGATATAAAATGAACTTTTCCTCATGGGTCACATGTCAAAATGAGTCATACTCCAGAGGTTTCTCAGCAAACTTTCTCTGATGGGCACCGACAGCCTTTGTTCTGTTCTTTGCAGCTGTCCCAGCTGTCTCTCCCCCAGGTCCCTTGCTCAGAGGTTGTAGTCAGTTGAGTTTCTCCTCACTAGCTCTTTCATTAGTGACCCCAGAGTAGTGCCACGACATCCTAATCATCTGAGTTGTTGTTAAGATACAGATTATGGTTCAATAGGTCTGGAGTGGAGCCTGAGACTCAGCATTTAAAAAGAACTCCCAGGTGTCCTGTTACTGCAGATTCAGGTACCACAATTTCCCTTAAAGCACCTAAATCTTTAAGGTGGCATCAAACTTCCTTAGGTGCAAATCTGAGCTCTGCAGGCTCACTACCTCCTAGATAAAGGTATGTTTGTTTGTTTGGTTTTTAATCTTTCTGTGCCCGGGCTTCCTCAGCTGTATAATGGGGTAAATATTGGACCTCCCTTGTGGAGTTATTGGAAAGGCTGAATGTGATAACCACACAAAGCTCCAGACACAGAACCTCCATGGGTGTTGGCCACTGTTGTTCTTCCTAGAGAAGCATCATGGCATGGGTCAGGGCTATGTAGGTTGGTGAAGTGTCATAGTTTGTACATACTAGAAACATAATCTTCATTTTCTCTTACTTGTTCCTTGAGATGCCTTGGATTTTGTAAATGAGATTGCTACCCAAATAGTGTATCTTTATGTGCCAATAATGATCATCAGTCTATGAAACTGTCTTTTTTAATAGCAAACACTTTTTTAATTTCAAAAGTGATATTTCATGCACTAGATTTTTTGGAAGTAAGAATTCACCTTAAAGGATTCAGAAAGAAATTGAAGAAAATGAAGCTAGAAAATCAGATATGAAGGAGGTAACTATTTTGTTATGGCTTGACGATGGCTCTTTGCCCCTTAAAGATCAAGCTTTCCCCCTTGGCGGGAGCCTGCGTCTCTACATGTGCTTATCAAGTGTCCCAGAAGTATCTTCTGACTATGTTCCTGTTTTGCTATAGTTCAGTGTTTACAGTAGGTTTACCTTCAAATTTTACTGCATTAATTTTGTGACAGACAAGACTAATTTTAGACATGTAAATTCAGGTAGTTCTACCAAAGCAGAAAATTGGTTTGTCTGATTTTTTATTTACCCTTTATGGATTTTTTTGGCTAATGGTTTCATGCATCACTTGTATGGGATGTTGCTTACACTCTCCTCTCCTCAAACATGAGTACCTTGTTAACATCTGCCAGTGGACAGAACTTACCCTGAGGGATTAACTTTTGTGCCAAGGCACACAAGGACAGTATTTTTACACTTCGATGAGGGAAAAGGAAAAAGCAGTCCAGCTACAGTAGCACCATTGGCAGTTTCACAAATGTTTGTTAGGTGGATGGAAAGTGATAGAATGGAATTGAGAAGAAAGCAAAGATGATTAGTGGATTCCCCACTTGGAGCTGATTCACGCTGCATGCTTGGTTCCCAAAACTCAAAAGCTACAAGCATCTAAAACTGGTGACAAGGGAAAATATCAGGATCCCTTTTTCTCATCAGTTTTGTCCACCATGTCTTAGCAATGGGGTAGGAAATATTGACCTCAAGTCTTCTTGTTGCTGGGGAGAAACTTTTCATTTCTGATTAGGGTAATGGACTGAGTTGAAAAGCTTCCATTGTAATGTGAATTTCAGGTATGTTAGCTCTAGTTCTAATCCTTTCTGTAATGTTGCCTAGTATTTAAATTCTTTGGACACTTATCACAATGGTGCTTATAGCCAGGGTTCTGTTAGTTCAGCTTTCACAACAAATTTATTCATAGATCAACTTACAACAGAATCAAGAGAGACTATAAACAGCAAAGGTTGAGAGCCTTGTGTGATCTGATAAAATGTAGGATTCAGAAAACAGACACATCTTTAAACACTGCTTTGAATGTGGGAACAATCTGGCCACAACATTTATTACATAAACATATAGACTAGGTACAGAATGTCTCCTGTTTGTGAACAAAACATCTCCTGCTTTTCCAATCAGAGTGCTAGGAGAAATGGTGTTGTACCTTCCTCTACCTCCAGGACATATGTTGGGGATTCACAAAGCCATGTGAGCAGAACATGTGAAGATGTTTGCATCCGAGGTCATGCATGGGAAGGAAACAGTAGGGAAGGAGTTATTCCTTGAATTTTCCTGCAGATGGTAAACTCTAGAATACCAGGGATCATACACTCCTTTTTAAATGCTGTAACCATTGTGTGCCATCTGGAGCTGGCCATGTAGTAAACACTTGATGAGTAGATAAAATCAAAGCCAACAAACAGAAGGAAGCACATTTATATAAAAGCTGTCAGTTTGTATTAACACCAGTCAAGCTGGTCAGACCATGACTGCCGTGTGGACACTATTCAGGATCTACCAGTAATCGCGTTTTAAAACTTATCATAACACAGTTTTATGGATGACCTTCAACAACTTCATAGTGTTCAGGGGACTATTTATCCAAGCCCTTTAACTTTGCCGTTCTTTCTTTCTCTTGCTAAGTTAGGTGTAATTCATTGACATGGTCCCTGCTAAACCAAAAAGAACTGGTACAAGGATGGCCGGCCACTGCAGCATGAGTTTGATCCCTGGCCAGGGAGCTAACCCACAGGGCGCAGCAGACCTCTCCTGTCTCGCCCACTGCTCCCCTCAGCAGTGTACTTCAGTAGATCCGCCTGTTCTACTTCCCACTCTGTCTCTGGTGAATCCTCTCACCCACCACCCCCCCGCACCTCTAGCCTACACCCCAGTTCTTGTTTACATAAATAAATAAAAATAAATCTTAAAAAAAATAAGAAGAAGACGGTAGAATGATGATTCTACTGTCCAACATCGTTCAACATCTACATCCAACGTCAGTACAGTCTGGAATGTTCTGCGCCAGCTGAAGAAAAGGGAGGAGGTCAAATGAATTTAAATATTGTGTATCTTTTGGTTACTGAGGCATAAGATGTACTGAAAGATGTGGAATCTGGTGCCTAAAAGGAATTTTTTGTGGTAATTATGGGCTTTATTATTGTGTTCTTTGAGAAGTGGTTTGAAACAGCCATTTGTTCTCCAACCATATACTTAGTCTGCTCTTTCTTCTTAATAGATCCAGAGAAAAGTACTGGTATTAGGACAAGTATTTAGTTTTCTGTTTGTCCCCCACATCTGTTTGTCAGACCCATCAGGTAAAGCATAGTAATAGTGGTGGCTGACACTGTCAGTTACTTGGTGGCAGTCACTGTACTTGGGAACCCTCACACAGCTCACTGGACCAGTCCCAATTTACAGGCAATAAAAGGGAGGCACAAAAGGGCCTGGTAAGACTAGTAAGTGGAGGTACCAGGATTCAAATTCACTACATGGTAGTGACAGGTGTCATTTTCAAGGTAACAGATCCCTGTCACCTCTGTTAGAGCAGATTACTCTCTTTGGCCACATGGGAAAAATAACTATGGGTCTTGGTTAGGACCCATTATCTCCAAAATACATTTTTCACTTCAAAATTCAGTCAAGTGCAATCAATATTTGTATTAATCAGCAAATATTACAAAACGAATGTGTCATTCCTCTTCTAGTATTTTTTCTACTTTTGTCATTATTTTACCTTTTTTAGGATGGTCACATATAGTTCTATTCATGTAGTGAAATCAGTGCCAATTCAACATTCTCCACCAGAAAGGTAATTTTGTCACAAAGGAGCCACATTGACATGTCTGTGACACCCAAGGTCCACAGTTTACATGAAAGTTTGTGTGATTATTTTAAACCTATTTTAGCTCCTTTGGGCTACCCCAAAGAAATATTCGAACTTCCCTTAGTAGTACTTCCCAGCTTGGTTAATTATTTTCAGGTTGTGCTATGAAGCGGACATTTGCCTATTTCATGTGTGCTGTAAGATTAGGTAAAGTACACAGGAGTGAGAATACTGTGATCACAGGAACATATGTTCTAGTTAGGGCAAAAATTGATAGATCCATTGGATACTTTTGACACTTTATGTGGATAAGTATATTTTCACAAAGCTTTGGGTTTTTTTTTAAAAAAAGATTTATTTATTTATGCACACAAGAGCTGGGGTACAGGCCAGAATCGTGGGAGGTGAGAGGATTCACCAGACAGAGTGGTGAGCAGAAAAGGCAGATTGAAATACACTGCCGAGGGCAGCAGCAGGCGAGGCAGGAGAGGTCTGCCATGCCATGTGGGTCCCCTCCCTGGCAGGAGGCAGGGATTGAACTCATGCTGCAGTGGCTGCGTTCTGCTTCATAGTGCGTTGCCTAACCCACTGCGCCACCAGGGAGGCCCCAGCTTTGGGTTTTTTAGGGGAAGGGGTACTTGATTTAGGCTGAGAACATAATAGATTCTTCAAAAGATAACGTTTTGTGTGTTGACACATTTCCCTCTCCCAACCCCTACCAGCTTTCTGCTCTAGAAGAATGAAGCCTTTACACCACTGCACCTGCACTGCACAGCTGGATGAGAGTCCTTCACTTCATTTAACTGACAGTACTAATCACTATAATAACTAGTTTACCAGAAAATATAATTTGGCCGGTATCTGTGATTAATGTGTTAATACATTTCCTTGTTAATTCCCTAAGACAACCATCACCAAACCTCCTTTGTGTCATCTACATGAATTGTCATAATGAATTTCTTTATAGACTGGAAATCACTTTGTGAGGCTGGAAGTGGAAGTGAAGGAGAGCCCTCCTCCCACTTCTGTGGCTTGCAGATCACAAAATATTCCTCTACTCTGGTTTTAGAGTTGTTAAATTTAAAAATTTTAAACTATAGAGATTTAAAAAAAATAGGATATACATTTTAAAATGTTATTTCTGTGTAGAAGAACTGATGTGTTGGCCAGATGTGTGTGTGTTGGAGGGTACAGGATGGGGAGAAGAGGAGGGTGTAGGGGAGTTCACCAGAGACAGAGTGGGGAGTAGAACAGGCAGATTTACTGGAATACACTTCTGAGGGAAGCAGCAGACAATACAGGAGAGGTCTGCTGTGCCTTAAGAGCTCTACTACGTTAGTTACGTGACCAGATCCAACTAAAGCCATAGTGGTAATAGTCCTGAGATTAACCCCTAGGCCACCAAGGAGACCACTAACCTAGGGAGTTTTACAGTTTAAGATAAGGTGTTTGAGTTGAAGATAGTAAAGCAATTTGATTTGGGAAACGTTAGGGTCGTCACAGCATGGCCATTCTGTACTCTCATACCCAGGACTCTTTAGTACTGTTAAAGTACTTCTTGACATCAGTAAATTTCTCAAGATAGAAAACAAAATAATAATTTGTATTTTCTCTTTTCTTTTTACTTTTCCAATGAATGATCAAAAAATAACTGCAAACATGCATTTTTCAACCACAGAAGTAAATGAGTCATGCATTGCCCAATCCAAGCCACACACCCTGGGAAGAGAGGCTACTTTTCATGGCAAGACACAAAGGGAAAGTCTGCCTTCATCAGAGAAGCTCAAGATTCCAGAGGTATCTACAGCTAATGGTGTGAACTCCTTCTGTGAACAGCCCCTGACAAAGGATGCTATAGCCCAACCAGGATCCACTGAGAACACTCAGCTTCCAGAGGGACCCAAAGAGTGTGGGCTAGCTCAGCCAGTAGGTAAAGACGATATTCAGGGGACAGAAGAAAAGAAGACAGTGGACATAGTGACAGAGCTGGAGCCTTTAAAAGGACATGCTGAGATTGAACCTACAGGAACAGAAACCAAGTGTCAGCCTTTGAATACAGCAGTACAGAGTGAGTCTCCTGCAGCAGTGGAAGGCACTGAGAATGTACAATCTGCTGGAGAGATGAAAGCTCTAGGAGCAGCTGAGGAAAGCCCTCCCCTGGAAGCAGCTAGAGAGCTACCAGCTCAAGATGCAGTAGAACAGGATGAAGAGTCTCTAATTCCAGAAAGAGTTCTCAAGGAGACTGAAGCTCCAGAAATATTGGAACAAAGCCAGCTTATGGAAAAAGGTGGCGAGCAGAAACTGGGAAAAGATGAGCAGTCCCAACTTCTAACAGCTGCCAATGAAAATAAATCTGGAGAAGTATTGGAGAGAAGTCAGCTTGTAGGAAGAGCGGAAGAACAGCAACTTCAGGAAGCCCTGAGAAAAGATTTGAAGTCCCAACTTCTAGACACAGTTCCCAAAGAACATGAATATCCAGAAATATTGCAAAGAAGTCATTTTATGGAGTCAGGTATTAAGAATGATTTGCTCCATAAAATTCCAGAAGTTCCAGGAAACATGGAGCAGAATCAACCTGAAGGGGTCGGTGGTATCATGGAACACCCAGCAGAAATTTCAGAAACAGGAACAGCTGTGGATATTGTCAGGGAAATTCACACCAATGAAGAGGCCCAGCACACTGAAGGTGATAGTTCAGTAGTCTGAGTCAGGGTGTTTAGGTGTGTTCCATGAGAGATCATTTCTAGGGGTGAATGAGGGCTGAGCCACAGCCACTGAAGTCTGTATTTCAAATGGTTGAAGTTCATTTGAATTGAACCAAAAAGGTCTTCCATAACTGGAAAACAGGTGTTCAGCTCTTTCCAGCAGATAATTTCTAAAGTTTAGTCAGTGTCCACATTTTTAATTTAGTTTCATTGTTCAATTGAATATAACGAGTTTAAACTTTTGAATTTCCTGAGTTCACTCCTTATCAGGCCACATATATGATATATGGGGATCCAAAGTAAAGATGAATAGATGGTTAATAGAAGAATCGACTTTCTAGTGAAAGAAATCACAAATAATGGTTGTTAGAGTGTAATTTTGTTCTTTGCCATCTTATCCTTAGAAAATTACTGTCCTCTGATAGCTTTTTATTTTTATGAGACTAGAGGAAATATATGTCTTGGCAAATTTTCATTTAAAAAAAAAGATTGACGTAACATTAGTTTATAGCATTATATAGGTCCCAAGCATACATCATTATAAATCAACATCTTATATATAGTACATTTAAATTTACCACTAAATGGTTAAATCTATGCCTCACATATAATTACTACCTCTTCCTGGACTACTCTTCTCCTCCCCCTCCCTTCTGATAACCTCTAATTTGATCTTGTAGCCTAAACATTTATTTTTGTTTTATTTAGCATACAGTGTTTTTAAAATGTACTTTTTAAGTAGAAAACAAATGGTGTCTATACCACTCTTTGTTGGAGCTATAATTTAAAAATATAACATTTTCTTCTGGGGCCACTGTTTACATTTTGGTAAATATTAGCTTTGTCCTATAGTGTGATTCAATGGAACTTTCACCCACTTGTCCTTAAGTCTTTCATTTATTAATGCAGCAGTTTTTGAGTGCCTAGTCACATAGTTGGTACTGGGGGTAGGAGGAGAAAGAGGCAGTCCCCATTCTCCAGCAACTCACTGTATAGTAGAAAGAAGGCAGAAGGAAAACAAATCGCGCAGACAGTGGAGGTGAGCGCTTTAATAAAAGTGTGTACAAGTACTCCAAAGAGAACAGGGAGAGGCAGTAAAGCATGTATTTGTTAGACCAGGGCCAGCCAACTCAAAAGTCTTCAGGACCGAGGATAATGGCATGAGTGAAGCAGGGCACGTATAACATCATGGGGAGCCCCATCCCGTGAAAAGAGCAGTCTTGTGAAAAGATGCAGTTGCTGCCTGGCTCTACCCAGGAGAACAGGGCAGTGCTCCCAAAGCTGACCTCCTGGGAAGATAGATTTGCACATGTGATGCCTAGATGCTGAATGCTTCTCAATCTTTGAATGTTTAATGATTGTTTTCTTTAACTACTAAACTGACCAAACAAGACAGCTTTCTTAATACCTCTAGACTATCTTTTGATTTAGATATAAACAGAACTTCCTACTTGCAACATGTTCTAATGGCATTTCTTGGGTAGTTCTATCTCCTGATGTTTTATGAGAGGATGCAGAGACTAGGAGACACTAAGAGACATGGGTCATTCAGAGAGCCAGGCATTACCTTTCTTGAAACCACCAGAGATACTTACTACTTAGTTATAAAGAGCAAGAGCTACTGCACTGGAAATCAGCTTTGGAGATCTTTATTGTTAAGGACAGATGCTTCAGTGTATCTCTTCTTAATGTCTTGTTTGGTTACTTTTCCAGGTGAGACAGGAGAAAAGGTTGAAACAGAGATGGAGGACAAGAAAGTGAATGAAGGGACTGAAACAAAAGAAGAAGAAACAGGAGAAGCTGTGGACCTTTCAGCAGCCACATAGATAGGTACAGTAGGAGGTGGGTGAATGGACACAGCATGTCAGAAGACAGAAAAGTGGCAGTGAAGCTTGAGGTTACAGATCTGATCTTTCAATATTTACATGCTTTATGCAAGGAATGTGGTGATCATGTTCTTAATTACACTGTTCCATAAAACCACTAAACTGTAAACAGTTTTCTTAGCTTTTGATAATAGTTATCCCTTCAAAACTACAGTAGCGAGAGACACTAAAAACTAGGGTCTATCATCACTTAAGTGTGTGATGTTATATTCTTCATTGTAGCAATGGGTCCATTGAGTATAGAAAGGAGACCCTAAAAAGAAAGTGCAAACCTTTGGATATGGGTGACTGCAGAAAGGAGTTAGTAAGTTTTAGGGCGGTTGTGATAATAAGTCACACAGTTACAATTATGATGGAATAAGAATGAACAACCACGGGACAAACTGCCTAGTATTTCTTTACTATCACAGAATTTAAAGCTGGTAGGAATCCTGGGAAGTATGTCATCTAATTACTTTCTCACCTTAAGTCTAAGAGTAATACTTGTTTATTATGGGATATTGACTATGTCAACAAATTGTTTTCAAAGGATACCAACTCTGGTGCTGTAGCAAGATTAGGCACTTTATGAAATAGTCCCTGTTTTCCATGCGCCATTTCGAATCAGCTGACTTTACAGTTAGTTGAGGTTTTCACTTGATGTTTTCCTTTTGACTGACATTACAAATATTTTTAAATAATTCATCTTTAGATGTATTTCAGAGGTAACAAGTAGAAAGAGTTAAAACCTAGTATTGTTGCCTATGTGGGGTCTAGTCTTTGGACTGTATTGTTTTTTAGATTTTTATGATTTAATATTAGGCTTTAGAGGTAGAAAGGGGCTAAGAAATCAATATTTTACAAGTATTTATAATATTTCATTAAATTTGAATGATGCACCATAGAAAGTCACTTTTCAAGAATTCTTTCAAAGTTGCCAAGGTGTTTTGGTAAATAATTATGTGTGAATAATGGTGATACTAGCAAACTTGTCCATCATTGGTGCATTGGGTTTATGAATATCAGGATAGAATTATATTCTGGAAGCGTTTGGTTTCTTTATCTTATTTGTAAATGTAAATTTTAAAAATAACTGTGCATAAATTAATGGGCTCTTTTACCTTATTTCCACATTAAAATGACTAAGATGACCTGTAATTTCAAGGATCAAGGATAGAGAGAAGAACATACTATTTTAATTCTGATTTTAATATTGGCTTATGTTTCTGATTTTAAAGAGTTGAGGTAGCCAACAATAGGGGGTCCTTTGGCTAGATGACATCAACCTTTCTGCAAGTTAAGAAGTTGAAATATGATTTTATTGAGAGTAAGAACTGTGTTTTATCTCTCTTTGAATTTAGTCATTTAGTTCCTTTCAGGGAACATAATAGATACTTGATAAGTATTTTTTGAATTAGTGAGTGAATAATGAGTTCCCATTTACATTTAGTTATTTTAAAAAGAATGCATTTAAAATATGAATTTGTGTAAAACCAACATTTTCATGCTAAGACTGCTTATGCTCAGACATATGATAGCTCCCCAGGCAACTATCAGGCAGTGATAGTTCCCCAGGCAACAATATTTCTAGGTCAGAAAGTTATATAAATCAGGACCTGAGTCAACATCTTTCAATCTACATTTTTTTTCATCCAAAGGTGTTATTCTTGACCAAAAGTTATTTTTATACAGATATCTAGTAAGTAGAAAAGTGTCAAAGCTTAGCATACAATATGATTACCTTAAAAAGTAGAATTTCCCTTTGTATTAAGAATAGGAATATTAGGATTCACTTAGTAGGCAGGAAGTCCATTCTCGTGTGGATTGTTTTTTAAAAAAATCTATGCATGTCAAGATCTACTTAGAGCTTGTTCTTGAAGGATCTGTCCCTCAAAAAACATAGTTGCAGTTAAAAAGTTTTCCAGTTGTTTAATTTTATTAGTTCATGTTAATGACTAAAACCACTTATTCTCAGAAAAATTTGGAAACATATAAATTTCCGATACTTTCTATTTTTTCTATTATTTTTGTCTAACATTTATTGTCATTGCTAAGACATTTTAAGGCATTTTTAATTCTTTTAGATAAAATTAAGAAGTTTTTGATTCAAAAATCTACAAGGAAAATTTAAACATTCCAATATTTCAAAATTTAAACATTCCATCTAAATAATCTGTTAATTAAGAAATTAAGGTAATAAATGCATATAGTAAATCTTAATACATTAATATATAAAATGGAAAGTGAAGTTCTCCCTTTTATATCCCTTAGTTCTTCTAAAATATATAATAATAAGTGTATTCTTCCAACATGTAGGCATATGTTAAAACATGTATATATTTACATATCCAGAGTTTAAAACACTAATGGCAGTTATATAGCTCTTACATTGTGAAAAGAGCACGCAAAACCACTAACCTGTGGATTTTTTTCTTTTGCCTAAGACTGGCAGTCTTAATTTAGCAAAGTGTATTCTAATCCTATGACTGCAGACTCGGAGAGGAGATTATCAATTTTGCTCCTAAATTCAAACACAAGTTCAACAGAAGACTTGAGCTGTTCATAATGAATGCAAAGGAAAACTATCTTTGGGGCTGGAGTTTCCAACACTGGAGAATTGTCCAGCCACTTTGTACCCCCATTTGTGTTCTGTTAAAGTAATTTCAGAATTTTTTCAGCCTAACTGGGAAAGAAATGGTGAACAAATGCTTTGTCAGCTGGCCTCCTCAGTACGGAGTAAATTAACATTTGCATTTACCAGTAGAGGGAATCAGTTGCAACTCTGTGAAATAATCAGGCCTGACTCCAAAACTCTTGGCTAGAGGTGGAGCCACAGGATAGGAGTGTGTGGTCAACCTTTGAGCTCATCCCTTTTCCCATTTAGAGTTTCGAATAAGAGCACCTAGGATAATTGATAATCTCTAAGCTGTTCAAGCACCTATATCATGCTTCCTCCCTTGGGGAGGAGTGGAAGATTGTAAGCTCTTTATAGGGCAGAGAGAGTGTCGTAGAGGGCTTAGTATTAAACTTGGCACCTATAAATATTTTTGATGATAAATGCTTGTTATTTCTATATAACCATGTGATTTTATCAAAACTGAATATAATTGGCTATAGAGGAAAATGGCCAAAAATTTATTTTGTATTGCTGGTTCAATAATTATAATTTTGATTGAACAAATATGTTATTAGAAATAGTAAATTATTTCTAATTTTTTCTTGGTATATTTTTATCTGAATTTTTCAATAGAAATAAAAAAACTACTTTTTCATATTTGAGTCCTTTATGGAAAAAAAAACCCTTCTTTAAATTGCACACTCCTTAAATTCTAAAGGTAAGGAATGTGACAGCAGCTGGGAAACATGGGTCTGTGTTGAGAAATCTCTTAATCATGTTTTAATGATCATACTTTGAAGATATAGCTATTTGTGTGAGTTTTAAGATCTAATATGCAATAACTGATCCTTTCCACATTAACAAAAATCTAGTGATTCTTCTTTTATGTGCCAAGAAGACTTGAAATCCTAACTCAACCAATAACAAATTAATTTACTTGGGTATCAGCATCTTCATTCCAACCCTTTCATTCTAGGATGTGACTTGGAAGTCATGCCTTGCCTATAACTGTGCTCTTTAGACAGAGGCTTTAGTTTCCCGGCACAGTGGTTGGTTCAAGAAAGGACCTTCAGCCACTATGGAAAGCTGTATGGAGGTTCCTCAGACTACTAAAAATGGAGCTATCACATGACCCAGCAATTAATTTCAATCCTAGGGATCTACCCAAAGGATACAAAAACATTAATTCAAAAGGATACATCCATCCCTATGTTTATTGCAGCACTATTTATTATAGGTAAGACTTGGACTCAACCCAATGCCCAAAAATAAACAACTGGATCAAGAAGATGTGGTATATATAGACAATGAAATACTATTCAGCAATCAAAAAAGATAAACTGGAGCTATTCGTAAGCAACACGGACAGAGCTGGAAGGGATTATGCTCAGTGAAATAAGTCAGAAGGAAATAGAAACATCCTCATTACATTATGATTACAACCAGCTATCACTTGGATGAATTAGTTTTCTGGGAAAAATATCAATTTAATCAGGATTGCAGAGCTAGATGAAGAAAATGAATACAAACTAGTAAACTAGAAATTACTACTGAAGAATCAGGATTTGGGGAGCAGGCCCAGAGGCTGAAGATCCCAGAGGGGTTCTTTGTCTTGGGAGGGGTTCTGGGTCTTGTCTTGGGAGAGAACAAGAGTCAACACGGATAACAAAGTTACAGAAAAGCAAGACGTTCATTGACAGGCAGGGAGGGAGAACAGGAAAGCTCTCCGTGCAGAGTGGGGTTTTGCTGGGTGCCTTCAGGGGGCAAGAAGTGGGTACAGTGGGCAAGGGGTGAGGGTTTGGTCCTTGGCTGTCTCTTGCTGATTGACTGGGCTCTCAGGGGTCCCATGGTGTGGGGTGGGCCAGCCCTGGCTGGCAGCCATGCTCCCTTCTGTGGGAAGCAGGTGTGCTCCACCTGGCACCCCTACCCAGGTGTCAAGAGGCTGGTCAGCGTGACTCCCGCTGGCATCCTCGTTCAGTAACCTCTGCTCCTGCACAAACCCCCAGGCCTGTAAGAACTCAAGTGCCCGCTGCCCAGTGGGGCCCCGTGGGCCCACACAAGGCGGGAACCCCAGCAGCAAGCAAGCCTGTACGGCCCTAGCTCGGCCTATGCATGGTCTTGCCAGTTACCCCACAGCCAGAACCAGGTTTAGGGCCATGCCTCACTCCCTGGGGCCGGACTCCTCTCGGGGCACATCAGGAAGGGAAGAGGCCTCCCTGGATTCTTCTCAGTGGGTTTGTAGTTCGCCCTGCATTCAGATGGTGAACAGGAGGTCTAGGGCCTGCTGTAATCACAGCGGGGCATTCTTCACCTGTTTGGATGTGTCAAGCCTGAGGAAGAATCTCCACTTAACTTTGACCCAGCCAGAAAGACACCTGGTTCTGATGAAAGGTAGCTCAAGGTAGAGTGGGTCCTGATGGTCCCACATCCCACGTAGCCCCTGCTAGGTACCTGTCGTTCTAGGAGTGCCCAACCCACTCTCCTGGTTCGAGGCTTATTCCATTTCCCTGGACCTCGCCTGAGTCCTGCTTCCTGGAAACAGTAAGTGGCCAGGTGGAACCCCAGCGTAAGCCACCCTAGGGGCTCCCTCCAGGCAGGTCAGGAGGGGCAAAAACACTACAAATTTGAATGATTTTGTTACCACTAGAAGTTGAATTAGCAGTTTATAAAATTTTTCCCCAAAGAAAACACTAATCCAGTTTTATAAACATTATCAAACATTTGAGAATAGATATTTACAACCATATAAGCTATAGCAATAGATGTGTGTGTATATGTGTATGTTATGTATACATAAATATAAATGTTGACCAAGTTGAATGTATTCTAGGAATGAAAAGTTGGTTCTACATTATAAAATATGTATTATATTTACCATATTATCAAATGGAGTCAGAAAAAATCATATATAATCTCATGCAAACAAAAAAAATCAGTAAGTTTCAGCAGCCATATAAATTCCAATGTCACCTCAGTGAAATATTTCCTTGTAAAATAAACACAATTCTTAAGTGTTCGATTTAGTGGCATTAAATATACTCACAAAGTTGTGCAAGCACCACCACTATTATTTCCAAAACTTTTTCCGTCATTCCAAACAAACTCTGTCCCCATTAAGCAATCCCTATTGCTTTTCACTCCCAAACCCTGGTAACCTATAATCTACCTTCTGTCACTATAAATTTGTCTAATATATAATGTGCTTATTACCTGTTCACTAGAAATTTAATTCCCTGAATGCAAGAATTTTAGGTTGTTTATTGCTATGTTCATGGCACTCTAACAATACCTAGCTTATTAAATATTTGTGGGGGGAAGGAAGGAAGAATGGAAAGAAGGAAGAAAGGAAAGAAGAGAAAAGGAAGGAGGCAGAGAGGGAGAACTGACTCAGCAAAATTAGCCTGGAGAAGGAAGAGCTTTTAGCAAAGTAGGACTAGCAGGACACTTTCACGATCTAATATAAGGAATATATGAACATATGTAAAGCCTTTAGCAAGTATTATAGTCACTGGTAAAATGTTACAGACATTCTACTTTAAAAACAAACAAAAAATGCAAATATGCTTTCATTTGTTTTACTACAGAAACCGGTAAAGGTAAGCAACATTTTATTTAATGATTCAAACATATGTGATAAAAGGTAATGATTTTATATGATTAATGTAAAATTTAGGATCTCAGTTTCATCTGAGATGGGAGGAAAAGGGATGGATTAGAGTATCATGTAGGGTCTTCAGCAATAAGAATGTCCTTTCTCAAAGTGTGTGGTAGATACATAGATAATCAATATTCTTTTGTATATACTCAGTATTAGAAGATGATTTAAAAATTTTTAAACTATAACATTGAATAAGAACAAGTATGATGAATGTATTATTTTTTAAATATATAATTCAAAACTGATCAAAACTAAATTATCATTTGTTTGTACAACTTCTATATGGGAAAACAATAAAGAAAAGCAAGAAGTCCTAAACACAAAATTTATTATTACAATTAAGTTTGGGGGAAGTGAAGATTATGTGACTGAGAAAGACTTATAATGAGACTTTGAAGCTATGGTCCTTTGAACATAGTTCCTCTTTTTAGTTGGATGTGGTATAGGTATTCATTTTATTGTTTAAACCATGCATTTAATTATACAGCCTTTCAAATAAGTAAGAAGTAGTTAATAATACACTAGTTTTGACAGGTAAGTTAAATTCACGTGTTGTCCTAGACAAGTTTCATCGCTTGTCATTTTTACAAGCACATTTTGGGGGTTGGAGGAAGAGATGAGGGGGATGGGGTTAAGGAGGATGCTGCCTGATATTCCTGTTTTAATTGTTTTTGGAACCACCAGTTGAGTATGAGCAACACCTAACTCATACAGAGAACCTTTCACATAACACTTACAAACAGACTTCATTACCACAATCCTTAAAAAAAACCACATTTTCCCAGGTTATTTGTACAGAGAGTAACCATATCTGCCCTCTCCCCACTGCAGCTTCTCTGATTAACATCTTTCATTAGTGTGGTACATTTATTATACTTGACGAATCACTGCTGACACATGACTACTTTTTAAAAAGATTTATTTTTATTTATGCATACGAGAACTGGGGTGTAGGCCAGAGGTGCAGGGGGTAAGACGATTCACCAGAGACAGAGTGGGGAGCAGAACAGACAGAGCTACTGAAATATAGTGCTAAGGGGAGCAGCAGGTGAGACAGGAGAGGTCTGCTGTGGGTCAGCTCCCTGGCTGGGGATTGAACTATATATATATATTATATATAGTGACTTCTTTCATTTAGTAACATCCATTTAAGTTCCTTCATGTGTTTTTGTGGCTTGATAACTCACATCTTTTTGTTACCAAATAATGGAAAGTTTCCTATCACTATCATTGTCTGTGTGTCAGGGTTTATTCTAAGTGCTTTTATATGAAAATTTATTTAATCCAACTTTATAAGGTAGGTTTTAGTAATATCCCATTTCACACATGACACAGAGGAGACATTTTACAAAATAGAAGAACTGAGAGCTTGTATAACTTGCCCAAGGTAACAAAGCTAATAAACAGTGGAATAGGATTTAAACTCAAGTAGTTTGGCTCTAGAGTGCATGACCTTAACCACTATACCACACTGCTTCTTGTAAAAATGTCTAAAATAATATTCAATGCTTAATCTTATCAATCCTGTGCTTTACTCCCCAACTCTATTTGAAGTCCTCATATTTATCTTTTGTTTATGTTAATACACTTAGTTATCTAAACAGCAGAAACTTTTCCATCCAGCATATTTTTCAATATGGTGATTTATTATTTTTAAATACCTCTGAATAGTGAGAGCTTTTGAGCCTTTGCTGTAAGCTAGACACTGCTAAATACTTTTAATATACATTTTCGTAATCTTTAGGACATCCCTTTGTAAAAGTACAGTTATTATCTCCCAGGAAAGTGAGACTTAAAGGAGTTAAATAACTAGGTCATACTGCTAATATGATGTAAATATGGGCCTAGAATCTTAGTGGTTACTCCAAAGGCTATGTTTTTAAAACTGCCATTCTTAATTGCTTCTAATCTTGTCTTTTGGTTGACTGAGCTTTTTAAATTAGAACATTTCTAAAATAATGGTATAGATATGCACATGTAAGAATGCAATGTGTATGTGTGTACAAGAATGTTATGGCAGCATTGTTTTAATTTGATAGTTATAAAAACAACGAAACGACGATTTGCTCAGAACAGTTAAATCACCTAAGGTGTACTCACACAAAAGAACACTGCAGCAGTTTTAAAAATGAGGCAGATTTTTATGTATTAGTATGGAAGATCTTTAAGAGAGAAAGAAGCAATCTGTAGAATAATGTATAAAGTTCCATTTATGCAAACAAGCCTCTACCAAACTAGATGGCTAAGTATGTAATGAACGGAAATTATCTGCGGACTCCAAACTCCTAGCAGTGGTTTTCTCTGGGCAGGTAAGTAGAATGAAGAGTGAATGAAGGAGACTTTTACTTGTTAATCTGCATAAAATCTGTGTTGGAATGTAGTAGCTGTCTAAAAACGTTAGAAGACTTTAAAAAACAAACACAATATAGTTATACATAATCTGATTACAACAGTGTAAAAATGAGAAAAAAGTTTGAGTATTATTGTTCCTCACTGTTAATTAGCTAATTTTTTTTAAAGATTTATTTTATTTATGCGTGCAAGAGCTGGGATGTAGGACAGAGTTGGGGGGTGGTTGAAGAAGTGAGAGGGTTCACCAGAGTGGGGAGAACAGGTAGAAACAATGCTGAGGGGAGCAGTTGAAAAGACAGGAGAAGTCTGCTGTGCCATGTGGGTCACCTCCCTTGCTAGGGATTGAAATAGTGCTACAGTGGCTGCCAATGGTTTCATGGTGCTGAGTCTTAACACCGTGTGCCACCAGGGAGGCCCTAGATAATGTGTTTTGATATATAAATTAAACTGTGTAAATAAGATAACACAATGACACAAAGGAAAATCAGAAAGTCTATTTTATTTCCATTAGAAAAATATTACTATACAAAATTTTGGTCCACTTCTCCTTTACCTCTGCTATTCAAATCTGAATATTCTGATTTTATTCAAATAAAAGCAGAATCATATACCTGACATGAGAACTATATATTTTATTCATTCATTAATAGGATTTAACTGAATTAAGTGTGCTTTTTATTATTTTTCAGGAGTGGTAAATCACCTTTTCCTATATGCTATTTTCCTTTATTTTATTTGTTGAGTAAAGACATAATAGTGTCTCTTTACCTACATCCAGAAACATTAGTGTGCATAATTGTTATCTGTAATATCAGTAATTGGATTCATCATTTATGTTCAGTTACCCTTATTATATGGTACTTCTGTAATAACCAGATATGGTAGTCAATCTTACATTTTTCAGCATCAATTGTCAAAATTAAGATGTATAACATTATTAAAATTTCAGACTAAAGAACACTAGGCCCATATAGTCATGCTGTTGTGAGAGGTCCTTGGACAGCTACTGCCTCGATCTCCACACGGCTTCCCTGCCAGGGAAATAATAAAAGAAGTGTTTAGATCACTTTCTGTGAATTAAGGCGTGTCATAATACCTACTGAAAATATATGGAACAAACAACAGTACAGAATTTAAAGTATTAAACTGTTGAGGAAGGAGTGGAAGGGAAAATAATCACTAAGGGCCAGGTTACCATACTAGGCGTGCCAGTATGTATTAGCTGGGGTGACTCTCACAGGAGCTCTGCGGGGCAAGTGTGCTTTCCTCAGTTCACAGAACTGAGCTTCATTACCTTTTCTAGGCTGCTTCTTGACACAGCTGGTAATGGGTTAAACCCATATAATTCCAAGTTCAGTGGTCTTTTGCTATATGTAAACCTTATTAAGTTTGAGTTGAAATTCCAAGTAATAATCAATTAAAGTAATAAGAATATCATTCAAAGAATTAAATGTTCCTTAGTGGAAAATCAGAAATAAACGCCAGCAAGAACTGCTTCTTTATAGGGGGAATAGTGCTGCTAGGACCTCAGAAAGAGCTTCTCATCAGATCAAAATACTAGAATAAGAACAGGAAAAAATATCAGCATTGTCTTTAAGGTTATTTTCTAATGGAAGGTTTAGATATTTATTATACAATAGCCAAGTGAAATTTTTATTGTAGAATTCACAAACCTTGCTCAATTTATAGTCCCTAAATTTATGTATAACTTTAATTTTTAAAACAAAATTTAAAATTTCTTAATTTGCACACACACACCTCCCCTTCCCCCCCCGCCCTCCATATATGAGACTGGGTGCTTCCATTTAGACTTTTAAATTCTTGCAAAGTAGGGACTATTTCTTTTCTTCTCAAAATTTCCTTCTACAGTCTTAATTTTTTATACTGGAAAACAATGTAGAAATTTTAAAATGTGAACATAAATTTTAAAATATGTGTACATATTTTAAAATGCACTTACTCTGGGCAAAGCAGCAACTTGATAAGCAGCTCTAGCAGGAAAATTACTCTTGAAATCTAAATTTAAAAAAACATTTAATTTTCCGACATTGTAATGTTACTCAATACTGCATAGTCAAAAATCTGGTAATTGCTTCATAGATGAGTTAGTTCTTAGATATAAACAACATTTAAAAAAGGTTCACATTCATATTTGTTTGATAAAATACTTTATCATGATTTCTATGATACCTTTTTAGATGTCTTAGCTTTCTGGAAAAAATGACAGTATACACTCAGACACTTGATGTGAATGGAGTTTTGTGTTTAAAGTGGTACTTACAAAATAGTTAACTAAATATGGAACAGCAGCCCATCTCAAGCAATTTTGGTAGGGATTCTCTGCTAACTTTGTTCTTTCTAGCCATATGTGTGGGAGAGAGTAAGCAATGATGCTTTTTCTGTGTTGTCTCTGTCTCATCTCACCAGATGGTAGATAGAGATACCCATTTTCCTCAGCAGAACAACGTTAACAATAATAGATACCATTAACTGAGAGCTTACAATATGTCTGCATGTGCTTTAATCTGTTCACAGGCTGTCTTACCTCATTTAAGTATTCCAACAAACTATATAGCTTTATCCCCATTTTGCATATGAGGAAATCAAGGCATAGAAATGTTAAGTAACCAGGTTAAAGATCCTGGGAGACCGGGAACAGATGGTGGCTAGACTGTATCAAGCAACAATAACTACAATCTGTGTATTTAAAAAAATGACCAGATGGTCTTCAGAAGCCTGAGACAGATGTAATGTTAAGTTTTAGGCAGTGGATGTGCAGGATGGTAGTGTATTATCTAGGGAAAGCAATAGGAGTGTCTTAACTTTTCAAATGGGTGATTTTCTGTTTCCAATTGGATTAATTCTTTTAGAACAGGATCTGTGACTACTTCTTTAGCATCTTCTGTCACTTAATATATAATGGACACTCATTAAGGTTAATAGACTAATTTCTTGTTAATGTGGAGAACAGGAATAAAAATAAATTACTTACACTGTTTGTAGATTTCGTTGACAGTATTGAAGTCATTTATGTCAGCCAGCAAGACAGTTGTTTTTACCACTAGAAGACATATAATTGTCATTAAGTTAAGGCATTTGGTATTATTCAAAACGTGACTCAGAAAACAGTATATGATTGTCTTGGTTAAAATGCCATGGAAATTAAAACGTTAGCAACCAAGACATGGCATGACTACTATTCTTCAGTAATATGCCATGTGTTGTTCAAAAAGACCAACAAAAATATCAAACAGAACTATGAAGTTGTATCAATTGCTCACCATTATTGAAGTCACAGCCTGCAGCTTTCAGAATTTCACCAATGTTTGTAAGAGCCTGTGAACCAAGCAAAATGGATCTAAGATGTTATAGTAAATAATATACAGATGTTATAGTAAAGTTTTAATTAAATCTAATTCATCATCTTTTATTAATAACTCCTTACACAGCTTATAATGCAGAAAAATTCTTTTTTTGCAGGACAGTCTACACTTTCCAGGCTACTTATAGCAGTGAATTGCTTCTTGGCTTTCCCTTAATTAAATGAATCTTTCTAAAATACAGTGAGACACTATATCCTTTCGTGAGTAATAAGACTCTTCTCCTCAGTGCTAAAAAGTGCTAAGCTCTCAGCTTATGCCCAGTAACTAAAGTAGAAAAAAAGTGTGGGGATCCTACCTCCCTATCACTTCAAGGATAAACTATGATAAGCTGGTAGCAGTAACACATGTTTTCTTTTGAAGCAGTATTTTATTTGAAAGGATTCTTTTTCCTTTTTCTGAAAAACTGTAAAGTTAGGTATCTGGTGACATCTGGTCTTTGGGGAAAAAGATCAGTTTTTCACCCTACTATTTTATTGATATATTAAATATTTGATTCTATTTTTTTTAAATTAACCTTCTAAAAAGGTAATGCATGGATATGGCAAAAATTCAAAAGCTATGAAAAAGCACAGATAGTGAAAAGATGTCTTCAAACCTTACTCCCTCTCTTCCTAGTTTCTCTCATCTGAGGTAACCACTTTCTAGTTTCTTGAATATCCTTCCAGAGACAGTCAATACTAGTATTAGTGTAAATGCATATATCTCTAAACACACACACACACACATAGTATATTGTACCTGCTATCCTACATCTTGGTTTTATTTTACCATGTAACAATTTATCTTATGTTTCATATTAATTTAGTTGTATGGATTTACCATGATTTATTGAACCTAGTTCCAAATGGGTGGATATTTAGGTTGTTTTCTATCTTTGGAAATTACAAATAAGTCAGTGAATGTATTAAATTAGTTATATTTACTGGATTTCCTCATTTTTATTAAAAGAAAAATACTGTGTATGCTATTTTTCTTACTAACAAATGTTGACTTTTACTTCTGTGATGGTGTGTTTTTTTTGAGGGCATTGGCCCGCATAAGAAAATTTCCCAATCCGTGTGGAACTGGCAAGATGTTATCTGATTTCATTAATTCAAGTTTAGAGTCACCTTAGTGATAAGGAAGTGGAAGGTGAAATCTTTTTCTTTATTTGTGGTTGTTAAAATGATTCTAACTTTTTGCTAACATAAAACCACCTTAAATTAAGCAATAACTTAAAAGGCATTTATCTGTGAATGTTTATATAACAAATCAGTTGAGTGGATTCTTAATACTTCTCAAAAAGTTGTACAAAGGGGACTTCAAATGTGGAAATTACCCACCTGTTTGGCCTCTGCTGCCACCCCTCCTGGCACAAGCTGTCCACTTGAAGGGTCCAGACCTACCTGTCCCGAAATGTACATGGTCCTGTCCACTAACACCGCTTGACTGCAATGAACAGAAATCCAGGGTATAAGTAAAACAAAGTTCAACATTAAAAGATTTCGGTGTTAGGGTAAACAAAGCACAAAATGTAAATAAAAGTGATAACTGGATTTCATTAACATTAAAAACATTGTTTTTTTTTAAATTGAGGAATACTGGTTTACAATACTGTGTATATTTTAGGAGTACAGGTTCAAATGTCTTCAAATTTATGATATCACAACACATCCACCATCGAAGTACCAATAATCTTCCACCACAGTCCATTAGATTCTTGCCATCCATTGCTCATACCCCCTCATCCCTCTGGTAACCTCAGTTCTGCATTCAGAATCCAAAGGTTTTGGCTTTAGTTTGTCTGTTTCTTCTTTGCATTGTTTCTTTATATTCTGTATGAGTGAAATCATACAGTATGTATGTATCTTTCTCCTCCTGACTTATTGCTTAGCATATAAAATTAAAAATTTTGCTTATTGAATGACATCTTTAAGAAAATGCAAATGCAAGTCACAGATTGGGAGAAAATATCTGCAAAATATGTGTATGTTTTATCCAACATCTATAAAGGGCTTTTATCCAGCATATATAAAGAATTCTCATAACTCAGTAACATGAAGATGAATAACCCAATAAAAAATGGTCAATGACTTGAACAGATACTTCATAAAAGAAGATGTATGGAGAACTAGCGAGTACATGAAAAGATGTTCAATATTATTGATGCCAGTTCCATGAAATTCTAGGAAAGATCAAGTAATAGCAGAAAGCAGATTAGTGGCTGTGTGTGGAGGGGGTAGAGTAGGGATTCGCTATACTGCGTACAAGGGAATTTTATGGGGTGATGGAAATGTTCTAAAACTTGATTGTGATAATGTTTTGATGACACTATACATTTACTAAAATTCATGGAACTTAAAATGGGTGAATTTTATATGTACCTTATACCCTGATGAAGTTGTAAAATAACAAATGCTTTTCAACACTAGAAGAAAACAAGTGATTCTTCTCATACAAGATAAATCACTGCTTGTTGAAGGTTGACTAAGGATCTGCCTTTGAGGGTACACTTTATTTCTGCCACGTACTTACTTTAGGAACTGCTTCTATAATGACAATCCTTAATTTCAGAATTAGGATAAAATCACAGAAAAAAGAATAGCTACACTAGGACCTGAAAAGAGCCAAACAAATGAACTTTTTTTTCTTGTTTATTTATTATTATTATTTTTTATTTATATATATTTGATATCAATTGTGGTCCCCATTTCCCACCACCATTTCACCAGTGCACTATCACCTCACTCCCTTGTGCTCTTTCTGCCCTCATCCCATTCCCCGCCACCCCCTAACCTCCCACCCACACACAAAATGTTTCTGATTCAAACAAATGAACTTTAAAGGAAGTTAATTAGTTTTGGATAAAGCCCCTCCATTTTAAAAAAATTTTTGTAAAATATATATATCATAAAATACACTTTTCTAACCATTTTTAGACATAAAAGTAAGAACCCACTTTACAATAAGGACAGAGAAAGTTTAATAATCATTTTAAAATTTGTTTTACCACTTCAATGCTTATTTGAAATTGTCTGTTTTCATTCTAATCTAGTTCCCCATATTTGGTTTTCCAACATAGCCCAAACTGTCCTATTTTTTGTTAGTTCCCTGGGATTTTCTTGATCATATCTTTTTCCTTTACAATTTTAAACAGAAAATTTACAATTACTTTTTTTTATAACTCTTGTAATAAGTACATAGAAAGTCTGGGAATTCTGGCTTTCACTATGGTCTGCAAATAAATAACCATTGAGCTCGTTAATGTGTAAGCTTTTCTCAGGTTGAATTGTGTCATCAGCTAACAGTTTCTCTTAGCTGTCCTATGTAGAATTAGGCTACCTTAGGTTCTTGCAACTCATCATACCTGAAACAGTTAAAAGCTCATATGTGTTATTACTGATCAAAGACTTTATGACATTAAAAAGAAACTCGTTTATGCTCAGAAAATATGAGTAAAGGCTGGACTTCTGAAATTATCTGAGCTATGTGAGTTATTGCTTAGAATTAGTAAAAAAATTGTTCACAAAATAATTGGATAGAAGATACTTCCTGAGATTAAGAATGCTAATACTCATAGATAAGTCATTAGGTGCCAGAAAATTTTGAAGTGTATTATTCTACTTCCAGGTCAAAGGGTAATAACATTTTCAAAAGCATCCTAACGATAAATCTCATATCATAATCTATGCTCCATGGCCTATCACTTCAAAATGTTATGGCTATTTGGATGTGTGCTAGCAAACTGGAAAACAATGCAATAACAAACTGATGTTGAAATCTCTCAAGGTTCTGCCCTGAAGTAGTCCTGAAATGTGCTGAGTTGATTACTAATTAGTGACAACACCCCATCTATCCCAATGCCAAGGACTGAAAGTTCAACACATTTGAATTCTTCCTGGAGAAGATTCAGAATTTTCAAAAAGTGTGCTCATTACAAACTATGCATAAAAACTCATTTCCCAGTGATTCTTAAAATATATTCAGTTAACTTTTTATAAGGATATAACTAGTTAGTTGAAATATGGTTTTTATTTTCAACATTAAACATTGAAAGTCAGTACCATTTCTAGTGGTCTTGTATCATCTTTGACAAAAAAACAAACAAAACAAAAAACAACAACAAAAAACCAAAAACACAAGAGCCACAATGTCCTGCAAAGTCTCTACACAGTGATTTTGGCTGATAGCTTTTCTCTTGTCATACAGGCATATTCACATGACTCTCCATTTTTGCTTGCAGTTTTATAAAGATAGTTGACCCCACCATCTAGCCAGCCAGGGATATTACTGTTGATAATGCTTTTTTCCTTCAACAAAGAACATACTCCCAAAAAACACTAATTACATAGTGTTTTTGTTAAGGGTCACTTTTGTTCTGAAGTAAAACCACTGGGTATTTGAGGTGGAAGAATTCAAAGAAAAGGAAAAAGATTACCGATTTTTATTTTGCTAACTATTCTTATTGTCTTCTCTAAATTACTATCAGAATTCTCTTCTTAAGAGAGATGTCAACATGTCATTTCCTGTTCAGAAATATTTGATGGTTCTGTATTGTATACAAAATAAAGTTTATATACTTCAATTTGGCATCAGAAACTATCAAAATCGAGACTTTGCTAAAAGCTAATTTTTAGCAAAAGAGGCAAAACAACTCAAATTCAAAGTCCAACTCCTAACCAGTGTTTCACAAAGTATAGGTTATACACAAACACTGAATTACAGTAAGGAAATGACTCCCTTTTCAAGTCTTCTCTGTAGGGAACGGCAAAGTAAATGATTAAGAATGAATTCTGGAGTCTGCTGCCTAAGTACAAATTCTGTCACACCAGAAGGTGGTGTGACCTTGGGAAAATTAGTTAACCTTGAGTGCATCAGAAATGGGCACAGTAACTATGAACAGAAAGCCCAACAGTACTTAGTGCTGAGTAAGTATCAATAAATGTTGGCAATTATTATTTCAACCCTTTGATCAAAGAGAAAAATAACATCTTAAGAAAACAAGTTAAAGAAACCTGTCACTTTTAATAGAGGCAGGCCTCAGGTTCCCAGCCAACTACAGTTTCTAGCTAGTTTTTAATAACATGTTTAATAGGGTTTATAGTTTACTGTTAACTTTGTTATATAACAAAAATCCAACTGAGTTAATTTCAGCGATCTAACTGACTTTATTAAATAATTCATGAATCTGGCAGCATCCCTTCTAGCAAGTGGAAAGATGTTCCAAAAGCTGTACAAACAATGAAAGGCTTTTATAGGTAAAAAGGGCAAGACAGAGGAAAAGAGAAGTACTTTAGGCTTTGTTAGGTAACCTACCTATGGGGAATGGGTAAGGGTCATAAGACAGACTTCATTTCCTTTGGTGCTGATCAAAAAATTCCCTACTGACATTTAGGACTACATTCCTTGGGAAGGTTGAAATTGAAGTTAGGTGAGTATTAGGTTTTGTACAAATGAGTACAAGTGCCCTCATTTGGGGTCTGTCAGTTTCTTTTTAACACATGTTTTCTATTTAGAGTACCATTGTAAAGTTTCCTTTTTTAACTTGTTAAATAAAGTGACACATTTCAAAGTAAAATGCTAAAGCAAATTTTAAAACAGGTAGCATACATGAAAAAGCAAGAGTGAAAGTGGTAACTGGATTACAAAAGTTTCCTCCCAAAATTCCTTATGCCATTTATTTTTACACCTCTATGCCTCAGTTTATTTCCTATAGCTGGAATGCTCTTTATCCCATGAACTTCTGTTGAAATCCTTAACATACTAATTTTAAACTTACTGTTATAAGTTAGCAAACCCAACCTTCAATACAAGGAATCTTCCTAAATAATTTTTTCTGCCTCTGTCCCAAGTTAGAATCAATTTCTCTTTCTTCTTTCATCAACTCCCCTTGTGTGTCCTCATTCCAATGCACTTTATTTCTAACCCTACTACAATAATAACTGTTTTGCCACACATGTTATTTCTCCAGGCAGTGTGGTATAAAGAGAACTAGGGATTTATGTCAAGCCTTCACAGACTATATGACCTTGGGCTTGAGCTTCAGTTTTTTGCACATTAGGGATGGGACATAGAGAAAGTGGCTGACATGGTGCCATATACCATGCACTAAGTGTGAATTTCTTTCACAATGGATTATTCCTTATACATTTTTGAACACGAGCCCCACCAGCTGTAGGTTTTTTTTTTTTTTTTAACAGTGAGCCTATGCTATATACTATATTCTAAGAAGGAAAAAAAAATGATTTAATGCTGAAACATCTTAATAAAATCGTGTGTGTGTGTTTTAATAAAGGAATTTACCTATCTATTTAATAGCTTCTTGTAAGTGAAGATGAATGTATAGAGTAGAATTTCTGGGCAGTATAACATATATTTAGCTGAAACATGTCAAACAACCTTAGAAAATAGCAGTGACTCATACCAGATTTCATTAGTGGGAAATTAGCATGAGCAGTGAATTAATAAATATCACAATGCATCTCTATATGCTTTGTAAAAACCAGTGTCTTGGGTGGATGTGCACGGATTTGCTAAGCATTTCTGTGAAAAGGACTCAATTCTCCCCAGAAGGACACCCACATCTGTTGATGGGATTTACTTCTTCAACTGAGAGGACTGGATCAAACATGCCGAATGAAAGAAGTCATTCACAAAAGACCACATATGGAATATTACGTTTATAGGAAATGCCAATAACAGGCAAATCAACAGAGACCGAAAATAGATTAGTGATTGCCAGGTACTAGAGGAAGAGGAGAAAGGTACAGGATTTCTTTTGGGGGGCATGAAAAAGTTTTCAGATTATATAGCAGTGATGGTCACACTACTTTGATAGTAAAGAACACTGAATTAACGGAGTCATTCTTACGGAATTTGAATTATATCTCGATAAAGCTGTTATCCAAAAAGAAAAATAAAAAAATACAAAACCGAAAAAAACCCTCTCCTATGGTCAGGAGGGTTATAGAACTAGTCAGCCCCACTCGGGGCCAATTCTCCCGGTGCCAGTGGGGTTCCTAGCTTGCTGTGTATCTCCGATTGCGATGCCCCCTTTCCCGGGTTGTTTTCAGGAGTGTTGGATGAGGTTGGCCCAGGTGAACTCCGATCCACCCCAGCTCTGATCCTGAGTGGCCCAGCCCCGAACCCCCACCCCAAACTAGCCTGGGTTCCGTCCGCACTCCCACATGTTTCGTTACCTGTAGGGACCAATGGCCCCCGGGGCTCTCGTGGTGCTGATCACCTTTTTGATCAAAGACGACATGGCTACTCCTTTTCTTACGCTGTCCGTCGGTCAGAACAACACAGTACTCTAGCCCTGCTCGCGTCTCACCAGACTAACCAGACCCCGGCGGAGTCTGCAATAACATGTTCCCTGGAGCGCATTCGCTCGGCATTCTGGGAGTTGTAGTCTCTGCGTAACTCCCGGACACGTGGAAGCAACGCTCCAGTAGCGCATGCGTCTTCCACTCGCGCAGCTCGAGTCGCCTTCAAGGGGACTGTCGCAGAGCCTCGTCATTCCGACGCTGGGGAGGCCGGACTTTCTCCCTCAAAAGGTCTGGCAGGTAAGTCTTGAGGGCATGGTGTTCGCCGGAGTCCGAAAGCGGGGAAAGTGTGTGTTGGTGGCCCCCTCCCGGCACCGGCTCGGTGGCGGGACTCTCCTCCGCATCTTCTCTCGGCGGACTCCACTAGCTCCTCTTGCCTGCTGCCCGCGTCTGGGCCTCTCTTCTCAGCACCCACTGTGCTCGTGGGCTGCCTACTCTGTCCTTGCCCCGTCTTGCTCCGCTGGTGGAGGCCGTCCTGGGAATAGGCTCGCACCCTTGTACTAAATTCCGGGGACCTCGCTGAGATTTATTTGTGCACCTTCCTGCACCTCCCGTGTCCCTTCTCTTGAGCGCTCTTAGAGCTTTATGGGGTCTCTATGCGTTCTCTTTACTTCCTAGCGGAGCCCTAGCGAGTGGGATCCAGTGGCTCTAGAACTGGTCTCTCGGCAGACAGTCATGCTGTGTCGGAAAGGATGGCACTCGATTACATATTTTCTTCTGTTAATAAACCCATTATAGGCACGCTACACGCCACCCATGTGAGCACGTGTACGTTCCCCAAATACGTATATTGAGCGTCCTCTTTGTGCAGGGCATTCTGCTAGGTACTGATGATGCTTGAGATCTTTGTTTTCTCCTGCTTCTGAAACACAATATGGGAAAATCCTCTTTATGTCCCTTCATTTTGTCCTACATACAGCTGACTTACTGCTTTTCTACTTCCGGATCAAGAATCTTCAGTGATTTTTTTCCATTGGCTTAAGGCTCCATGGAATCAGACTTTCCAGTCTGACCTCCTGCTCAGTTTTTTCCACTTCTACTCTCCAGAGTTGATATTTCTGAATTTACACAGTACATTCCTGAATAACCTTTTTTCCCTCTCCAAATTACAACAAACTGAAATCTTATTTTCTCATTGACTTTTCTGGTGGATTCCCATGTTTTCCTTTCTCAGTTTTCTATTGTGCTGTGTTACAAAATTTAGTGTTTGTCATATGCAGTCTTATTCTCTATGGTTCTGTGTTTTAAAATTGTGAGGAGAACAGGACTGCCTGGTTTGAACAATCACAATTAAGCTTAGTGGCTTTGTGGGTTATGTTACTTTGCTGCACTTCCATTTCTGCATTTATAAAATGAGGATAGTACTAGTACTTTCCTCATAGAGCTATGAGAATTAAGTGAGTACGGCATGAAGGGAATAGTGGCTAGCACATACATTTGTCAATAAATGTAATTTGCCTAAAATGACTAAATTTTTTCAGAGGCCACATCCTTATATAACACACATCCTGAAACAACTCAACACACAGTACATAATAGGTACCAAAAGCTTGTTAAGTTTATGAATAGAATGAGGATGCTTTTTTTTTAAAATTGCAGTAGTCCTCCCTCCTTCTGTGATTCAGTTACCTGCAGTCAATCATTGCCTAAAAATATTAATGCCATAAGATATTTTGAAAGACAGCACATTCACATGAGTTTTGTTATATGGTTAAAATTGTTCTGCTGCCCAAAAGTATTAGTAAATAAGATATTTGACACCACATTCACATTATTTTGTTACAGTATATTGTTATAATTATACTATTTTATTGTTGTTAAACTCTTATTGTACCTAATTTATAAATTAAACTTTATCAGAGGTATGTGTATTTAGGAAACAATAGAGTTTATTTAGGGTTCAGTACTATTTGTCATTTTAGGGGGGATTATTGTAATTTACCAAATGATGCTTTAAGTAAGAAGCGCTCTTACAGCATTACAAATAATTCAACTTGTATAAAAAAAGTGTTTCTAGTGAAACAAGATACCTATATTATTAAGGCTGATTTTATATCAAATCTAAATCACCATCTTTTAGATCTGGAAGAAATCAGAGACCATTGGTTAATTTCCAGGCCTCTAAGTTGGGATTTGGTATGTCAGTGACTATGTCTGATCAACCAGGGTTTACTAAGCTGTTTTAGAAAACATTGTATGTCCAATTTATTTGAAAATTTGGGAAGAAAACACTTATTTTATTTTTAAAATTTTTTCTTTGAAGTTTTTTTTTTAATTTATCTATGCATACAAGAGCTGGGGTACAGGCCAGAGGTGTGGTGGGGGTGTGTATGAGAGGATTCACCAGAGACAGAGTCTGGAGCAGAACAGGGGAACAGCAGGCTAGGCAGGGGTGGTCTGCTCCACTGTGTGGGTCCCCTGCCTGGCTAGGGATTGAACTTGACTGCAGTGGCTGCGGAAGCCCCATAGTGCAGGGCTCAACCCCTTGCACCACCAGGGAGGGCCTGGGAAGAAAACACTTTTATAAAGTCTAACACATACTTAGCTCATTAAAGTTTTGACTAAATGAATGTGAAAACAAAACAAACTGAGTATTAAAATAAACACAAAGTTCACCTGAACGTAAGAGTTAATGTTCCTTATGGAAGCTGTTTTAACCTAAATTCTCAGACTTACATATCTATGCTCATTTTTTTCTGCTGTTGGAACTGTTTGAAGACTACTGTTGGTTTTAAAGCCTGGAATCGAAGATTAGAGATGTGTCTTCTCAAGGTTACCCCAATCCTAGGTTGCCCCAAAGTTACCCAAGATTACCCCAAACTTCCTCTTTGACCATATGAGCCCTGGTCAAGATTCCAAGAATAGTATTCTTTCTTTCTGGGGAAATTATGATTTAAGTGCATTAAAGTAGTGGGACTGAATTGTTTTGTAACATAAGTTTGAAGTGTTCTTATTAACAAACTGACATGAATCATGTCCTTAATTGCTCACCAGTTCTACAGAACGCCATTTATTTCCTACGTATTGTTTAATTTGAAAATTGTTTTTGGGTATGAATGTAATTGTGTTTCATTCATGTGAAAGAATGGGATGACAAAGTGAAATGACATAGATCTCTGTTACTGCACTTACTTTAAGAATAGTAACTAGTATAAACTATACTTAATTTGTGCAAATCCCCACCACATACAGGAAATACATAAAATGACTTTTTGTTCTCCTGTAGGAAATGTATCGATAAAAATCATGTATCTAGTAGGTTATGACACTAATACATTTCATTTCAAAATAAATTGTTTCAAGGAATTCAGTTAAGTTTGAGTTGAGAACTGCTGAGTGATCCATCAGGTTTCACTAGGTTTTTGTCCTTTTTCCTTACTTCAAATTGAAATTTTTTGCAAGTATAAATTGAAGGTCCAGTTGCTCTCATCTTAGTAATAGTAGTAAAAACATCAATAATATATGTTTACTTTTTGTAGAGGCTGTTGTATTAAAATAGTATGTTCTACATTTCATTCATTTAGGTGGGTCTTCTTTCTTAAGAATTTAGATAAAAAGTTATAGCTAAGGGCCCTCCCTGGTGGCGCAATGGGTTAAGCAACACACTAAGAAGCAAACTGCAGCCACTGAAGCACTAGTTCAATCCCTGCCTCCGGTAGGGGAGGTGACCCACATGGGTTCAGCAGACCTCTCCTGCCTCGCCCGCTGCTCCTCTCAGCAGTGTATTTCAGTCAGTCTGGCTGTTCTGTTCCCCACTGTCTCTGGTGGATCCTCTCACTCACCACACCTTTGGCCTGTACCCCAGTGCTTGTATGCATAAACAAGTAAAATCTTTTTTAAAAAAAAGGTATAGCTAATTTAATTTTTTTTACAGTGGCATGGGGATCTTATATGACAGTTAAGTTTTCATTCTTTCAACAGCTTTTACGTTGTGTCTATATTGGCATATGATTTCATTATTTGGCAGTGAAAATTGAAATGTACAATTCTTGCTATTAAATCAGATTTTTGGTGTTCAGTCATTCACCAGTCCCCTAACAAATAGATCAGTGTCATGATAACATTTTTATATCATATATCTATAATAAATGGAAGTTTATTGTATTATATAGTTCTAAAAATATTCCTTAAACTTAGTTTCAGTTTATGAAATTCATTTTCAAATTACTAAATTTATTATTTGCTTTCCAGAAATGTCTAATGCAAAAGAAAGAAAACATGCTAAAAAAATGAGAAACCAGCCTACCAATGTCACTTTATCCTCTGGCTTTGTGGCTGATAGAGGTGTAACACACCATAATGGAGGCGGAAAATCTTTTCACACGCAGAAATCAGGTAAGATACACATGCTCTCTTTCTCTGTTCCCATTTGGATGAGATTACCTTTGAGTAAATGAACTGAATTTAAAACAGATGCAATTGGCCTTCCTTATTTGCTGTTTTCATATTTACAAATTCACCTCATCATTGGCATTTACTTGGAATCCAGTAGTGATACTTAAGGCATTTGGGTGGTCATTGTACACGAACATGTGCAGAATGGGAAGAAAATTTTGAGTCACCCCAAATGGATGTTCCCAGTTGCCTTCTCGTTTCAACTTTCATCCTAAGATGACAGTGGGGGTCAGGACAGCATAGTGCAAGGAGCTCCAGCTCTGACTGGAGTTTAATTCTAACTGTGGGGTGGCCTCAGACACATCACTTAACACTTCTGAACCTCATTTTCTTTTTGTAAAGGAATTAGACTCTACCAGGATGTCTTGTTTTTATGATTTAAGATTATAATCTGTGTGAGATTTTGTGTGTGTGTGTATATCTTCAATAGTGGTTCAAATTTTGCTATGTCCCTTAAGACTTTATAGAACATAACTACTGTCACAAATGAGAATCAGCTGTATTTAGAGATGTTGTATTTTTCTCTACCTTAATATCAGTGACTGATATTACTGATATTAACTCACAGTGACAAACTTTGTAACTTCTGTATTTCCTAAAAAAAAAAAAAAAATGCAGTGTAGTCCTCATACCTGCATTACCTTGTGTATATTGATTTTATAACTTCATTTATGAAGATGGTTAGCTTTTCATTGGGGGGCAGTTGAAAAGGCCAGGTTGGGAAGACAGCAAGCAAGTGACTAAACTTTTTAGGGACACTTTAAAGAACAGTGTGAATTGGATCTGGTTAAGTAAGTCTTGGATTCATATTCATAAAATTTAGATCCAACAATGATGTCTACTGTGCCACATGGTAAGCTTATTCACATATAACTCACAGTGACAAATCTTATAACATGTTCATGATTATAGGGGCTTAATAATTAACACTACAGCTGAAATAAACAAGAATACTGAAATTCTCTCTGGTCTCTTTATTCAGTCCAGGATTTGATGTTGTCTTAAAGTCCAAATGGTTCGGATGCCCAAACATTTGTATAAAGACTTTGCTTTTATTTCTTTCTTTAATGTAGCATAGTGGTACTCGACTAGAATGCCAGAGAAGTATAGTACAAGATTGAGGATCATGTGGTTTATAGTGTTTAAGGGAATTCAGATTTGAAATTCCTGTTGCATGTAGAGGAAATTTACCTTGTATAGCTTCTTTGATGGGTTCTTCACATGTCCCCCCACAGGAGTAGTTAGTGTGCCACTTCCTAGTGCTATGTCTTTGGGCAAGTTAATTCACCTCCCCACTCAAGATCCTGATGTCTCATAGGTTATAGGGAGTTATTGGACTCAAACATAGTCTGTTTTGCCATCCAGAAAATACTTGTTCCCCATGAGAATGCTGATCTCTGATAAAGGTGACATATTTCTTTTTGAAAATATACTAGAGCCTCATTCTGGAACTTCGAGACATCGTCAAACCAAAATGACTCACCATTCACTACCTGATACTGATGCAAATGAGCAGTCTTCTTCCATAGTCACGTTTAAGAAGAAGGGAGGGTGGAAAGCAGGTTCCGAGGGCACGTCTCAGGAGATTCCCAAGTACATAACTGGTGGGTATTTGTGCAGAAGTGCAGTTTGAAGGTACTTGGTACTTATTGTTTTGAATGCAATCACAATTCTTTTCTTGTATTGCAGTCAGATTTCTAATGCCCTCTATTTGGTCTTGGCTCTGCCTCCCTGTTCTCTCCTCTCTTCCCTCCCCTCTTTTAACTTCTACCCTGGAAATTGGCCATAACCGCCTTGCCCCTGATTGCTCTCCCTTCTTCAGTTTCTCTCTTCATTCTTACCCATTGTCTTATAAATCCTTATATGCAAACTATTTATCTTTGTCTTAAATCTGCTCCTCCTTTTAAATATAAAATATTGTCCATACCCCTTAGCACCGCATTATTCCAAAGATGCAATCAAATTTAACTTTCTTTTTTTTTTTTTTTTTAAAGATTTATTTATGCATACAAGCACTGGGGTACAGGTCAGAGGTGTGGCGGGGTGAGAGGATTCACCACAGAAAGAGCGGGGAGCAGAACAGGCAGATCAACAGAAGTACACTGCGGGCAAGGCAGGAGAGGTCTGCTTGCGCCATGTGGGTCCCTTCCCTGGCCGGCAGCAGGGATCGAACTGGTGCTGCAGTGGTTGCGGTTTGCTTCATAGTGCGTTGCTTAACCCACTGCGCCACCAGGGAGGCCCCCAAATTTAACTTTCTAAGGACAACCAAGACTTTTAAATACCTGTCTCCAGGTCCTTTCTGGCCTCACATCCCGATGCCCCCAGCACCCTCACACCAGTACCACATACCCCTGTATTCTACGTGCATATTGGTGTGCTTTGTGGTCTCCTTATACATGCTCTGATGTATCCTTTTAAGTTTTCCCAGCATTCTGCTTATTCATCCTAAAAAGTAATATTTTTTAGTAAAGAAGAAAATAATAGTAATGGTCACATATTTGGAAAAAAACTCAGTCAAAACTAATGTTAAAATTTATTTTTTCTGTTTTTTTTTTTTTTTTGTGATGGCGGTACTTATAAATAGTCCTGATTATATTATACATATATACTGAAAGTAGTAACACTCTGTTTTAAAGAAACTTTGTAAGCTTGTTTAGCTTTTTTCAGTTAGAAAGATAGCACTGATGGGTCTCCCTGGTGGCACAGCTTGTTGAGCACTGCACTGTGAAGCATTGGCTGCACAGCAGTGTGAGTTCAATCCCTGAGCAGGGAGGGAACCCACATGGCACAGCAGACCTCTCCTGCCTCACCCGCTGCTCCCCTCAGCAGTGTACTTCGTTGATCTGCCTGTTCTGCTCCCCACTCTGTCTCTGGTGAATCCTGCCACCTCCCACACCTCTGGCCTGTACCCCAGTTCTTGTATGTGTATATAAATAAATCTTTAAAAAAAAAAAAAGAAAGATAGCACTGAATCCTGTGTAAAACTTGAGAAATATATAAGTAGAAGAATACTTTCACAACTGTGTAATAGAAACAAGCACTATTAGTGTTAATCTATTCAGGGATTGGAGAATTGTGAGTGAAGAAGTACTTTAAATCTGATTTCTCGAATCCACTAGAAAAAGTTTCAATTCAGGACTCATTTTTAATGATTGTGCTATTATTTTCACCAGCTGCTACTTTTGCTCAAGCCCGAGCTGCTGAAATCAGTGCCATGTTGAAAGCAGTGACCCAGAAGTCCTCTAATTCACTGGTTTTTCAAACTCTGCCACGTCACATGAGACGAAGAGCCATGAGCCACAACGTCAAGCGCCTTCCTCGGCGGTTACAGGAGATTGCCCAGAAAGAGGTAAATGTTTCACTTAGTGTAAATGTGTAGGGAGGTCGTTCCAAAAAGAAATTGAGAACTACTAACCGAATAGAATTTATTAAAATGAAAAACAAAACAAAACAGACTGCTTGTTCTGCATGTATTTTGGTTAAAGCATTATTCACCCGCTCCTTTCTTCTTCAGATTAATAGGCCACTGGTAATTTTGCAGCTGCTTTTATTATAGCATTTGGAACCCCTTTCTTTTAATAGTATTAAGTAGTTGATATTTCCCTGGCAGATTTAAGATAAAATTCTGACCTTCTTACCAGATACGCAATTTTAGCTCTACATTTTGGGGATATGACCAGCTTGGAGTTTAAATATTAAACAAAACAGTATTTGCTTTCTGACATTTTCAGAGCCGAAAGCTCTGAAACATGGATTTAATTTTTGTTCAAGTCTAATTATATTTGGCTTCACCAAAATTCTTGGCTTAAACATTGTCTAAGATAGTCATATTTTTACTAACTGATTAAAAATTTGTTTGTTGAGGTCGACTATGTATTTATTCTATGCTGGCGGTGGCTTTGGAGTTCAAGGTGAAGTCCTTATCCTTAAGGGGCTTACAAAGTAATGGATAAGTATTTTTTTTCCTTAAAAGTTTAGCTTGACTATGGAAGATGTTAAGGATGAAAACTAACCAGTAATATTTACTTCTCAGATTTAATATAAAGTCTCTTTCCCAGTGAGACTGTTTAGCATTTTTCTGTCTGGCATGGAATGTGTTTCTTTCTCCCCATTTTGATATTTTGGTCTTAAGCTCTTAGAGATTAAAAATAAAACAATAAAAGCAACAATAAACAACTAACATTTGATATATTCTCTCTTGGTCTCTAATATTAAAAGCCACAAGTGGTTTTTTTTGTTGTTGTTGTTGTTTTTAAAGATTTATTTATTTATGCATTCAAGAGCTGGGGTACAGGCCAGAGTCCAGGATGGTGGGAGGATTCACCAGAGACAAAGCGGGGAGCAGAACAGGCAGATGGACTGAAACATACTGCTGAGGGGAGCAGTGGGCAAGGCAGGAGAGGTCTGCCTCGCCATGTGGGTCCCCACCCTGGCCAGTGGCAGGGATCGAACTCATGCTGCAGTAGCCACGGTTTGCCTCATAGTGCATTGCTTAACCCACTGCGCCACCAGGGAGGCCCCAAAAGTGTTTTTAAACACTATTAATATTCTAATCTTCATAGTTCATGAAGCTTGCTTGTCCACATAGTAAGTGGTAGAACTGACTCCGTCCTAGGTTTACTTGCCTCTAAATTCTTCATTTTTCATTAGAGAAATAAGCAGGTTAAAACTGAAGCAAGCTAGTAGGATTTTTAAGTTATTCTACTTAATCTAAAATTAGTTGTTTGAATTCCTGATATTTAACTTGTTTTGAGATGGTTAAACTAAAATCTGCCTCTCTTGAAAATACAGGCAGAGAAAGCAGTACATCAGAAAAAAGAGCATTCCAAGAATAAATGCCATAAAGCTCGAAGATGTCATATAAACCGGATGCTCGAATTTAACCGTAGACAAAAGAAGAACATATGGTTGGAAACTCACATCTGGCATGCCAAGCGGTTTCACATGGTCAAGAAGTGGGGCTATTGCCTTGGGGAGAGGCCAACAGTCAAGAGCCACCGAGCCTGCTATCGAGCCATGACCCACCGTTGCCTCCTCCAGGTATGCTTTTCTGATTGGCTTGCTTTCTTCTCTTTGTTTATACTCTTTCTGAACAGTTTGTGGTATGACTTCAAGTAATAATTCTGTCTCGGTGTCCTCTTCTGTCCAATTAGATAACAATAAGATCTGGTTCATCGGGTGTTGAGAGGGTTAAATAACAATCCATGTGAGGAGTTAGCCCAATGCCTGGCACCCATTAACCCATCAGAGACTAGTAAATATTAATTATAATTCTTTAGCATACTGATTTTTGCTAGCTCAGTGTGATCTCTTCATCTTACTTAAGATGAAAGTCTTTTATTATTCTCTTTTTTCTATATACATTGTACAAGGTTGCACATAATAGCCCAGGCTGAGCATGGGACGAATATGAACTAAATTAATTTGAACATGTATCTCTAGGCTTAGTCTTAAGTAATCTTGAGGTCCTGAACCTCAACATCAGTTTGCTTATTCTTTGTTGATTTCCTAGTATAAGTAAATTTGGGAGAGGAATAAACCATTACTTAGAGGCAACAGTTTTATACTCTCCATAGGACTTGAATTTTTAATTTTGTCTCAAATTGATTTCAGAATATTTGCTAATGCAATAGGAATAGACAGCTTTCAGATTTTGACCTACGATGGCTTAGCAGTTTTTATTGTGTCTTGAACTTCTAGAAGTTTTTCTGATGTATTTCTCGGCTTCCTGTAGTTTCCCCCACATGTTAATTCGTAAGTATTTAATTGTGTTCCTCTCTTTATGCAGGATTTATCCTACTACTGTTGTTTGGAGTTGAAGGGCAAAGAGGAGGAAATACTAAAGGCACTGTCTTTAATGTGTAGCCTAGACACAGGTAAGCTTGTTTCAAAGCTAAGTCCTATTTTAGCCCTTGCATATTTATTCATTTCATTTCATGAATGTCTATTATAAGCATTTTAGGATTTAAACGTATATAAACATGTGAGAATAATTCTTGTTCGCAGTGACTGTGTTAATATAAGGAAAGCTGGGGTGGTTTTAAATAATTTTTGACATTGTCAAGTGTAAAGTGAGAGGAGCACTTTTCTGGTGCATTTAAGTAGGAAGAGACTGAAAACTCAGTAAATCATTGATTTAGGAAGTATTTATTCAGAACTTACTGATCTAGGCAATGATCAAAACCTAAATCTCCTCCCTGGTGGGGAAGAGTAACTAGTAAACTAATGTAGCTCTCAAGAAAGTAATGCTACAGTGTCACTACTTGCAATCATGTTTGGTTTCATTTACCGCAGGGTTGACTTTTGCAGCTGTTCACTGCTTGTCTGGGAAGCGCCAAGGCAGTCTCATGCTTTATCGGGCAAATAAGTACCCCAGAGAAATGCTGGGGCCTGCTACATTTATTTGGAAGCCAGAGAGGACCCCTGGTGACACCTCTGAGAGCAGGCAGCTGTGGATCTGGCTTCATCCAACTCTTAAACAGGTAAATCCTTGAGGTTATTTCCCTGTTATAGTTACTACTCTACCATAGAAATTTAAATAGAATAAAAGGCTCTCTGATAGCTTGGTGTTCGAATATGAAAGGAGAGTTGTGTGACTGTTCAGTGAAGCAAATCTTGACTTGGCTATTTTCAGTAAGCCATCAGTAGGAGTAGAGCCGAAAACCAACCTCGCTGTGCAAGTGGCTTGCAATATTGTGTTTGGGTTCATGCTTCCCCCTTGCCTGAGTTGGGTCATTGGTGTCTTGGCAGTTGTTAGAGGCTTTTTGAAGGTAAGAAATTGGTTTAGGCAATTCTGATAATTTTAAAAATTGCATTGAGCTTGCATTCCTTTTTTTTTTTTTTCTTTGAGGGGGCATACTAATTGCTTCTCTACAGTAGACTCTTAAGTTTTCTCTTTAAATTTGTTTTAAAAATTTGGTCAGAGCAGTGGAGCTGTTTTCATTACTATTTGAGATTTATGAGTTTGTTGTTTAAAATGCCATGCACTGCTCTGAAAACCCAGGAAGCTTTTTAATCAAGATGATTTATTTATTTACTTAGTGAATATTTTAAGAGAAAAAGTAACAACAATTAAAATATGCAGTGTACTTAACTATAAAAATTTAAAGTAAAATGTTTAATTGTATTCTTAGGATATCTTGGAGGAGCTAAAGGCAGTGTGCCAGTGTGTGGAACCCACCATACCAGCTATCTGCGTCTCTGACCCCTGTCTGACAGCATCCCAAGAAAAAAGCCAAACTGAACTGTCTAATGAGAAAATTAGCAAGAAAAGAAAAAGGAAAGATGATGGCGGAAACGGTAAACCAATTAAAAAAGTTTGCGGTGATGGAACTAGAGATCCACAGCAACCATATTCCTGGATCTCTCCAACCACAGGCATTATAATCAGGTATAGGTTGAATTTGCTCTGAACATTCTCAGTCAAGATTTGCTCTGTTTTTGCCGTGGCACAGACACTGTATATGTTTGGGAGTTTGCATTTTAAGACCTTTTCTCTTTTCCAGTGATTTGACAATGGAGATGAACAGATTCCGGCTGATTGGTCCACTTTCACACTCCATCCTAACTGAGGCACTAAAAACTGCTTCTGTGTACACTGTAAGAGTAATACCCTTTTCAGCAAAGTTGCGAAACCTACCATAATGCCATAACATTTTGGCCCATGGTTTATAAATGTTTATTTCCCTACTTATGCTTATTATTCAAGGCTTTGTTATCTTTTACATCAGAAGAACAGATCTAAGTGAATATAAGTAATCTGACTTTGTTCTTATTTAAATACTGTCATAACTTGTAAGTCTGGTAGAAAGGTCTTAACTTATGCCCCATGGGTGGGTAACAGGGAAGCCCTAGAGTCTCTGAAAGTGTTTGCCAATTTTTTTGTTGTTTGTATTTGGGTAATGCATATTTCCTCGGCCTAGTTTTAATGGTCTGACCAATAGAACTTCCTGCCTTGAATGACATGCCTTGGTGCCATTCAGTACCATAGACCCTAACAACATTTGGCTGTTGAGCTCTTGAGATATGGCTAGTGTGACTGAGGGACTGAATTTGTGTATTTATTTAATTTTAAATAACTAAAAATTAAATTTGAATATCTGTATGTGGTTGCCATATTGATAGTGCGGGTGTAAACAGCAGAGAGCAGGTTAGGAATCTGATGCTCTGGGTTTGGGTTTGGTTTGTTTCCCTCTATTAGTGCAGTTAACCTTCCAGTGGTGTCTGTGCCTCTCACAGATTTGACATTGTAAATAACGTGATAGATCTGACCAGATTTTGAGCTTTTAGAAGAAACATAACTTTAAAACAGGCGGCATCTGTCTCTCTTCTGTTTCCTCCTGTTTCTCCTACCTGAATGCTGAAGCAGCTTCTTCTCTTGATGGTGTCCATTTTACTCTATTACTTTACCTCAGGAGTGAGGAGGTAGACCTGCCTTTTAACAGTTCATTTTACAGTTACATTTACCTTTTACAGTTCATTTACTTCACCTTACCTCCTGATTGAAAGCTTCTGAGTAGCTCCTCGCTGTATTAAGAAAAATTTGAAGCCCTTGATGTGACCAAGTAATCTCATCCTTTCCTGCCTCTCTGGCCTCATCTTTACTCACTTAACTGCATTTAAGCCTCACAGACCCTACAAGTTCTAGAATATGTCAGATCTCTTCCTTAGAACCCTCACACCTGCTTTTTTCCTATTTGCCTAAACATTCTTCCACCTACTACTGCTTGCTTGGCTAAACATTCCTTATTCTTCAGGTTTCAACATCTATATCATTTCCCTGTAGAATTCTTTATTGATTCCCCCAAGTTAAATTATATCCCTCCTGTTGTTTTCATTGCAGCATTGCACCTAGCACATTTCCTCAATTTTTCTGTCTATATTTATTTGTGTATTTATGAAATGTTCATATTTCATTAGACTATGAGCTTCATGATGTAAGGATAGGGTCATTCCTATTCTTTGCTCTGCCCCCAGTGCCTAGCATAGTGTCTGGAACAGAGTAGGTGCTTCACACTAAGCAAATACATTGTAGAGCGAGGAATGAAACCTAGGAAGTATGGTCCCAGAGCCTGAACTTTATTCTTAATGTCTATTATATCATCCTTCATATTCATACAATGTATGATTTCCCTGTGAAATTCCCATCACCAATTCACCCATGTACCACCACCATAGTCCTTTGTGCAGAGCCTGTACTTTAAACCACAAAGCTGTGCTTCCAGAGTTTCTGTGAGCTAAATGTGCATATGTCACAGGTTGTTTCTTTAGACTCTGTAGAAGCACATCCCATTTTGGTGAACTTCGCTGATTTATTGCTCTTCGCTCTAGCTTCTCTTCATGTGCCTGCACAGGAAACCTTGTTCAAGTCCGACTCTGTAAAGAATAAAATATAAGTTGGAGGCCTCCCTGGTGGGAGTTTGTATGTATAAATAAATCTTTAAAAAAAAGGGAATAAAACATAAGTTAAATACTTATGTACTTTATTTGAAATTTCAATATGAAGGACTACTATAGTCAAAATATATATATTCTTTAGCTGAAGATTTTTTTAAAAAAGATACGGTTTGGTTTTTCCTTGGTAAGGAGAGTTTTATTGCTTAAATTGATGATGATGAAGTTGGCAATTGAGGGAGAAAAGCAGAGAACAAAGCTTCTTGTAGTTATTGTCCTCGAGAGAGAACATAGATGTGGGTAGTATATCTAGGTAGCTCTCTGAAAGCTGTGCACATTTTTCTTAAATACTTTCTTTTTTTAAAGATTTATTTTTATTTATTTATGCATACAAGGACTGGGGTGTAGGCCAGCAGTGCAGGGGGTGAGAGGATTCACTAGAGACAGAGTGGGGAAACAGAACATGCAGATATACTGAAATACACTGCTGAGGGGAGCAGTGGGGGAAAGAGGAAAGGTCTGCTGCCCCTGTTAGCTCCCTGGCCGGGGATCCAACTCATGCCACAGTGGCTGGCAATAGCTTGATTGTGCTGAGACTTTAACCCCATGCCCCAGGGAGGTCCCTTTTCTTAAATCTGGAGCAAAGTATAGTAAATAACTGCATCCTTGCTGCTAATTAAAAGAGTAGTTAGTCTGGTGTTAACTACTGTGTTAAATATAGTGAGAATTTCCCTGGTTCCCCCCATAAAAACATTCATTTCCACGTGCAGAATAAAAGGGTGGGGCCAATATTAATCATAATGAAACTATTAAGTCTGATTCATTATTTATCTGGTAAACAGTAGTTGTTATTTTTCAGGGTAGCGAAGACACAGAGAAGACACCTCACCATTGGTGGATTGACATCTGTAAGAATCCTGATAGTGTTTCTCTTCATCACAGACAAGAAGCCATTTTTGAATTGTTGGGAGGTATACAGGGGAAAGACTGGGTTGTGTGAGGGAAGAAGGGAGGAGCAGGAAATGGGTTAAAAGGTCATTTTGCAGTTGGGCTACCTGGCGCATGGTGGTGCCTTTTAACTTGTAACTTATAATAAAGCAAGTAAGAGATGTGCCTGAAGCCAGTAAGTAGAGGAAGCACTATTTAAATCTAAGTGTGAGACAACAGGCCTAGGAGGTGTTGATCCAAATAGCTGGCATTCTGCTGTTACAGATGCTACATGTTTGTGTTGTAAAATTACCTATTATGTTAATATAATGGTTTTTTTTTTTTTTGGTAAAAAATTTCATTCTTTATGAATGTTTTATTTTATTCTATAAAGTACCAATGGGAAAAAAAAGGAAACACAAGTTATTAGATAATTAGCCAAAAAAGTTTCATTAGAAAAATTTCATTAGAAACTAAGGTCATTTTCTTGTTTTCTGTTAAAGGAATAACATCACCAGCAGAAATGCCAGCAGGGACTATTCTAGGACTGACAGTTGGGGATCCACGAATAAATTTGCCTCAAAAGAGGTTCAAAGTTTTACCCAATCCGGAAAAATGCCAAGGTAAAGGTCTTACTCCCCTGGTTTTTCTTACCATCTTGCGCAGTCAGTCCCACTGGAAAGGTCCAGTCTGCACTGTCTCTGCGTTAACTTCATCTGTCAAGACTTAGGCGCCTTCCAGGTGATAATATTAAAGGAGATGGCGTTTATGTGTAAAAGTATTTTTCAACTGTGAAAGTAGCCTGATCCTTAGCTTATTTGTTTCTGTGAGTTCTTTATTTCTAGTACCTAGTAAGACCTGTTTCTCTGCAAACTGGGTTTCCTGAAAATGCCTGGCAATTCAGAATTATAATTGTGAGGAAGGGATCTGCACCCGTAGCTGGTCTTGTGCTCATTGGAAGCCTCTGTCTCACTGCACAGATGATCCAGGTTCGAATCCTGGCAAGGCCATCCCAGGTGCTGCAGTGTAAGAGGTCCTGCTTTAGACTCAGAGGCTGTGGGCTTGTTTGTGCATGAAAGGACTGTCTAAACTTTTAGTTTGATGAAGGATTAGCAGCAAGCACTTGTGATAGTCTCATTGTATTTACTGTATTTAAGCACAATTAGTTGGAAGGATAATTAAAATTAGCTTCTGAACTTTTGGAGCAAGAATAAGGTTTGTGTAGTAATGACTTCAAATTTTTTTTTGCCTTCATGTGTAGTTGGATAGCTTATTAAATTGGGTAGTTTATTAAGGGGGCAGTAAATTACTTTCTGAGAAATCAACATGAAGGTGGATTGGATGAGATAGCTTGAAGAAATATAGGTAAGTTAATTATGGAGCTGAATACTTGAATTAATGTGTGTTGCTTCTCTTTTTTTTAATAGCAATATGGTTCGATAGAACCATAAAAGTTGCAGCATCTTCTATACCATTAAATGTTGACTTTCATTATTATTTCAAAGCTATCATTAAACTCTTCATTTCTCTGCTGTCTCAAATACTTTTATATATTAAACCTATTCTGAGACTTTTAATGTGAATCAGCTCAAGGAAATCTAATGCCTATATTAAGAAATATGATTTAATTTGTACAGTAGAAGTTTACCATCTTGTTAGTCACTATGGTATTTTATTAAAACCTATTTTAAGTACTTTTTTGAAGAACTATTGGCATGTGAGCTACGTAAAGAATTAAACTTCTGGGCCTCCCTGGTGGCGTATTGGGTTAAGCAACGCACTATGAGGCAAACCGCGGCTACTGCAGCACAAGTTCGATCCCTGCTGCCAGCCAGGGAGGGGACCCACATGGCGAGGCAGACCTCTCCTGCCTTGCCCACTGCTTCCCTCAGCAGTGTGTTTCAGTCCATCTGCCTGTTCTGCTCCCTGCTCTGTCTCTGGTGGATCCTCTCACCACCCTGGACTCTGGCCTGTACCCCAGCTCTTGTATGTATAAATAAAAATAAATCTTTAAAAAAAAAAACCTTCTTAAGGAGTTAGTGTACCAATATTATTAACAAACATAACCCAGTATCTAGGAAGATAGTTCAAAACAAAAGTTAGAAATATGCTTGGATTAGCTGGCTCAATTAATGAAAGTATAATTATTGGAAGAATCTCAGTGTCATGATGATCTAAAATAGTTTTTATTCTTAATTTTATTAAGTAGGTTAAACAGTCCCCTGATTTCTTTTTAACCCCCTCCACCAAACTATTCATGCCCATACCCCATTACCCTACCTCTTCCATCCCCCCAACCCTTTCCCCTTTTCCCTGTGATAATCTTTTTGCTGAGTTCAAATTTTTATTCCATTGTTTGCATATTGTTTTTTAGTATTTATATTATGCACATGAATGAAAATATTTGAAATCTCTTTCACTTTTTTTCAATGATTTCACTCAATGTAATCACCTCGCAGACCATCCATTTTGTTCCAGATATCACCATTTCATCTTTCTTCACAGTTGTATAATAGTCCATTGAATATATGCTCCACAGTTTCTCTAACCATTTACCTATTGACGGGCACTTGTGTTGGTTCCATGATTTGGCAATTGTAAATTGTAAAAAGGGCTGCTAGGTACATAGGTGTAGACAGATCTTTCTATATTATGTTTTTTTTATTAATATCTAACAGTAGTGTTCCTGGGTCATACAGAACTTTCATTTTTATCTACTTGATAAATCTCTGTACTTTTTTCCTATGGGCTCTCCCAGTTTGCATTCTCACCAACAGTGAATGAGAGTTCCTTTTTCACTGACACCTCAACAACATGTGTTAATTGTGGTTTTTTTATATGGGCTATTCTCATGGTCAAGGTGGTATCTCAGTGTGGTTTTAATTTGCATTTCTCTTATAATAAGTAATGTTGGACATTTTTTCATATGTCTGTAGGCCCTCTGAATATCTTTTGAAAAATGTCTTGAGGTCCTTGCCCTTTTTGAAAATTGATTTGTTTCTTTAAAGTTTGAGTGTGTGGTAAGCAGATAGTTCCCCCATTTTTTAAGTTGCCTTTTTGTGTTTGTAATGGTTTCTTTTTAGGCAAAAGTTTCTTAAGTTTGATATACTCCTATTTGTTCCCATTTGTTGGCCTGCCTTTTTGTTTTCTATTTCATTTATTTCTGCTCTAATTTTTGATTCTTGCCTTTACTGGTTTGAGGTACTTTTTTTCTTTTTCTAGTTTCTTCAACTGCAGAGTTAGATTGTTATATTGAGATTGTTAGATTGTTATATTTTTTTTTAATGTGGGCCTATATTGTTATAACTGTCCATGTAATGCTGCTTTTAAAGCATCCCATAGGATTTGGTAGCTTGTATCTTCATTTTTGTTAGTGTCTAGATAATTTTTTCCCTTCTTTGATTTCTTCATTGACCCGAGTTGTTCAGAAACATTTTGCTTAGTCCCCACATATTTTAGTTTGTTTCAGGATTCCTTTTATGGTTAATTTCTAGCTTTTATAGCATTGTGGTCAATGAAGAATCTTGATGCAATTTCTATTTTTATATGTTTTCTGAAACTTGTTTTATTTCCTAGTATAGGATCTGTTCTTGAAAATGTTCAGTGTGCACTGAGAGGAAAATGTAATCAATTGTTTTTAGGATAGAAAACTATAAATGTCCAGTAAATATCTGATCTAGTACTTCATTTTAGGGCTTTATTTCTTTGTTAATTTTCTGTCTGGATGATCTGTCCCTTTGTGTAAGTGGGGCGTTGAAGTCTCTGATAATGATTGTTGATACATTGTTTTATGCCTGTTAATAGTTGCTTTATAGAACTACATACTCCTGTATTTGGAGCATAAATATTAATGAGTTATATCTTCTTGTTTATTGTATCCAAGAGTTATATCCGTTGATCTTTATGTAATGTCCATTTTTGTCCCTGATTATCCTTTTCAGTTGAAGGTCTAATTAGATATTAGAATAGTAGTTCCTGATTTAGTTTTGAGTTATTAGCATAGATGATCTTATTCCAGCCTATTATTCTTAATTTGTTTTTGTATTTTGGCTTTAAATGGGTCTCTTGTAAGCAAAGTATTATAATTGGAATTTTTCCACCAGTTGTAGGGTATGTCTTATTGATGAATTCAGATCATTCATAATTAGGGTAATTATTGATATGAACTGTTTATTATCAGTCATTTTGGTTTTGATTTTGATTGTTTTATTTTTCTGTTGTTTCTCTACTCTTTCTGAATGACTTTTGATAGTATTTTTATCAGTTTACTTGTTTTTTTGTCAGTAGTTGTCTATTCTGGATTTTTGATTAGTGGTGACCAGTGGGGTTTTACTTGAATTCCTATGTTTTAGTTCCTTTTTGAGCTGGTGTCTATTCTCTGACATTTACTATACTGTTTCTACTGATTTCTTACCCCCCCTTAGTCTTTTGTTGTTGACTCACAGTATTCTAACTCTTGCTACTGGTGTTATAATGCTATTGTGATTTTGTGCTTCAGTTTTTCTTTCCTTGTAGAACTCTGTTTAGTATTGAGAGGCAGGTCTGCTAGTGGCAAACTGTATTAGCTTATGTTTGTCTGAGAGAACCTTTGTTATGCCTTCATACTTGATCATTTCACAGGGCAGAATTCTTGACTGGAAGTTCTTGTCTTTTAGGATTGCAAATATTTCCTTCCATTCTCTTCTTAGAGTGTCTGGGTTGAAATCTGGGGAATTTCTAAGTTGGGAGTCCTTATAAGTTATTTTTCTTCCTACAAAATTTTTTCTTTATCTTGGATTTTTCTTATAAGTTTGACAATGAGGTGTCTGATCTATGATTTAAAACTTATTTCACTCTCATGCTTCCAGTCTTCCCGACTATCAGCATCCTGTCCTAGAGTGGCAAATTTATTATAGCCCATTAACCTATCTTGACCCACCATTATCACCCAAACTCCATAGTTTGTATTAGGGTTCACTCTTGATGTTACGTTTCTATGGTTTTAGATAAATACGTATCAATATGTGTTATCTTTATGGTATCACACAGAGTAGTTTTACTATCCTGAAAATCTATTGTGTTCTGCGTGTTTATCCTTCTCTTCCTCCCCAAAGCCCCTAGTCATTTTACTGTCTCCATCCTGTTTTGCTTCTTCTAACCAGAGTATTATATACTTAGAGTCAAACAACATCTGATCTTTTCAGATTGGTTTCTTTCATTTAGTAATAATCATATAAATTTCCTTCATGTCTTGTCATGACTTCATAGTTCATTTCTTTCAAGTACTGAATAATATCCCATAGTCTGCATATGCCATCTACTTTGTTTCATCGATTCATTTCTTTTAGAAGATTGGAAAATGATGTGCTTTCCTGTGCCTTTACAGCCTAAGTATCAAGTATCTATCTTTTGTCTGCCACTAAGTCTGAGTACAGTCCCAGTTCTGTCACTAAAACCATGGCAGTGTTCTATAGGAAAGCGTTCTAAGTAGATGGGGGTTGCTCCTGGGTAGGCAGTGTGAATGAATGTTTGTATTGCACAGCATTATTCCTTGAGTTGCTGTTGATTATTCTATGAGGAAGAACATTGCATAGAAGCAGTTGCTGCTTTTAAGAAGCTTTCATCTCAGATCTTTTCATCAATTTAATTTTCTCTAACTTTGTTCTCCCCTGAAATCTGTCACATTATGGTCCAGTTGCTTCCAACTTATTTATTTTTTTTTCCAGCCATCAGACCCATGCAGGTATGTGCTTTTGAGTGACCTTTCTATGTTGGCATTTTAGGGCCTTAGCCAAAACTCATGACTTGCCTGACTTTTTTTTTTAATTCCTCAATCTGACAAAATAAAATTTAGAAGACTGTCATTGCCTTAGTATTTACATGACATAGAAAATTTATATATTTTTAATTGAAGGAAGTTCTTTCCTACTAGAGTACTATTTTGGCATGGTGTGGCTTATTTAAGGGAATGAAGCAATACATTTCATAGTAATTACGCACATTTTAAAGGAATGAGAAAAATACATTTTGCAGAACAGAATAAATATTTAGTTCAATAAGAAAGGGTTATCAGGGACCCTCCCTGGTGGCGCAGTGGGTTAAGCAACGCACTATGAAGCAAACCACAGCCACTGCAGCACAGTTTGATCCCTGCCACCGGCCAGGAAGGGACCCACGTGGCTCAGCAGACCTCTCCGCCTCGCCCGCTGCTCCCCTCAGCAGTGTATTTCAGTAGATCTGCCTGTTCTGCTCCCCACTCTGTCTCTGGTGGATCCTCTCACCCCCCGCCCCCGACACACACCTCTGGTCTATACCCCAGTGTTTGTATGCATAAATAAATAAAATCTTTAAAAAAAGAGAGAGAGAGAGAGAGAGAGATCAGAGACTGAAATAACAAGGAAAGGGAAGGGCTTTCCCTGTTGACTCACCCCAGCATGCCAGCAAAGGTATCAGGAACCCTGAAGCAAATAGCTAAAACACTTGTGCTGTCATAGCACCTGTGCAGTGGTTCTTTGAATTTGATTATATTGAGTGTGAAATCATTGCCTCTAATTAAATTAGAGGCAATTTAATGTGATATTTGCATCTTCTGCATTAAAAGTAAACCGAAGGAATTAATTTAGGAACCTTTGCTGTTTCACAGATTATCAAACCAACTATCAGAATAACTTAATTTCTGGGCCCTCCCGGTGGCCTATTACCATGATGGCCTGAGTTCAATCCCTGGCCAGGGAGATGACTCACATGTTGCAGCAGATCTCTCCTGTCTCACCCACTGCTCCCCTCCACACTATATTTCAGTAGATCAGCCTATTCTGCTCCCTACTCTGTCTCTGGTGAATCTCCTGCATCTCTGGCCTACACCCAGCTCTTGTATGCATAAATAAATAAAAATAAAATCATTTACAAAAGGAATAACTTAATTTCTGGTCAAGTAAATTCTTCTAGAGAAGTAGTACCTACAAAATATTTTCTTGTACTAAAGGTCAGTTGGCAATGCTTAGAATTTGGCTTCATCGGTCTAAAGGATGTGGTTTGAAGGCTATTTCTTTTCCCTCTTAGATAATGAGAAAGTTAGACAGCTGCTGCTGGAGGGTGTGCCTGTGGAGTGTACGCATAGCTTTATTTGGAACCAAGCTATCTGTAGGAGTGTCACAGAGAATAAAATCTCGGATCAGGTAACTAATAGTGTAAGGATTATTGGTAAAGTAGTAAATGACAGCTGAAATTTGTCATTTAAGACACTGTAAAGTTATTTTTTACTTTATGAATCCTATAGACTTCCTTTCATTTTCAAAGTTTATTGATTCCTTGCTTAAAATACATACTATGATTCTTCCCCCTTATTCTTAGAAAAGAATAATCTCTAGAAAAAATTAATACAAGGTCTTCATTAACATGGTAATCTCGTGGTTTAAAATGTCTCTTTTATTGTTTTTCTCCCTTAAATGTTCTGTCTTTAGTTTCACAATGATTGAGCTCCTTTTGGGACTAGATATCAAGAACAACATGTGCAAGGACTCAGGTCTAAACTAAGATGTTGTGTTCATGAACATCCAGGTGGTTCAGTAGCTTGGAGTCAGGAGTGGGGCAAGAATTGAAATTGAGGAGAGAAATAGGAGCATAACAGACCTTGAGCATTTTAAGGACTTGAATGGGAAATGTTCAGTGCCTGTCATGACTTAAGATTTCCCTCATGCCACACTGTTGAGAGTAAATTTGACTGGGGGTGGGTATATAGAAACTGGAGAGAGGACCAGAGAGAGGGTTTAGAGTTTTCCTAGAAGCAGAGCCGGGTTTCAATCCCAGAAGGGCCTGAGCAAAAGAGATAGTAAGTCCATACAGTAAATCCTAACTTAATGTTGTCCTAGGTTCTTGGCAACTATAACTTTAAGCAAAACAACAATGTAGAAAGGAAGCAGGTCCTGGAATAAAGTCATTTAATTCAACATGCTTTCTTTACAACATTGATAAAAGTGGGGAAATTCTTGGCCGACTTTATATGAAATGAAGTTATTTGAGGACCTGCTATATTTTGGAATTACCAACATATGGATTACCAAAGAAACTCAACCAAAGGTAACACAGGACAGTTAGGACTCAGCTGTGGCTGGAAGAGCAGCCTAGAGGAAGTGCTTAGATTTCAGCACAGAAGTCTATTGTTTCATTTCTGAGTTGAGTATTGATCTCTCACTTACCTACTCCTCTTTTTACAGCTGGCAAGAGAAATCAGGATCTTGTTACTCCATATGGTCCACTTAACAATAGTAAAATCCTGAAGAAGATTAGCAGCATGAATGTGTATTATTTTATAACCTTGAATTGAATATATTGCAGCCCCAATTTAAGATAATCTGGCATTTTTACCACCACAAATAGGGGACGATCTTCATAAGAGGAGTACCTTATACTTAAAGTGGCTTGTATTTATTGACTGAGAACACTTGTTTCTTGTTTTTTTAGAGAGAATTTAATACCCTTAGATTGCTTATAGAGAGACCCAGTAGAATACCCCAGAGGACTAGGGTTGTTGGTCTTGAATTATTTTCTTCCACTTTAGGATTTAAACCGGAAAAGAAGTGAATTGCTGGTGCCTGGGTCTCAACTTGTTTTAGGTCCCCACGAATCCAAGATACCTATACTGCTGATTCAGCAGCCAGGGAAGGTGACTGGTGATGACCGCCGAGGCTGGGGGAGCGGCTGGGATGTCCTGCTCCCCAAGGGCTGGGGCATGGCTTTCTGGATTCCATTTGTAAGTTACTTTTTCATTCTGAGAGTTGCAACGTTTAAAATTCATACCTAAGAAGTACCAACTGCTGATAAATGTTCCAGACTTTAGCACAATTTAGAAATTAAGTGCTGTTTTCTGCCTTTACAGCTATAATCCTGGATAAATGCAACAACACAAAAATATTTCTGGAGCCAGGTTTTTGTTAGTAAGAGTTGTGCTGACATGTGTGAATTTTTGAGGTTTTAAGTGCTGACCATATTTTTTTTAAATAAGGCTAAAAATCTATTTCAAATGTAATGTATATTTTTCCCCCTTGTTAGTTTAAGCATCACTTTGAGCTGGAGAGTGTAAAAAAATAGGTAAGACTGTTAGATTCACGCAGGTAATTGATTTTAGTGATTATGACTAGTGCAAGAGACATTCAGGTGATCATTTAACAGTGTGACTATTTTCAAATGATTTTGTTTAACTTTTTAATTATGAAATGTTTCAAACATACACAAAGGTATACTGATAGGAGTGCCCGTCTACCCTTTGTGAGCCGTCCAACTTGGTCAAACATTATACATTCTTTGAAAACACTTTGTGTGACCTCTGATCCCATGTCCTCCCTCCTTCTAAAAAAATCACTGTCCCTGTTTTTGTCAGGGTGTTTTGTCATTACCATGCATGTTTTTATGACTATTGAGTATGCCAGTGTCCCAAAATAAAGTTACTATATAGCTAACATATTTTCCAGCTTCATATACTTCACTGTATATATGCTTTTTGCAACTTAGGACAGTCACTCAGCATTGAGATTTTTCCATGTTGGTTGATGAAACTCATTTCATTCATTTTTATAACCCTATAATAAGCTGTAGTAGGATTATCCCACAATGTGTTTATTTACTCTTTCTGATAAGCATTTAGGTGGTTTCCCATTTTCCTCATAAAATAATCCAGCAGTTTCACTTTAAGTTGGTGTATTGACAGGACATTTTTGATGTTTCTTGTAGATCTATCGAGGGGCTAGAGTTGGAGGATTAAAAGAAGCTCTAGTACATTCTCAGTATAAAAGGTCGCCTAACATTCCAGGTGATTTCCCAGACTGCCCTGCTGGGATACTCTTTGCTAAAGAACAAGCTAGGAATCTTCTTGAAAAGTACAAAAGGTAATAACCTGCTTTTCTAATTTGATGATGTCTTAAGGGGAAGTGAAGAAGTGCCTACTTACATTGGCCAGAAATGTCTCAGGTGACTTCAGTAACTTCAGTCTTACATAGACTTTTCCTTGAGTTCACCGTTACCAAGACATAATTAAGGTTTCACTTAAGTGAAGAGATTGTCTTATATCTGGCCTACCCAGACGTAGGATAAATGAAGACTGCATAGGCTTTTGTGCCATTGGCCTCTGTGGCTATAACTGGTAGCCTTGAATGCAGAAGCTGCTTGGGAGCCTGGGCCCAAAGCATGCATGCCTGATGGTGGACACCTGGAGGATGGTATGGGCCTGTCTAAGTGTGCACAGCTGAGCCTGAGGCTATAAGCAGTGTCACACCGGGAGTAATTCAGTCAGTCCTCTGAACGACTACAGAGGAAGAGATTACAAGATGACGCCCAAGAGAGCCCAAAGAGAGAGTCAAGATTTGCGGGGAGCAGGGAGGCATGCTAGCCCCCAAACCCCAGTCCCCCAGCTGCCCTATGCTTGTCTGTGTTCCACCAAGTTACACTCTTCCTTTGGTTATTTGCTTACATTGATAATGGGGCAGCTAATTTTGGACATTCACACTGTTGCTAATAGATACCCCCTACCAACTCTTGTCCCCTCAAAATGGAATTGTGTTTTTTTATAACTGGCTATGGGTATAATACATATTTATGAAAGTTATGGAACTTTAGAAACATACAGAAATACCAACTGGTTATTTCTGCCATCCAGAGATATAAGCTCTGTTTTTATATTTTGGTATCTGTCCATCTAGATTTTTTTCTTATAATTTTCCACTGGGTGATTGGTGGATGAGGAACTTTTTATTATCCTGAAAAGTGCATTCTAATGTTGGGAACCTGTGTTTTCTACTAACCTGTAGGCGCGACTTGAGTTTTGTCTTTATACAGTAAGACCATTCAGGATTGTTGCATTTTCTTTCCCAGGGGTTGAATATAACCAGGATGGGCTTTGCCAGATGGAGGGAGTTGAGGTTCAAGGTTACTCAATGCAGCATTGACTACAGAAAATAACTCCAATATCCCGCAAGAGAGGAAATGTCTAAATAAATTAGAATATAATTATATAGTGGGATAAGATGGGTAGGCTTTCGCGAAAGAATGAGGAACCTCTCGGTATACTAATATAAAATCATCTACAAAATGTTTTGTTAAATGAGGAAAAATAAAGTTAAGCAAAAATTACTGTATCTGGTATGCTATTTGTTTTAAAATGGGTTTAAGAGACTGTAATCTCCATCAGTGTGGACAGGCCGTGTCTCTGGACAGATATTTAGGAAGCTGATCGTGACATTGCATGTCTGCAGGGCAGCTGGCTTACTGACTGTGAAGTTGGGAAAACTCACTGTCTCCCTATTGTACCTTTTGAACTTAGAACCTTGCAGATGTTCAGGGACCCCTTTCAGGAATGGCACTTCCTGGATTGTGGGGTGGCCACTTGCGGCTACTCTTTGGCTACGTTATTATCTATTAAGATAAAAACAGAAGAAAACACAAAAAGCTCAGCCAATAGAGTTGTTATTATTCTTTGTCATATTTCTTACAAAGCGCTTTTTGTCAGATTGTTTTTAAAAAACTGATGTAGTGCAATGGCCATAATGATTGTAGTTGTCTATTACTAAATTGTTTAAAATCAGTTCTCTTGGGTTTTCACTAGACGACCTCCTGCAAAACGGCCCAACTATGTTAAACTTGGCACTCTGGCCCCCTTCTGGTGCCCCTGGGACCAGTTAACTCGGGACTGGGAATCCAGAGTCCAGGCCCAAGAGGAATCTTCTGTAGCTTCCTCTCCCAATAGTGAGGAGAGTGGCTGGAGAAGAGACACAGTGCCTTGTGCCGCCACACCTGAGAAGTCTGGCCAGCTGCCCAACCAAGTGGACATCCCGGTCAACCACTCTTGTGAGCCAGAAGGAGTAATGGACACAGATTGCCCAGACCCGGCGGGGACTGAGTGGGTGGCGGGCCCAGAGGCCTCTGTTAGGCTCCTCTGCGTTCTCAGGTAAGTGCACGTGACTTCTGCACCCATTGTAGATTGTCTATACAGGATATAAACATTATCCTTGCTCCTTATGCAAAGCCAAGTGAATCTGTGAACTCTCGGGAAAGGAAAGCCAATCCTTCAATTTCATATCTCATGAAAATAGCTAAATAATTTTTGATTTTGGTCATGATATTAACAAAATGATTTAAAATATAGTTATCAGTGATATAAGCTAAGGCAGTTTTTTTTGTGACCTTTCATGTAGGCTTTCTCACAAAGCAGCCCCCCAAGACTGCGCTTAGGCAATAAAGAACCTTGCAACTCTGAGCAAGCAGTTTCTGCATTCAGTCACAGCATTAGGTTTCTTTTCGTTCCTTTGGAATGGTCTGAACTGGTGTCAGATTAGGTGTCCATTCCATGTACTACTGTCACATCGTGGGGACTAGCACGTAAAATGTGTCCCATTCGGTACTGCCTCAGGCTAAGTTTTACTTATCTTATGCTTTGCTAAAGTTACCCTCCATTTTGTGCTCTGATTTATAAAAGGGGTTATCTTTCCTCTCTCATACTTTTCTGCACAGTAAACTTATCACCTTACCTTTTGTATAACTACCCTTAGAGTTCCTTTCATTCATGAAGACATCAACCCCACTTCACCTTGTCTTTTTACTCTGATCGACAGCCTTAGAGACCATCTCACTGCCTTATTTTTCTCTGCCTTAAACTTGTTAAACCTCTAGTCCTTCAGCTGCAGAATAGTAGACACAGAAAAAGAAAAACATCATTACGAAAATGTATTAATATTTTAAATGTTTAAAAAATAAGGTTTTGAAACTTTTCCACTTAGCATTACAAAAATGGAACTTTAGCAATGCCCAGTCTTTTAACTGCCTACTTCTCTTCGAACAGAATGGCCTCATGCATGTGTCTCTCACTTCATGTAGGAGCAGAAAGTCACTGAAGCAACTGTCAGCCTGGTGTGCGCCCAGCCCCAGGGACGGCCGGGCAGCCAGGAGAGGTGCCAGCAGAGGACAGCCGGAGTTGACCAGAGAGGCCTGCCTGTCCATCTCGGGCTGCTTCCCCAGGGCTCTGGTGTGGGTCAGCCTGTCCCTGCTCAGGAAGGGCAGCCCTGAGCCGCACACCATGATCTGCGTCCCAGACGAGGATGACCTCCTCCGGCTCAGTCAGGATCGGTTCTACCGTGGACCCCAGGAAACGAAGCACGGTGACCCATTCAAGAGCGCCATCCGGAAACAGAAAGAGCTGAGGAAGAAAGAGAAGAAGCAGAGCCAAGGGTGTGTTGCTTCTGAGGCCTTGGCAGTGGGGGAGCCTGCAGCTGAGCAGGAGGCTCCGACCCTGGGCTTGTGGTCAGGCCCTCTCCCAGCTGTCACTTCTCACTGCTCCAGAGTTCTCCTCGGCTTTGTCACACAGGGAGATTTCTCCATGGCTGTGGGCTGCGGAGAAGCTCTGGGCTTTGTTAGTTTGACAGGCCTGCTGGATATGCTGTCCAGCCAGCCAGGAGCAGAGAGGGGCTTAGTGTTGCTGAGGCCTCCTGCGTCTCTGCAGTATCGATTCGCAAGAGTTGCTATTGAGCTGTAAGTGCCATTCCCACCCCTGCAAGGTGTGATAACTGTTTGCCAATGCCCGAAATGGAGGGATTTGTTGCCCACATCTTCTGCTTCAAAGTAGCATATGAAATTCCACATTTTCTGCTCCAGAATATTATGTGCAATTTCTTGGGAACAAGAACTTTAAGTCATGTATTATGCAAATGGATGAAATGTTTACATCATTCCAGTTATCTCATTGACTTCCTATCTTACTGCCCTTGCTGTGATACTTTAATTTATTTGGCATACATGGCCAAAAGCTTTTCTGTTATGGTTTTTCTGGGTCTGCGTAATTCTTGCTGAAGATAATTAGAAGTTCTGTGTTTTCTTGAACCTTTTTTTAAAATTTAAGAACAAAGGGCTGTCAAGTCTGATTGAAAAACTGTAGCTGTGTGATAAGCAGTAGTGTTTATTTAACGATTTGACTGTTATAGAAGAGGAACATGTATTATGCCTGTGTACATAAAATGTCCACCTCCCTCCTCATCCCCGTGTTCAGTGCTGTGCTATCGTCAGCCCACCTATACTTAACACCAGAGAGAGGAGATCATGGAAGATCAGTGTTCCTCTTCTCAGGCAGGCTCAGTTTCTGGCAAGTGTTGGGATGGAATCAGAATAGGATCTCATTTTTTATGATACACATATCCTCTTAGTTGTTGACCAACACGATTTTAGGAATTAATTTCTCTGCCATGAAGGAGCATTTCTCAAAATGTGTTCTGTGCAGTGTGTTACATTAAAAAAAGAGATTCCAAGTTCAGATTGATTTGGGAAACTCTAGGTTAAACAAAGTTTAGCATTTTCTTTCTAAAGAACTTCCAGAGTCTTCCATGTGATAATGTGCATTGTGAATTGCCAGGAAGCGGAAAATAGTCTACAGTGTTTTAAAAATCTTTTTGATTCCCAAACCCCTTTTGCAAGGAGCACTTTGTGGGAATTGTGTTCTTGGGAACACACGTTGGTAAATGTAGCTGTACGGTGCGATACTTACTTCTGCAAGGTGCTAACTGAAACGATAGGTTGCTGTACGCACTGATGCAGTCACATTGTCCAGCTTAGATTTGGGGCAGGGTATTAAAGTTCTTGTGTCTTGCAGGAAGAGTGGGTCATTGCCTTTTTTCTCTTGCAAAGAAACTAGCTTCTCATTAACTTTTAGTTGCCATGTATGTTTAATTTATAACCTCAGTCTTTTTTTTCCTCTCGTGTATTTCTAGCACAGCTTGAACAGGATTTTTTTTTTTCTTAAACGTGTAGCTAGGTATTATTTCATGTAAATGCATTGTGCTTCTGCAGTAGCATTTGGCAGTAAGTATCTTTGGGAGTGATAAACTGGGGAGAGACACACCGATATTATACAGTAGCCTATGAAACAGCTGGTGTTTTACCTCTCACTATGTCTCTGAATGGATTTGTGTCCAACCCAAATGAGACTTAAAAAAAAAAAAATCATCAACCGCCCTGTAACCTAGTGGTGTCTGTAAGTAGAATAAATTAAAATGGCACCTGATACTCAGTTGTGAATATTTATTGGGCCGTTCTCCATTGTTTTCTAGGCTCCACGCCACTTCATCTGTGGCTCAGCTTGCTTAATGACAGAAGTCTGAGCACGCTGTGAGTCCCTAACCTTGTTTTGTGCAGCTCCCTGCTTGGGCCTGGCCGCTCTGCCCGCATGACAGGGGACAAGGCCCAGTTACTCTGCCTTGTGGGTAGTAGGTGAGTGAACCACGTACTGAAAGGATAGACTAGCATTTTCCAAAATATATTTCTGGGGGCATTGGCACCTGGAGATGTTTCCTGGAAAAAAGATTGTTCATGGCCAAATGTGAGGAACGCTCTGCCCTGTGTGCTGCTGCAGAGCACGGTGAGTGATCAGCACCACGAAGGCTGGTGCGACCGTCAGGAAGGACTTCTGTCCTCCACGGTCCCCTGTGCCCCTCCACACACACTGGTTTGGGCTTGGTTTTTTTTTTTGGCATACTGTAGGGTCACAGAAAAGTTACCAGGTTTTTCTGCCTTCCTGCCATTGGTGTGATGATGGACACCTGGGATTAGACATGCGCGTATAAGGGCGGCATCACGAGGACGCCAGGAGAGTGAGAACAGGATGCCAGAGAGATGAAAACAGGAAAAGCAGAGGCGGCAGAAGAGAGAAGCAGCAGCAAAGCAGCCCAGAGAGTGAGATGTGCCGGCCCCTCAGCCTGCTGTGTACCTGGTCGCCTCTGAGATAATGATGCAATAAAAGCATAAAAAGCCACCGAGGGCTTGTAGGGTCAGAGAACAATCAGGTCTTTCCACCCTCCCACCACCGTGATGATGGACACCTGTGGTGCTGCGAGCATTCCAGGGTGGGCATGCGCAAGTGGGCGCACCTGTGTTTGATGGGGCTTAAATGGGTGGTGTCATGAGGACGCCAGAACCAACAGGACTGATAGGACTGACCAACGCGAGCAGCAGCAGACAGAAGAAGCAGCCGAGAGGGTGAGATGCACGGGAGCTGGGAGGCCTGCCAGCTTCCCGGCCCCCCAGCACCCATGCCTGCCATGTACCTGGCCACCTCTACTAATAAAAGCATGAAAAGCCACTGAGGGCTCCAAGACTCTTTCCTTGACCCGTCTGCTAAGAACCATCCCGAACTCGCTCCGTATGCTTTCCTGCCAATACAGGGCTCCAGGACACCTCCTTCCGTTGCCAGAATCATCAAGAACTTGCTCGGTGCCCCTTGCTGTCATCACACATACCTATTGTCCACTAGTTTCATGGAGTATTCTCTGGAAAGCACTGACAAAATCTGCAAATAGAATGTATTCCTCTTCTGAAAGACATTTGGGAATGGCGTTATTTTCTATAGCAATAATGTGGGATGGATTAACGTGCTGGTTTTGAGCCTACAAGTTCCCTGCCACTAGCTGCTGAGCTACAAATAAGCACAGCGTGGTCCTTCCCTCTTGTCTGGGGGGCAGAGATTTCAGAGTTCTCCAAGTCAGGGAGTATCCCATGAAGCAGAATTGTGGGGGAACACTCAGACCTGCTCTGCTCCTGAATTGTGTACAGATGGCTGCTGTGGTTAGGCTCTGCTTTTTACAATCCTGCCCAAGTAATATTTTTAATTATATTCACCTTAGAAAATGTGGGTAAGCAACATCAATAACTTGAAACACTCGGCTCACTCTTCCTAGTACATGTGCTCAAGAGCAGCATCAGTAATCCTGAGAGAAAACCTGTCCCACAGGTGCACCTAAAGTGCTGCTGCCAATTCCTTCGGAGCTTGAGTCCTTAGTTTAGTGTGCATCCTCTTACTGGAAATAGGAAATAGGTGGAGAGGCAGGAAGACATGGGGCAGTTTCTCTGATACCAGCAGACGGGGAAAGAAACGTCCTGGAGCCCTTGGTGGCTTTTTCAGGCTTTTACTAATCTTCCTGTGTCGGGTACCTGGCAGGCTGGCAGGTCTAGCCCCCAGCGAATCTTCCCTCCTCTCCACCACCCCTTTCAATGCTGCTGCTGCTGGCGTCCCCGTAACACTGGCCTTATAGGGCCAGTCTCTTAGCCCAGGTGTGCCCACCTACGCATACCCACACCCTACTCCAGGTGCCTGCCATCAGCCTGCCTGCAGGACCACAGAGGTCTGTCATTGATGCTAAGGGTGGGAGAGCAGAGAAAACTGATAACCATTTACCCTACAGTAGGGAACGGTGCTTCCTGTACTCTGTCCATTGCTGGTGTAGCTGCTGCATCCCTAAGAGCTTTTCCTACTCGCCAGAGGGAGGGAGGAAGGCACTGGGTGGGCTGCCTGGACTCCTCGGTTGTCTGGAAGGACTGCACTGCTTGACAGAACAGCAAGTAATGGACTGTGGCAACTGTGGGTCACACAGGGCCGCACCCCCAGTTACACAGCTACGCTGGTCATCCAGGAACACGGAGGACCACGGGCGTTGGCTTTTCCTCGCCAACAGTGGCTTTCAGTCCTGGTGGGACATTCAGATCACCTGATAATCACCCCCAGAAAGCAATCTCTGGTTGGGGGCAGGAATCTTCCCTAAATTAAGCCCCCGGCTGTTGTGTGGTTACTTGGACTGAGAAACGCTTGCGGCCTTAGGAAGGCTGGAGCTTTCGGGAAAGCGTGATGAATAAGTAACAAGGGGCAGGGAACTTCCGCTCCTCTGCCTTCCGGGCCCGAGTGCCAGTCGCCAGTCAGCTCGCGAGGCCTGCGGCCCGCACGGGAGCAGCCAGGTGCGGGCTTAATTGAGCACAAGGAGGGCGCGTGGGCCGGGGCGGCCTCCAGGCGGGCAAGAGGCCAGGTTTGAGCGAGAGTTCGGCTCGTCTCGCGCGTAACTTCCACTACTTCGGAGTATAAAACAGGTCTTTTTGGGGTTTGTTTCCTCGGGGAGAACCTTCCAGATCAGGTGTTCTCAGTCTCCGGGCACATTGGAATTATCTGGGGAGCTTCCAGAGTCTCGGTGCCCGGGGCCACCGGCTGGTTGCTGATTTAAATGATGAGGGAGCAGCGTGTGTGGAGAGTTTTCGAAGAGCCGTCGGTTGGGTCGCCATCTCCTCGGGAACTTCCGGCATGAGCTGAGGCGGACCCCTTCCTCGCAGCGAGCAAGACGAAGGAGCAGCCTGCTCCAGTCCAGGTAGGAAGGCGGCACTTGGAGTGGGCGAGGGAACTTCTGAGGAGGCTGGTCTTGACCTACGGTGGTTTTGTAGTGGCCTTGTCTTCTGGTGCCATCACAACGTTTAAATCTCTGTTGTTCATTGTCTGCTCTGGTAGGTTCTGAGTCTCAGGAAAGGGAGACCAAGTATTATTTGATTACTGATGCACCCGGGTCGCAGCGTAGTGCAACTTAGGTTTAATACGCTTTTGTTGACCCAAGCTTCAGAGTAAGGAAGCTAGTGCGCCTTTAGATGCTGTAATGCACAAGGGAGCCACTAGGTGGTGCCACGACTTCACACGAAAACAGCCTGCTCTGTGACAGCAGAACCGGAGCAGTGGGGTGTGTGGTCAAAATGGGGGCGGGGGATTGGGGTGGGATTGAAGAGTTACAGATAGAGCATCACTCTTCCCTTGGGGGCAGACCCATATTCCCCAAATCCTAGTGTGAAACGGCGTTGTGATTTCTAAAGAGGCCCTAGAAGAAGTAACTTTAAAAATTCTTATCTAAGGAGTTAATCCCACCCACATTATACCCCCAAAGTGTGTCTCCCACTCTAGCTGCATGCTTTCAATGATGGAGGACTCATCACTTTCGCCAAAGACGCCCTTCTCCCCGTGGCAGCACACAGCTCAAGCCCATCTTCCCTCACTGTGTCAGTTGGCGTGGAGAACAACCCTTTATTCTTGCTTTCTCTTCTCCCACCTAGACAAGCTTATTTCTTTAGCTTTCTTTCCCCTTGTTTCCAACATCCCACAGAGGACCTTAAATTATTTTTGGACAAGACCTAATTTGTTCTTAGAACAGCTCTGCATAGCTGTATGAGCCTTGGGCAGGGGCTGCTGGTTTTGGGGAACGCCTGGAGGGTTCTGGGTCACTCTGGACCCCTGAAGTCTGCAGCCTCCTCTACCTGCGCAGCACCATTGAGCTGCTACTGCTTGAGGCTTGCATGTGCTCCACTTTCCTCAAAAGCAGAGCCTGGGGCACTGATCTGCAGGCGGCTTCTTTCAGGAAGTGACATAAGGGAACAGGAGTGTGGGGTCTGAGTGGAGGAAATGGGAAGGGTTGAAAGCCCCTCCAGGCATGCCTTGTTCAGCTGGCTACCCAGGGGGGCTAATGAGTGTGCTCTGGTTTGCCCACGTGAGGCCCAGAAGAGGGAAATCTTTATTGAGCCGCTGTCGGTCCAGCTGGCCCGGGGTTGACCCAAGCAGGTTCCTTTCCTTGCACCTCCCGACCGCTTCCAGCACAGGCAGTTGATGGAATCCTGTGTGAGGACCGGCAGGTGAGTTGCCTTCTGGGTTCGCCCCATTCCAAGATGTTTTTGCCACTTTTCACAAATCTGAATGTCATTCTTTGGGGTGGGGATGTGCTATAGATTTAGTCTTTTTTTTTTTAAATGCAAGGCCTAGTTGCTGGTTGCTGAATATTCAGATCAAGAGCTCATCTTTCTCCCGGAATCTGATAGTAACTCAGGGGTCCTTTGCCAGGCTCTGTGAGCTCCCCTGACGTCCTCCTGCTCTGGAGGCTGGGGCACCCTGCATGCTGGCTCACCTCTGCCCCGTAGCTATTAGTGTCAGAGGTGTAGTGACCTTCTCCCTGCTGCTGAGCGCGGCCCGAGGCAGCCACGGGGAAATCAGAGTGTCTGTTCGCATTTGGTCTCATCAGACACGTTGGAGGGTCACACAGCTTCCCTGTCACCTCCGTCACGCCCATACAAGCCTGGGTGGCCTTCGAGAAAGTGACTCCAAGCCTTTGTCCAGGAGCCCTGCTTGTGGGACATCTGTGGCAGCAGAAAGGGGCAGACCTAGCACTGACTGGGGGGCAGAGGGAGAGGCAAGTGTCAGGGCAGCCCCGCCAGGCTGAGCGGGTACAAGGGGCAGAACGTCCAAATCAAAAGAAAGAATCCTGTAGAAGAGCCTCCCAGGACTTGGGCTATTGTGCACAGCCAAGTATCTCATCCCATAAAATGCCTTTATGAGTCATTAGTGGTTTTTCTGTTTGTGACTGCCTGCAAGGCCTGTCCTTCTGGAACAGAGGACAGAAGGTAGGCCAGAGCTTGGTGCCCCCAAAAGTTTGCCACTCATTTAGGGGAACACACCAGGAGTGCGGTGTCTCTCTGGGGAAGGGAGTAGCAGTCCAGGGGAGGCTGGCCCTCGGCACGGGTCACCGAGGGTTGGGATTTGAGGCTTTATTTCTCCTGTGTCAGCATCACCCCCACCTCAGAGCTGCGTGACTCTGCACTCCCCACATGGGCCCCTGGGAACCTGGCACACTTCCTCAGGTCTGAGGGGGAATGGAGAGTGGGGGGACCACAGAGTCAGGGTGGGGCAGGGACGGGTAGGGAGCCCACACCCTGGCAGGGTGCCGCCTTCATCTCAGTCACCAGTAGTTCCTCTGCCAGCCTCTCCCTGAGGTGTGGCAACTTCCACGATGGACGTGCGGCGTGGATATTTACTTTCCCATACTTAGGCTGCTGGTGATAATAAAGAGGGAGCACTGACTGAGCACTCACTACACACTAGGCTTTATGTATGCTATTTTCAGCAAACATCCCCATTTTACAGATGAGGGGATGAAGGGTTTTTTAAAAGATTTTTTTATATTTATGCATACAAGAACTGGGGTATAGGCCAGAGATAGGGGGGTGAGAGGAGTCACCGGAGACAGAGTGGGGAGCAGAATAGGCAGACCGACTGAAACTTACTGCTGATGGGAGCAGCGGGTGAGACAGGAGAGATCTGCTGCGCCGTGTGGGTCCCCTCCCTGGCTGGGGACCCAACTTATGCTGCAGTGGCTAGAGATAGCTTAATAGCGCTAAGACTTTAGCCCCTGTGCTACCAAAGAGGCCTAAGAGATTGAGGTTTTGTTGTTTGCTGGAGAAACATGGATTTGGGGTTTGCTTCCAAGTTGGCTTATTCCAAACCTGAGCTCATACCGTCACACCGCGTTGTGCTCCCCCATCCGTCCTCCACTGGGGTCATCAGGGCCGTGCCTGCGGTTCTGTGCTGAGCGCCAGAGGGGTCAGAAGAAAACAGGAACTGGCCCTGGACTTGTCCTTAAGAAGTTCAAGGTCCACAACTAGCTGCTTTCATGCCACATGCAAGTGTTGAGGATTTTGGCTGTTGGTCTGGCATTGGAATCACATCTTTCTCGTGCTGATGTTTTCCTAGGAAAGATGGCCCTGGAGTCCCAGTGGATTTATTTCACTTGCTTTTCTCACTCTTAAATTTTGTCCTGATATGCTGCTGTAATCTACAACTCCAGCACCACCCAAGCCATTCATCTTGCCATCGTTAGGCGTTTATGAAAGGCCTATGATTACGTCTCCCAATTGGCGTCCTCGTGATTAAAGCATTGGCCAAAAGCACAACAATAAAACACACGCACTCAGCCACCCCTCCACCCAGAAAGCAGTGGGTACACCACAGAACGTTCTCTTTCTGAACCCAGAGGGGTCATCACGAAGCAGCTGCCTCTCCTCCCGCTCTGCCTAGTATTGGTCTTCGAAGCCTCCACTCATTTAATTCTTTTAATCTTGCCCATAAATCAGAGGCCTGGCTCCCCAGCCTGCATCACCCAGCCTGCTGCACTCTGGCCACGCATGCCGGCCTCTTTGGGCACAGCTCTTCCGTCCCAGTGAGGATTAATGTTAATCTCCCATGCATGTGATTGAGGCCAGAGTTATTCTTTCCATCTGTCACCACCCCAGGCCAGAGCTCTGTGTCCTTTCTTCCTCCTGCCCAGAGGATTGTGAGGGCAAATGATGTCAACTCCCTGGCCGTGGCTGTCATGGGGGACCACAGGGCAGATTTCCCACATGACAGCTGAGAGGCAGACTGTCAGGTGACAGGTTGTGGAGCTGAGGGTCCCTGAGTGAGGCACGTTGTCTTGTCTGACCCCCCTCCCTCATTTGGCAAGGAGGTAACAGACCCCGAGGGGAGAGGTCACCTGTCTGAAGCCACCTTGTCAGGTAGCTGCCTCATACAAGCCAGAGCCCAGGCCAACAGTGCCAGGTAATTCTCAGGACCAAGTTCTTGAATGAAGCCTTTTCTAGAAGAGTCTAAAATGCACAAAGGAAGAGAGGTGGTTGCTGTGCTAAGCTCAAGTTCTGCATTTCCTCTTTCTTCTCTTTTGACTTTCCCAACATTTCTTCGGCAATTCTGCCCTCCTTTCAAGGAGTTGCCTGGAATGCTGGAGATCACAGAAAGCTTGGCTTCAAGTCTGTGAACGAAAGGCCACGGGCAGGTCACCTAAGCAATCTAACCCTCGTGTTCTTGGCAATAAAATGGAAATAAATTAATGTCCACCTCACACTCCTGAGCAAGACTCAGGGGATGAATGGCAGCGTGACTGTTTTGACTCTCCTTTCGTGAGCATTGGCTATGTGCTACTCACAGAGCCTTGGCCTGTTTTTATTGATTATGCCTTTTAATTCTCATGGAAATCTGAGTTGATTCCATTTATATGAAGGGAAACAGAGACGTGGGGAGGTGAGGGAACAACTCAGGGTCATGCAGTGAGGGCAGTGTGGCCATCAAACCTATACCTGGCGAGGCTCCTGATGAACGAGCTCTTTAGTAAAACTTCATCACACCTCATCTTTACCCACCTGTCTCTTCATGCCTCCTGGGTTCTCCCAGTGACCACCTATTTTTTTTTTAAAGATTTTATTTATTTATGCATACAAGAGCTGGGGTACAGGCCAGAGTCCAGGGAGGTAAGAGGATTCACCAGAGACAGAACCGGGAACAGAACAGTCAGATCAACGGAAGTACACTGCGGAGGGGAGCAGCGGGTACAGCAGGAGAGGTCTGCTGCGCCATGTGGGGCCCCTCCCTGGCCGGCAGCAGGGATCGAACTCGTGCTGCAGTGGCTGCGGTTTGCTTCATATTGCGTTGCTTAACCCACTGCGCCACCAGGGAGGCCCACAGTGACCACCCTCGGTTGGCAAAAGGAGCTTAAGGCACTGGGTCAAAATCTCAGAGTCTTCATAGAGGAAAGGGGTGAGGCTGAGCATGGCCAGCTCAGAACCCCTGTTTTCCTGATACAGTGGGGAAGGAGATCTTAAGGGCCGCCGAGACAATGCTGTTCCCATGCTTGACCGCGAGGTGGCGCCGTTGACCGACACAGTGCTGCCTTGGCTCCCGAAAGAGAGAGGTCCTCGAGGTCTGCTGAGCGGGGAGGCTGGCACCCTGGAAGGACTTCCAGTTTTGTATATAGTTCAGCTACAACCCGGAACGAGATGAAATGGACACTCCTTTCGATTCAACAGGGGCTGTGCACTCTAGCGACAGGCCAGGACCTAAGCTTGGGGAAAGCAGAGGCATAAGTGCCCAGGTCCGTCCCTGTTTCTGCGGATTTACAGTCCATCGCAGGGAAACACACTTTCACGCCCTGCAAAATCAGCGTGCAGAAAAAAGGGTATTTTTTTTTTTAATGGCCTGAAAAAAAAATTCCAAAAAACTGAAAAATCTTGCATTTTCTTAGCCAAGAATGAATGAGAATATTGTGCTTCCTGGACCCTCACCCCCGCTGCTCACTGGGAATTACCCACCCCCAAAAGAAAGTGGGGTCTGAGAACGCTAGGGCAAAGATGGACGTGCTAAAGACTAGTCGAGGACAGGCCACCGGGCACCTCCCACGGGTAACCAAGCTCCTGCCTCAGTTAATCCTTTCCGAAAGTTCTGTTTCTTCAAGACACTGCTCACCGCCTTTTTGTGTCACTTCCCCGAATTCCCCTGGATTAACTTGACCTCTGTGCACCGACCACTGACCATTCAGCACATTTTGCAGGGCCCCTGCACCGGGATTGCCAGCACAGTGCCGGGCAGGGAGAAGCCTCTGGCTAGCCACTGTTCACGTAGTTGAGTTACTCGAGAGAGGGTGCATACAGGATTTTAAAGTTACTCCTGAATTCAGTCTAGCAAAGCCCTGTGTACTTGGTATTATCTACATTTTAAAAAAAGATTTATTTATTTATGCATACAAGAGCTGGGGTGCAGGCCAGAGTTCCGGGAGGTGAGAGGATTCACCAGAGACAGAGCCGGGAGCAGAACAGGCAGATGGACTGAAACACACTGCTGAGGGGAGCAGTGGGTGAGGCAGGAGAGGTCTGCTGCGCCATGTGGGTCTCCTCCTTGGCCAGCGGCAGGGATCGAACTCATGCTGCAGTGGCTGCGGTTTGCTTCATAGTGCGTTGCTTAACTAACTACTGTGCTACTGGGGAGGCCCCTATCTGCATTATTTTATAGCAACTGATGATGCTAGTTGCTGCAGCAGATAAGCCCAGAAATCCCTCTGCTTACCCCACCCTGGGGTTATGTCTCACATTACAGTATGATTTGAGTGTACAATCTTCTTTCAGCAAAGCTGCTTCATCTGGAGTCCACCTCTCCAAGACTGTTTCAGTCCTTGGGCTGCGATAACAGACTACACAGAGCGGGTGACTTAAAAAATACACATTTATTCCTCACAAGACAGGAGGTTCAAGATCAGGCCGCCAGCTCTGGTGGGGCTTCTCTTGGTGGTTTGCTGCGTCCAGGGGAGGGAGGGAGAAGGGAGAAGAGGTTGACTGAGAGGGGATGGTTCGGAGAGAAAAGCACGAACAGTCTCTGGTCTCTTGTCCTCTTCTTGTAGGACACTGACCCTTCGTGCCTCCCCGTGACCTCATTCATCTCCCCAAAGCTACACCTGCAGACGCCCTCACATTGCAGGTTGGGGCTTTAATTTGGAATTGGGGGCTTGGGGTGGGACACACTCAATGTCCATGATGTGGGCTGCATCATGAGCACAGCTCTGCCCCGGCACGGCCCTCACTTCTGTTTACAAGTCAGGGGCATGTGGCTGCAGCACACACATGCAGGGGCTGAGCCGTCAGGGCAGCATGCACATTTGGAGAGCAGACTGTGCCGTGAACCCACACGTGTGTGCTTCACACACAGCAACAGATACACACGTCTCCGTCCATATACACGTGCAGGAGCATGCACGCTGGTGACTCACAGAGACACGAGTCTTAACACATGAAGTGACCCCATAAAACCCCAACAGGACCTGGGTAAAATAATCTGCATGTTGGGAAATCGCAGGGTTTGTGCTTCTAAAAGATCCCCCCTCGGCCTCCTCCACCCTCCCCTACCTCCCCCCCCACACCATCACTTAGCAAAACATGTTTGGGCCTGAAAAAAAGATGCTTTGGGAGAAAGCAGGCAGAGCCACAGGCAAAAACAAGGATGACACAGGGATGATAACGTTCTGTCTGGTTTTGAGGATAATAGTTTTGGAGACGAGCCGTTCTTGGGTGGTTCACGGAGGGAACAGTAAGACACAGTCTTTGCAAGACTTAGCTTGAGCACCAGAGACAGCTGTTTTATTCCTTATAACTATTTTGCATATCTATAGAAACGGAGAGGCAGGGAGACGAGGCTGCGCACACCTACGGGCTCTGGGGCTGTGCCGCTCGCCCGCTGCGTGGGTGTTGATGGCTGCCTTGGGGGTTAAAAGCAACTTCAGGGAGGTTACCCGATGACATTTTGACATCATGGAGACTGGAGGTGACATGTTTTTTGTGAGAATTAAAATATTTGGGCCAACTATAGCAATAAACATGCCTTAGAAGGAAAGAAGAAAAGGTTTTAAGCCCTCTGCGTTGACTGATCTCTCCTTCTCCCTCCTGGGGGAGGCCGGCAGCGGGCGTCTGGGACACAAAGACATTCTTTCACTCAGGCATTCCTGGCCCTGCGCAGGCGATAATGAGACTTTCTGGGAACTTGGATTTCACCGCAACAATTAAGTCCAGCTTGGTGAACAGTCCCGGAGCCCGGAGCTGCGGTTGGGGTCTGCACCTCTCTTGGGGTCCAACATGCACGCAGTGTTCCCTGGGGTCTGCCTGCAAGGAGCTTGCAGTTTGGCAGCAGAGAGAACACATGTGGCTTCGTGTAAGACAGAGGAAGGTGGAGTGCTCTGCAGAGGGGTGTGCCTGTGTGTGTGTGCACACGCATGCATGTGTGTAAGGAGAGGTATGTGGGGCCTGATTCAGGGGAAATATAGACATGAGGAGATGGCAGCCACCTACCTGACAACAGGACAGCCCCAGAATGATCTTGAACTTCAGCCCCCATGCTATGAGACATCCCTGGCCTGTGATAGTTTGTCATGCTGAACAGACTAAGACTGCTTCATCAATCCTTAAAGAACACCCCAATCAGCATCATTAGCCCTATTTCTAGATGAAAAACCCAGGCAAAAGGAGTTTAGCTAAGCAAGATATGGGTGACTCCTCTACACAAGCCCTGATTCTAGCCCAGGCTCAGAGCCAAGGGCCCGTGCTCCCCGACGTAGGCAGTCATCTGACGTCACAAAGACAGCGTTGTCATTGGCTTCCACGGGGGCTGCCAGTGATCTTGCTCCCCCAGGGTAGTCACCCTCCCTGCGGCCCCCCTCCACGTGCAGGGCCCTGGCCTGTGGGAGGCACAGGCTGTGGTGGGAGTGATGGGGGGTGACATCCAAAGAAATGTCTTGGGCTGTCCTGGGGTCGTGGCTCTGGAGGCACGATGGAGGGTAATGGTTTTGGAGACAAACCGTTCTTGGGTGGTTTATAGAGAGCACAGCAGGACACAGTCTTTACGAGGCTTAGCTTGAGCACCAGCGATGATTGTTTTACTTCTTATAACTATTTTGCATACATACAGAAACGGAGGTGCCTCAGCTGTCCAGTGGAGAGCTCACAGGGACAGAGGCCCGGGACCCCGGCCAGCACCAGTGTGTCCGTCTTGTGTGGGGGCTGCGTTGCAATGGGCCCTGTGGCCTGACCGTATCTTCAGCTGACCGCACACTTAACCGTCTTCAGCCTTGACTCCATAAGAACCTCGCAGCCAAGCTGTGCTGCAGAGACAGTGAGGGCAGAGCAGGGATTCTTGGTGCTTCTGCTTCTAAAGCTTCAGAGAGTCATCATGCAGCACTAGCCAACAGATGCAGATAGGAACTCGAACGGTTGAACTTTTGCCTCAGGATCCTTCCTCGTGCTGTGTGGGCTACAAGCATTTTTATTTTTGTTTTTTTAAAGATTTATTTATTTATGCATACAAGAGCTGGGGTACAGGCCAGAGTTGCAGGAGGTGAGAGGATTCACTAGACAGAGCGGGGAGCAGAACAGACTGACTGAAACACTGCTGAGGGCAGCAGCGGGCAAGGCAGGAGAGGTCTGCTATGCCATGTGGGTCCCCTCCCTGGCCAGCGGCAGGGATCAAACTCGTGCTGCAGTGGCTGCGGTTTGCCTCATAGTGCGTTGCTTAACCCACTGCGCCACCAGGGCGGCCCCTAGAAGCATTTTTAAAGTCCTCTGCCTCCATCCTGTCACCCTGCAGCCAGTGCCCCCACTTGGTGGACTCGTGTCACCCTGTGCTCCCCACACCTGGGAGTTGTCCTCTTTTTTTTCAGTGTCTGCCCCAGCTTGAGGGCCTGCCAATTTCTAGCAGTCTCCTTGGCGTGCAGGTGCCTGGTCTTGGTGAGGACCTCAGGGCTGCGGGTGATTTTCCTTCCAGGTCCCTTTTGCACCTCAGCAGCAGAGCAAAGGACTGAGCTAGTGGGGGTGTTCTGCTTGGGATCTGGGGGGGCAGGGCTGCAGATGCCAGTGTTTGAAAACATCTGTTAGGAGCTATGACCCCTGCCCTCAGGGAGCTGACCTCCTGGCTGGGGAGGCAGACAATAAGAAAAGTAAGTGAAACTATTCACTTGAACGTTTGATCAGAGAGGTGCCGTGAGGAGAATGAGTGCAGAGAAGGGGGAGAGCAAGTGGCAGGAGGTGGCTGCAGTTTTAGGAGTGAGTCAGGAAGGACTCACGGAGCAGTGACATCTGGGTGGAGGTCTGAAGGAGGCGAGGGCTGAGTCATGCGCTGCCTAAGTGAAGGAGGACAGTTCTAGGCAGAGGCACAGTCCCTGCAGAGGCCCGAGGCAGGAGCACCAGGAGTCTGCTAAAGGCCCTGTGGCTGCAGCAGTGTGATGGTGCCAGGGGCCGGGCTGCGGTCGCAGGCCGGGGGCGGTGAGCACGAGGCTTTGCTCCCAGTGCGCGGTGCTGGTGTCTGAGCCTCATGGGCTGCTACTGCGCAGTGCACCCTGCCGGTGTCTCCTCGGCCTGGTGTCCCTGGCGGACAGGGACAGGAGTCTGTGGTTCCAGCGGCGGCCGCCCACGGGGTTTCGGATCCTCTCCTCCCCACGGCCTCAGGCATGTAGCCACGCAGGCCCTTGGTGGGGTTGCAGGTACACGGGGCCTCCTGCTCCAATCCCAGACACACCCTCTGAAGACGCTCATGGAGGAGCTGGCTATGGGAGCCCCTGTGTGGGCCCCCCTAAGTCCACTAATCCTGAAAGGGGTACAGTGCAGTCCTATGCAGGGGCAGGAGACAGGCCATCACCCCTTGTCCGTGACTCTGCACAGGTCACACCACAGTGGGGTCCGGGCCCCCCCACACTCCCAGGTGACCAGTGTGCCAGGGAGCTGGAGTGGCCCCCAGCTACCTGAGCTGCACACCTCAGGCCAGGACCTTCCCGCTGGGGGCCATCCTTTTCTGATGTAAAGTGACTTGGATTCCTTGCGGAGAGGAGGGAGGGGGTGCTGAATGCCCCCAATATCTGCAGGGGTCTGAAACTCCTCCCAACCATGCCCTCTGCTTCCTCACCCCCCCCCCCCCTCCGGCCACATCTCAGGGCTCCATGACTGGGCTGCAGCTGCCACCTGCCTGGTGCTGCGGGGTCCCTGTTCTTTTCTGAGGGGCTCCCTCAGCCCCTAGTTTTGTCATCGCCCACCCTAGTTTTTGTCTCTGGTGGACCTCCCATTTATTGTTCGTACCCAAGTCACTTACTAGGTGCTTGACCACTTCTAGATATAGCCTGATAAATCTGTCCGGTAAACAGACACTCAAAGTGTTTCTTTTGCTCTCGGTCTACACCTTCTGCACGCTGTGTGTGCTGCCCTGCGGGGTCCCTCGGCTGCAACCCCCTTGTTTTCTCCTTTCTTCCTGGGACCTCCCAAGGGTGGAGGGGGCGGGACTGCCTGTTTGTTCTCAAGTGGGGTCCCTGAGTCACCCACCAGTGCAGGGAGGGCTCGGGGATCTGAATTCCTATGTTTTAGTTCCTTTTTGAGCTGGTGTCTATTCTCTGACATTTACTATACTGTTTCTCCCGATTTCTTCCCCCCCCTTAGTCTTTTGTTGTTGACTCACAGTATTCTAACTCTTGCTACTGGTGTTATAATGCTATTGTGATTTTGTGCTTCAGTTTTTCTTTCCTTGTAGAACTCCTTTTAGTATTGAGAGGCAGGTCTGCTAGTGGCAAACTGTATTAGCTTATGTTTGTCTGAGAGAACCTTTGTCATGCCTTCCTTCATACTTGATCATTTTACAGGGCAGAATTCTTGACTGGAATTTCTTGTCTTTTAGGATTGCCTGATGACCTAAGGCTCTGTGCAGAGCTCCAGCAGTGAGGCACCTTCGCTGCAGCGCCCGCCCCTGCACCCGGCAGGGTTTGGTCCTGGAACCACGATGTTATTAAAAACAGATCTAATAATGCTGCAGGGGCGAGGCCGGCTGGCAGAGCCTTAGGTCATCAGGCCCCCCAAGCAGGCCCAGAGGGCAGCAGTGCATGCCCTCGGGCGCCGCCACACCTGCGTGGTCCCAAGAGAAGGGATTCTCTCATCTGTTGTTACCTCTAAAGGCCCCTGGGGAGCAGTCTCCCTCGGGGGCAGCGTGCCCGCCACGCGGCTCGGAGCATGCATGTGTGTGCAGGCGCCTGGCCTGCGCTCCTCCGGCACGCTCCGCCCCTCAGCGCCGCCCTCTGGCCCCTTCCGGTCTGCGCACTTCGTGGCTGGCGTCGAGTCCACCTCCGCCACCGGCTTGCCTGTGACCTCAGCTGAGACCCACTCCTCGCCGGCAGTCGCAGTCTGGCAGTGGGATAGGGACACTGTTCTTACCCTGCGGCGCCGTGGAGCCGGGGCGGTATGTGTGGCGTGTCCTGTGTGGAGAAGCACCCCCTCAGGGGCCACGATTAGTGGTGATGGAGAAATAAAACAGTGGTGGCAGGGGGGAGAGGGACGCAAGGGGAACTTCTGGCGGGAGGACCAGGTCTGCACACCTCTCCCGGGGACACTGCCCCTCCTCAGGGCGGCTGGTCCAGGGCGGTGGCATCGCGGCCTCGGCAGCCCACTGACTGGCAGGGCGTCCGGTCCCAGGTTGCAGGGTCTGGGTGCCCGTCTGTGTGTTCTGTGGGCTGAGCTGCGTGTTGCTTGACTTGATGAGAAGCAACGTGTCCCCTGGCCCTTGGTTTCCATGGCAGCACTGGGAAGAGCAGCCAAGCAACCAGGCAGTTACGCTTAAAAAAAAAAAAAAAAAGCATGATTTGGGAACGAGTGACTGTCAGAACTGCGTATGCAGGAGACAGAACTCGCTTACGTAAGCGTGTTCGCTGAGCGCCTACCGCGTCCCAGGCAGATGGGCGCACCAGGGAGCGTGATCCCTGTTCTTGGGGAAATCACACCGTGGCAGGTGGGGGTGGAGAGGCAGATCATGAACCGTCAGCATCATCTCTGCGTAAGTGAGAGTATTTTGGAGGTGAGCTGTGCCATGGAAAGAGGAAGGCAGGGCAGGAGAGACTAAGTGCTGGGCGGAGGTGAGGTGGGTAAAGTATTAAATAAGGTAGCTGGGGGCGGCCTCTTTGAGAAGGTAACATCTGAGCAAAGACTTGAGAAATTTCGGGCAGCAGCCTGGTGGCAAGAACAGCGTGTACAAAGGCCCTGCGGGAGGAGGGTACCTAGTCTGTTCAAGGAGGAGGGAGGGAGGGGAGGAAGAAGGGAAGAAGAGTGGCGGAAGGGGGATTTCCCGGGAGAGAGGTCATGGAGGTCTGACCACTGGGGCTTTTCTAGTGAGTGACCAGTGAGAAGATTGTGGCAATGACCCAGGGAGGGGGTGGCCCTGCGGGTGGCACCGAGTCCACAGAGCTGCAGCTGAGTGCCAGCTGCTGCACGGGCATGAAGAGACTGGTGCTCCAAGTGGAATAATTTCAGAGCTGCACCAAAAAAGAAAGGTAGACGGGCTTCTAAGCGCTGGGAAGGCGCACACATGGCTAGAGAATGATAGGCATTTTCAAGTGTTAGAGATGCATCTTGAAGGATGGTTGGGTTCTACCCAGGAGAAGGACGGAGCATGGCACTGGAGCATGGGCAGCCGAGCATGGGCAAAGAAGAGGACAGAATCAGGCCTCTCTCTGCCCATCCTGGCCTTCCTGGTTTTGCCCTGAAGCGGGGGTCGTGCTGGCTGCGGCCTGGGAAGAAGAGAAAGTGTGGCTGAGATGCAGGGGAGAGGGACTGATGTGACTCAGGAGTGACTGGTTGGCCAGGAAGTGGGAGACTGATCTGAAGTCCAGCCTGGGGGAGGGAGCTGAGTGAGGCCATGGCCCGAAGCCCAGTGGCAGGGGTCGAGCAAAGGGAGAGGAGGGAGGACAGTGACTGGCCTGTGGCCATCCCAAGAGCAGCACGTTGAGGGCAGCAGCTTGAAATGCTGCCCAAGCTGTTCCGGCCAAGCATGGCTCTCTTGCTGGGCACTGGTTTGTGAGAAGATGTTTCAAGGATTCCATTTGAAAGGGAGGGCAGGAACCAAGGGAAACCAAATGGCAGGACCCCAGGCCCAGGTCAGGCTTCTGCAGATGCGGGGAGGTGTTCCCGCCCCTGCGGCACACTGCTGCTGGCAAAACAATGATTTTGAAATGTCCCGTGCTGCAGGCTGAGTGTTCTGCGAGGGCGCCTCACACTTCCGGGGGTTGAGGTTTGGGTCTTGCCCTTTTAGCTCTTACAGTGGACAGGTGGGGGTTCGGCTACCCATCATGGTGACACCCCCACACAGGGTCCTGTGCTGGCCAAGAGGATAGTAGTCCCCATGTTCACTTTTGGGGTCTGCTGTAGCAGAGTAGCACAGCTTGGGGGCCCAAGTAGAAGCAGTAATTATTGTCCCACAGCTCTGAAGTCTGGCAGCTCGAGGTCAAGGAGTCAGCACGGCTTGTGCCTCTGCAGGTAGCGAGGGAGACCGTCCCCACCTGTCCCGGGCTCCGGTGGCTCAGGTGTCCTGGCGGGCAGACGGCCAGAGTGTCGGCGCGGCTCATGTCACCGCCCTCAGTGTGGCTCCTCGTGTCTGAACTGCCTGCTTTGATGGGGACACTCGTCGTGTCGGGCCAGGGCCCACCCTCATGCCTCCCTTTTTAACCCGGTTACTGCTGCAGGGACCCTATTTCCAACTGAGCTCCCTTTCCAAGGCGGTGGGCTCAGAATTTCAGGCATCTTTGTGTCCTGACACAATTTAGCCCCCTGTGGGTGCCTGTTGGTTTCGCTTTTCTTTTTTCTTTTTCTGTAACTTCACTTCTCTTGCTCTTAAAAGCAGGGCGGCTTTCATCCTGATGGTTTTCGAAAGATATTTATGCAATTGTCAATTTTCAAATTATGGAAATTAAATAAATCTGCTTTGCTGTTTCAATCATTCATAAAAATCAGTTAACAAGCCTGGGTTTGCGCTCAGCATTTCTGCTGATAGATTGTAGCTCCAACACTCAGCTTGCAGAGTGTCCCTGGCCACGGGATAAATGTTTTTCCTATTATTAACTTTATTGTTGTGGTGCAATAATCAATCAGCAAAGTGAGGCTGTTCTCATTGTTTTGGACAAAGGGAAATGTTCAGCACGCGGGTTATGTGAAGGGGCCAAATACCGATTTGTAGCAAAGACCTGCCACCCCGGAGTGGCTGACGGATGCGTCGGACTCTTTCCCGAGTGTTTCTTGTATCTGACCTCCCTGTGGCTGGAAGAAGGTTCGTCAGGTCAGACAGGTGCAGTGTATGAGCACTTCCTGTCTGCTGCGGTCACCTCTTGTCTCTAGTGTATGTTGTTCTGAAGAACGTTTGGCCAGGCCTCAAGTGCCCTCTTTCCATAGTCCTTTTACCTTGGTGTCTTCTATCCTTCCTCCTACATCTTCCTAGACGCTCAGCAGGCCAGAAATAATGAGCCCTTCTTTATAGAAGGGGAAACGGGTTCATCAGAGTAGACGAGCACCCAGCCATTGTTCTTCCTGTAAGTAATGACAGAAAAAGGACTTTAGGAATTCACCCATAGACCCTCCCCCCCCAAGAAACCTACATGGAGTAAAAAGGAGGGAAGCAGGAACATGGAAGGAAAAAAGAACATTTTTCAGTGTTCTTTGGGGGGCGAGGGGCCTCCCTGTCCAGATGTCCAGCGAAGCCCTGGCCTGTGCCAGAGCAGGCGTGCTGAGTAAACAGGAAACGCCAAGAATCTATTTTTACTTGGTTGCTGTCTTTACTTTCCCTTGCTTGTTTCAGTGGAAAATGAGTCTGGATTCCACAAAACTCCTTAGTGAACAACAAATATAAGCAGAGACAGTGCCAAGGCTCTCATTCCTCAGTGGTGGTTTGGACCCGTTTCTTCTTTGCAGAGACCTTGGAAGGCTCCTCCAGGCCTCACCCGGGCAGGAAGCAGGTGGTTTGCTTTAGAGAAGGCCTGCGGAACGGCGAGCGAGCGCGCCTGTGCCTCAGGTGACGGTTTCTGTCCTCTGTGGAAGCCTGTTTTCTCGACAGCAGTCACAGCCGAGAAGGGGGGTCATCCTGCTCAAGCCCGGACCTTGGCCCCCAGGGCTGACAGCAAGAGACCGCCATGCCACAGGGTTCTGTGTCCATGCAGATGCCCAGGCCATTCCTGCGGGCTGAGCATGCTGGGCTCTGGAGATTCCAGGTTTGGCCTGAGGATGTGGTGAGAACTGTGGTGGGCCCTGGGGTATGCTGCTTGAAAAGGCCTTTCTACCCTCCCTGGTTCACTTCTCTGGTTTTGCCATAAGACCCCTCAGCTCAGGTCTCCATGGTGGACAGTCAAGGAGAGAGGTATTTAATGGGCTCTGTTGTTATCAAGCCCCCCACCCTGGCTCTTTCCTGTCTGGGTGACTGACTGTTCTCTCCACAATGAGAAGGATTCACATTTTGTCTCCTACCCTGCTTTCTTCAACCCTTCTCTTGCTCAGCAGATGCCTGGGCCAGATGATGTGACCACGTATCAGGATTACTGTCCCTTTCAACAGTGAGGTTTTGAGGTCACTGAGGTTAAGCTAGGATCTAGCAGGGACTCTGGTCATTTTCTTGGGCCCACCTTCATCAGTCCGCTACAGAAAACCGCCCTCCACCAGTCAGGACTCCCACTAAACATTTTCCATTATCATTGGAGTGCCGGCACAAGGTTGTCCTGGCCTCCACCAAGGAGTTCTCCAGTGGCCCATCCTTTCCCTGCATGTGCTGGTAGCTCCCTCTAATGAATGTCTGACGGAAACCCAGTGAACCCCGTGACAATCAGGCCCTTTGGCCAGGAATGGAGTCTCTCCATCAGTTGGCGAAGGGACTGCTGTTACTGCAAGCATTCCATGAAGCGAGGCAGGTGAGCCTCTCACCTGAGACCCCCTGAGGTGGGCACTGTGATCTCTGGTCAGCCCGCTGCATCTAGGGCAGTATCTACTTATTCCCCCTTCTTCTGCCAACACATTTGACTCCTTAGCTCTCTCACATTCATGGTTCTTCCTTCCCTATAATTTCTGTTAAGTGTACTTTTCAGAGTTTTATTTCCTCTCTTCATTTTATATTATTTCTCTTCCACGTCATGCTGCAACAGTGGTGGTTAATCCAACCCACGACACTCATTTTCAGGAATTTATTTAAAACTCTTCCTTGTAATTTCAGTTTACTGATCACCTTTGCTTGTCCATGGCCCTAAGTTGTCCCCTCTGACCTGTCTAGCAGCAGTCGGGCTTAGCACTTCCTCCTACGTCCTTGAGTCTCACCATGGGTCCCATTCAGGTTCTGGAGAGTGCAGCTCAGCCCAGCACAACGAATCCTCTGCACACAGCTTTTCTGCCGGAGGCTACTTCAGGTGGTCTCTGGCCAGCTAGCCGGGCTACACATGGTCATTTCTGGTAGGATGTGATGTGCCACAAAATGCAAAGTTTGAATTCAGTCAATCTTGAATGTTTATTATCCATCTAAATTTGAAACTAAGAAAGATACAGAAGACAGTCATCACATTTTAACAGGTGAACTTTTGAAAACACACAGATTATGTCTTTAGATTCACCCCCTACTCCCAGAAGTGACGCGCCTCCCAAATCAAGTCTAAATTCTAGAATGTCTATCAGAGCTATCACTGAAGGCCAATCTGTCTTCTAGTCATCTCAGACTGTCTTTCTTTTTGCTTGACCCCAGGGGACACATGTTTTCCAAGCTTCCTTTGAGCCATTCAGCTTCTTTTTGGTTCATGGTTTTCCTCTCATGTTCAAGTTCAACATGTGCTTCAAAGAACAGCTCAGTCTTAGACTTGCTGCAACAAATGTCCACAAACCTGATGGCTTAAAGCAGAAAGGTATTGTCTCCTGGATGTAGGGCCAGATATGAAACCAGGCGTCGGTGTGCTGTGTTCCCTCTAGAGGCTCCTGGGGAGGACTTTTCCTCACCTCTTCCAGTTCTGGTGGCTCCAGGTCCTCCTGGGCCTGTGGCTTCATGCCTCAAATCTCCTCCTTCATTTGCATGTGGCCTTCTCTCTTGTCTGTGTGTTTTCCTCTTCCATCTCTTATAAAGACAATGGATTTAAGTCATCCAGGATGATACCATCTTCAGATCCTCAATGACATCTGCAAAGTCCCTTTTTTCCAAGTGAAATTATAGTCATCAGTTCTGGGTGTTCGAAGTTGGTCATACCTTTTGGGGAGGCACCACTTCCTAATTTCTTGGGAATTTACAGTTTTTAATTTAAGACTTTCCCACGTCAAAGGTGACCTCTCTTCCCTCTGGACTCCTACCCCCTTTATCCAAGTCTCCTAAGGTACTTTTGACCTGTTGTACAGTGTAGACATTCTGGCTGTAGCGGGAGTGTGAGTTGCAGAGTTAGATGCCCTGATTCAAAGACTAGCTCTCCTGCTTGCTGACCGAATGGCACTATTTGAATCACTTAACTCCTCTTGCTGGATTAGAATGCATCGAGGGGCTGGAGGCACACAATTTGAGGAGACACCATCCTCAGATCCCTCTCACCACCCCCAAGAGTGAGATTTGCATGAACTTCTTGAAGTTTTGTGCTCTAGATGTGTCTCTCTTGCCTCACTCTAGTCCCTGACCTTCCTCTGTTTTTCAATCTGTCAGTGGGACCATCAGAGATGATGATCCCTGAAGAGAACTTGTGAGGTTTCAATAAGTAGCACAAGTGAAAGATTTAGAACAGTGCCCAGCACGTAGCAAGTGTTCGAGAAATGGAAACTGTTGTTTCTCTGACTAGACAGTAAGTTCCTGAAGAGCTGGTCTTCGTATCTAACTCATTTTTACATTCTTACTCACTTTTAATGCACTGCATGTAAAGTTGTATCAGTTATGTTAAGTGAATTAAGGGATATCTGCTAAGTTTGAGGCATGTGGTAATGAAGTTAGCGGTCTGTAGTTAGGCAAACAACACAAGCTTCGAGTCCCCAGATCAAGAGTTCTTGAGCTGATCCTTGATCACATTTAGAAGCTTTAGGTGAGGTGTTGTGGACAAGACAGAGCAGAACCCAAGCCTCAGAAAATTGCTGAGGTTGGTTTTCAAATTAGAACCATGATAGAAAAGGCTCTAAAAGTGGGCTGCGTGCACTGGATTGGCTGGTGTCTGGAGAGCAGCGGCTCAAACGCATAAAGTGGCTTCATTCCATGTGTGCTGGTTCCCTCAGGAGCGGTGAGCTCCTTCTTGGCTGCACCCTTGCCAGCTCCCCGGGAAGGGGACTCTTTCCTGGAACACGGAGACTATCTTGCATCTTGCCTGGAACTCTGTGAAACTTTTGGCAGCATCTGGCCCAGCTGGGTACCCCCCCAAACACCACATTAATTTGATATTGGGATTGATATTCCTCTTTTAAATTGTGGTTGGGACTCATTAACTCTCAATAAGGACCGACATTGAAAGAGGAGTTTCCTCCCTTTCTAGCAAAAAAAAAAAAAAAAAAAAAAGTTTCTTCCTTGGATGGATCACAGCTCCTGTAACTGATTTGCTCTCCTGGCACAGAACCACATGTTGTGTGGTACCCTGAGGCTGGTGAGAAAGGGGACAGACTCAAGAGTTCCTGGGTGGGAAGGCTCTTCTTTGCATTTACCACAATTGCTAAAATGTTACATTTAATAGCTCAAGACTGGTCTAGGTTTGCCTGGAAACTGTGTGTGTGTGTGTGTGTGTGTAATTCATTTTGTTTTTTAACATCAAGATGGCCATAATAAGAGCCAGACTGTTGATGAGTCTAACAATTAGAAGCAGCTTCCTAATCACGTTGGGTTCAGTTTTGAGATCTTGTTCAAAAAGTTCAAAATGTGTAGTGTTTATCGAGCGACATCACTAAAATGCTCATAGTTGCTAGTGCCAGACACGTGCATTGGGATTACAGTTTCCCAGTTCAAAGACTGTTGCTATTACCAGCTATGGGGTTTAAGCAAAGCAGTCTGGAGGGTGCTGGGAAGGTTCATTTTTGTAACTGCCGTACTTATGTCCATAATACCACTATTACACTGGCAAGCGTGAGGCAGCCTTCAGTGTGGCCCAGCACGTCTAGTTGCTGCTCCTGGATGAGCTCTGTGCTTGGAAACAAGGAGGATGGAGGGCTCTTGGCTTCAGGCATTGGGCTCAGTGTTTCTATCCTTTTGAGTCATGTCCCCCGTGTGCACCTGCTTCTTTTGGAGCCAGTTACCCATTATCACCACTGCTCCTCCGTAGCACTGAAATTACACTGGTCTGTGGACTGTGAATTTTTCTTTTTCATTCTCTGGTCAGAAAACACAATCTCCAGGAGCTTGTGGGAGTGGGATGGGTATAGAAAAATGCATTCTGAATCACTGCTTGAGAACATTTTTAATGTATTTTTTCTGGGGATAATAGGAATAAAGATCTTATAGGGCAAGCAAACATTTAAATTGAAAACAATTAGAGGGTAAGGACCTCTGCTTTAAGCTACTGCACGAGTTCTAACTGCCACTCAGTTCTGAAGTTACCAGCAACTTGGAGTGTGGGATTAGAGTGTCTCTTCCAGTACAGCTCATGGTGCTGACAAAGAATCACTGCCTTCAAGAGCGAGAACCTTGGGCACCAGAAATGAACTCATCACTTCCATTTGCGTCTTACATCAGCAGTAAGGTGCTAATGTTGTTCGAAGTGGTTCCATGTTGCCATAGCACCTAGTTTGTCATGATCTATGAAGTGCCACTTTTTAAACCCTTGGATGCGCAAGAACCAAGGGAGAGGCACAAGGGCAGAGCAGCCAAGACCAGGGGTTGGTGAACTGTGGACTGGCCACCAGTCTTTGTAAATAAAATTTTACCTGCGCACAGCCACGTGCTCTTTATCATCTGTGGCTGCTTTCACGCAGAGCTGAGTCGTTGTAGCTGAGACCATATGGCCAACAAACTCCAAAATATTTTCTCTGGGTCTTTACGGGAAAAGTTTGCAGGCCCCTGATCTAGATAATTAGATGAGTCGAATGTTGGCTAAAGGTCTCCCACTCATGATGCCGAGAGAAAGACTGGGTTGGCTTTGGTTGTTTTCATGTATTGTGTAATGAAAAAAATGTTTACAACTAAACATTACAACAACTAACAGTACAACTAAAACTTTTATACACCTTATACTTTGGAGCAGCGAAACAGAAGTTAAAATTAGTCCTGAATACATTGTATGTGTTACCTGAATACATTGTATGTGTTACCTGGACATCTAAAGCACTGCTGGATTGCGCAAATGTTCATAAGTCAATGTTGTTTCTCGAAACATTTAAAAGACGCAAATGCTGGAGACCACGAAAGCACCAGCTTTATGCTGTGTCTGTGCAAAATTCTACAGTGCTCAAAACCACGTGCTGTGAGCTATAAATGTAGTTCTGCGTCAAGCAAAATGCTTTAGTCTAATGATGTCCCCAAACTTTGAAACCAGTTTTAAGAGTCACCAGAAAGCTGTTGTTGAAGACACATTTCTTAGCTGAGTTTTCCAGTACAAACATGTTGGACCAATTCCATAAAATATGCCATAAATTATATGCCTTGCTATTTGAATTAATAGGACACTTTCCATAATGACAGTAATTGTTAGTAGGAGTTCAAAAGCCAGCTTTGGGCTCTAGATGATTACTCATCCATTGGTGATGGATTTGAATATTGATTTTTTTGAACAGATTTGATTGGTATGGTCAGGAGTTAGGTTGTAACAAAGGTGAAGACCCAAGCTAAACCATTACAGTCTCACTCTGAGTTAAACAACCTACATAAATGCAAGACCACTGGCTGGAATGAGATTGGACTGACATGTTAGAATGGATCTGAAGCTTCTGGAATGTCGCTCAGGCTAGTATGCATTATTCGATGCTGGTTATAATGAAGGCTAGCTCTTTTCTCATTTAAGTAGAATGTAGGTCATAAGAAATAAATTATTAGGCAGGACTAGGCTCTCTACCTGCCAGTATATCTTAGTAGGTACATGACTAAATGCAGCAGAAAAGCCACAAAGGTAGGAAGCTACCTGGGCTGCTGCTTCTCAAGATGCAGGCCAGACCATTCTGACTTGTGAGCTGTGTCTACAGACTTACACTGGCTGAAATCCAGTTCTCTAACTGTAACTGTCCTTTTGCCTAGAAGAATTTATAAAGCTTGAGATAATGACTTAGGGGAGAAACTGTATGAGTAGAAATATCACGAAGGATTTACAAATGATTTCTGAGACACGTTGAGAACTAAAACATAAACCCACTTGAAAAATTCTAAGAACTAAACAAAGGCATAGGATAGGAAGTTTTCCCTTTCAATTCAAGTGTCACGACTCAATACAACTGAAGAAAACAATACTATTCTCCATTGTATGTTAAACAATTGACCCTAATTCTTCAATCTTTCTTAAGTTTGAAGTCTGCCAGCTGAGGTGTTTTGGTTTTGGTCTGTGCCATCACAGAATGCCAGTTATAAAATATGACTTCAAAGACATCCTTACTTTTCCAAGGATGTTTATAACAGGGCTAGTCTCCAGAAAGGATGATTCCCCACGCTAATTTGGGAATAGAACGCTGGGGTCCTTTTGGGGAGGTTCAGCAAAGAGGGAAAAACGCTCCTGCACGTTTGGTTTGAGAGTCAGACCGTGGGACAGTGTCTCCTGGAAGCCGGACAACTGACGTGCCAGGCTGTGCGGGAGAAGCAGCCGATGTGTCCCACAGGCGAGTTGCAGATGCACATTCTTCTGTGTCGGGGTGTGCCTCTCCCCTGCTTGGGTAGCCAGGCTCTAACTAAGACCTCCGCACTTAAACATTCACCAGGGAGAGGCCCAGGGTGCGGGGAGCACTTCAAGTTACATTCCACGAGAGCATGGGACTGTCAAGGCTTGAGCAGGCCTGACTGGTACAGAAATGGGGGCGGGTGAGGATGGAAACTGGTGCTAGCACATGTCAGCCTCAAACAGCTGCTGACACAAAGTGAACATGTGCGCCTTTTTAAAAAGGTGGTATCAAGTAACAGGCCAACAGCCATCCCTTGGCATTTCAGGCTTCTTTCTTCTCGCCACTTTGGCTCTTTGTTGAGTTGCTTCCATCGGGCAAAGTTCCATAGGATAAGCCATTCGAGTCTGGTTGTATTTTGTCCAACATTTGTTTCCCTGTGGAGATAACAATCACATACACATAAAATCTTTTGAGCTGTTACAGAGAATAATTTCTTCTCTATCTAGGCCACATTTTATTCCCTTTCTAAAAATACTCTGTGGTCACCCCCTAAACAGAAGAGACAAACGTCAAGGAAGAAAGGGGCTATGGAACGCCACATCTTGCTGTGTGACCATGGCGTGCACACATGAGTTGGTACCTCCTTACCCTCAGGGCTTAGTCCCCTGGCCTGGAAGTCTGGGTGAATCAGTCAGCTCTCACCATGAAGCTCTTATTGTCTCCAAACCTTTCTCCCCACTGCTCTAGCTGCTTTTTCCATGTTCAGTGTAGTTCAGAGGACTACACAGAAAAGCAGTCTGCAACAGAGGCTTCTACATTGTTGCTAATCCATGCTTGGGGCCTTGTGGAGTGGAAAAGAGTCCAAAATAGGTAGGCTCCATTACCTACCAAAGAATGTCTGAGTATGCGAGTCATTTATCATGTACCCTTTTGCCACAAAAGTCAAAGTCACTTCCTGCACTGAACACTCTTGGCTGATGCGAGGGCTTAAAAGGAAAAAGGATACAGGATTCACAGGGCCGTTATTTTCTCAGTCACAGGGATGGGGCTTTAGTGGTTGCTTCGAAGGCTTGGTCGTAGCAAGATGGTAGAGGAAGCAGTAAGAACATGGCTACGCCTGTCTGGGAAACTATATAGGTCACCCCAAATTCCTAGCAAAGCTGGAGATTATTGGTAAGGAGGAGGGTGAATGAGGTAAGGATTAGGGGAAGAAGCTTTTCATGTTCTGGTGACCGTGTCAAACGTTACTCTTGGCCGCCAGGTGCACAGTCAGCTGGTACTCCCCAGCAAGGATGTTCTAGAACAACCTCACCTTCTCTCTAAGAAGCTCCTTCAAAGGTTCGCCAAGCAGCAGGGGTCTGCTGTTGGTTACCATCCCCACTTTTCCCTCTATGCTTTTCCACTTTAAGGACTCTCAAAAAGGAAATTTGTCAGTTATCCAAATCAAGAAAACAGTTCTTCTCTATCCCATTGTTCTGTATTAAACTGACATTTAAATAATTATTTAACATTTATAGTTAAGCTATCACCTTAAGTTTCATCATTAAATGTACAGTTGGGAGATTAAGAATTATTTTATATTTAATGCCTCAATACCACCAATTACTAATTTACAAGGATAAAGTTTTCTATTGTAAATTAAAGAATATACTGTTTTACCAGGGACATTTCCAAAATCAATGTAAGACTGTGGCAGATGTTCCTTTTCTCGATTTCTTGTGACCAAGAGCACACCAAGGAAGGACAGAAAACACCTGCAAGAGTAATATTAACAGAGAACACAAGAGCAGTGAAACAACTCATGGTATTAAGTGACCGAGTTCCATATTTTACATGATGACATACATTCCATCAGTTTTGTTCATCCTGTTTCTCATGGTAAGCTGCCTAGAACTTGTCCTAATTGTTGTAGCCAATAATATTTGTCCCCAGAACCAAGACTTGAGGAGCTTCCAATAAATCCACCCCAGGTTTTTACCATCTGGAGGCTAATTCAGGCCCTAGCCCCTCTGGGTAGCCTCGAGGTCTCATTTTTCTATACATGCATGCCCAGACCTATTATTGACATGCAACACAAGCAAAAAAATAATTTATTCTTTAATTTTCTAAGAATCTTAGTTGTCCTTGGCCATAAGAATAGTCATAGTTTCCAGACCCCAGACTATAGCCTTGCCCAAATAGCTTACGAAACTGCATTTTCAAGATAGATGGTTTCCTGCACAGAAAACAGTCTGGGCTCAAGTTTGCACAGCAAAGGTCCTGCCGAATCCCAGATCGGGAAGCAGCTAAGCGCTGATGGGGTGCTGGTTGGAGCCAAGGCGACGCTCCTACACTTTGACAGTATCACAAAGCAGTGCCAGCAGTGGTACCCATGCGTCTCTGGGAAGGGTTCAAGCTGGGCAGCCGGGCACAGTGAGGGATGGCACCAGTGTGATGCTGTGACAGCCAAGCTAGGACCTGCCCCGGTCTTGGTCTTTTATTTTGGGCGATCCTAGAGGCACCCGTGTTTCCCTGACACATCGGCTGGGTGTTGTCAAGGGTGACGTAGGTCTGCTAGAGCTTGACGAGGCTGTGGAGTAGCTGTAAAGGCCAGCGGGTTTATGTTGACTTCACTTTGAACTGAAAATCTTCAGTGTTTCAGACCCACAGAGAAATAGCTAAGTCAAAAAGTCAAAGACACGGAGGAGTGTGTGGTGTTAAGGTGAAAGAAGTGTTTCTTTTAGGAGCTCAGGAAATGGATATTTCTTAAATTATTTTCCAATTTCCTATGCCTCAGGTACAAAGCCAAAAATTTTATGTAAAAGTAATAGAATCTCACATATTTTACCTTTGAGACATTTACTCACCCAAAAAGATATATAAATATAGTGAGAAAAGCAGCACCAAGGAATTCCTGATAAAATATGATACCTATAATAGGAATAGAGAACAAAATTAATCTTAGAGTAAGAATAATTATAACAGCAACATGTTGTTTTTGCAAGTTTTAATTGATTGTGTTTTCTAAGTATAGTCATCCTAAGCACATTCAGTAGCTCAATTTAAACATATTTGCATTCCACACTTAGAATTCCAAAAAGAAAACAGATTTGTAGACTTTATATAATGTCTTGCTATAAAATCATATGTAATGTGTCATTATAAAATCAACATAATTGACAAACTTTGCAAATAGAAATTTCTCATCCAGTCCATAGTTGTCCCTGTGGAACAAATTTCCCTGTGACATTTCCTAGTCTTAGGCCAGAAGTCAGCAAGCCTGCCTGAGTTCTGGGTGGACTCTGGGGCTTTGACCCGGCACACTTACGTCAGGCCAGCTGCTGCCCCCACTGTCACTTCTGGCAGTGCCCTGTGGCCTGTCCGTCTGGCCAATGCTCTCTCAGGCCCTGGAGAGGACACTTTAGCAACTGAAGTGCTGGCCCAGCAATGTTCTCACTGCCAACTCCCTGTCCCACCTCCTCCTCCTGGACGTCCCTTTGGGTGAAGGATAACATGGATGTGTCATTGCTCTGATGGGCTTCCCTTCTCTCCTTGTTGGGCTCAATGATTTCTTCTTGGCTCAGGGTTCCAAAGTCTTTGTAGAACTTTTATAAAATAACATAGATTTAAATCGTGTATGACTGGAGTTACTTTGTGTGATGTTAACCTTGCCAGTCGGTTAACAACCATTTGTTGGGTGTCTGATCTGCCAGTGACTCTTTACGGCTGCAGATACCGGGGTGAACAAGAGTCCTGTACTTAGCAGCTTTCTTACCTCCTCACCTAGAGAATAAGCTTTTTACAGGACAAAGCCATGTCAAATTCTTTTTGCTCATCGAAGTCACATTGATTGATAACATTATCCATCAACACCTGTCTATACCACGTTAGAAATTACAGAAGTCTAGTTCCCACCCATCACCATACACTTGACTCCTCTTACTCAACTTATCCACCACCCTTTCCTTTCCCCCTTTCCCTTCTGGTAACCACTATTTTATTCTGACAATTTAAAATTTTTTGTTTTTATTTTGCTTGTTCATTTGTTTATCTACCACGTATGTGTGAAACCGTATGACTTTTGTCATTCTCCGTCTGATTTATTTCACTAAGCTTAACACCCTTTAGGTCCAATCAGTATTTTGCAAATGAAAAGATTTTGACTTTTTTTATATTTGTGTAGTATTCTGGTGTGGATATGCATTGCACATTTTCTTAATCCTCTCATCTGTCTATGGTTACTTAGGTTGTTCCAACTCTTGGTTATTGTGAATAATGTTGCAGTAAACATGGGGGTACCTTGTGTTTTGATGTTATTTGTTTATTTATTTGGGATGAATCTCTGCTATCCATTGTGGGTGCACTAACCTAGAGTCCCAGCAGTGAATGAGGGTTTCCTTTTTTTCAATAGCCTTGCCAACACCTGTTTACCTTTTTGATACCAAGTCCTTCACACAGATGTGAAGTGATGGCTCACTGTGGTTTTAATTGGCATTTTCCTCATACTAGAAGACAATGGGCATCTTTTCATGTGCTGGTTGGATGGCCGTCTATGTTTTCTTTGGAGAAAGACAATCCAGTATGATGTTGCCTATGAGTTTGCCATATGTGGCTTCTGTTGAGATAAGTTCTTTCTATACCCATTTTGTGGAGTATTTTTATCATACATGAATGTTGAGTTTTGTGAAATGCTTTTTTTCTGTGACTATTGTGATATGCCTATCCTTCTTGATATGGTCGCTTATTCACTGATTTGTAAATGTTGACCCATCCTGGCATCCTGGAGAAAATCCCAGGAAGATAAAGGCCAGGAGAATATGGGCTATCAGATCCTTATAACCTAAATCGTCCTTGATTTTTCTCGTTTATTTTGAGAGAAACTTTATGCTCATTATGGAATGGACTCACCTGAGTATAGAAAGCCAAAACTCACCTGCAATAATGGCACTGGTTGTAAAGAAAATATGGTTAACTGGCACCACCAGCGTTGTATTGTAGATTTTTGTGGCTTGGTTCAGAAACCTAAAGCAGAAAGTACTTATTGAAGCTCAGGCTTTAAGAGACCCTCAGCAGTAAGTCACCAACAACTTGAAGAAATGCATGTTCTTTAGCTCCAACTACAAAGGGAAAGGAAGTGCAGTAAAAGGGCATTTCCAATCAGCAGTCATAGCTTATATGCATCTGATGTATGAGATCAGATGTCAGGTTTTATGGTCTGTTTAAACCAACAGCAGTAACAATGAAAAGCAATTAATCATATTCTGAGGCCACAGAAGTTTGAGTTGGAAGCGATTCAAGCTGCTGGGCCGGTATCACACTGGGCCTGATTCATTAGGATAGACCCTAGAATCTGTTAAATATCATATCTGGGGAATAGTATAGCTATCCATTGACATGCCACGTGCCAAGAAAAGATGGAGAAGTAAAGGAATGTGTAATGTTTCAGAAACAATGCTCAGGGCTCCAGCTGCAGAGCACATGTGGGAGCTCAGCCTCTCACTTTGGCCACCAACGTGATTCAGGTTCCCACAACTGTGCTGTGCTGCCTGATCAGGGACTAGACATTTTTCTAAAGCTGTTTATTGCATTGATATCACCTGGGTGCTTTAAAAAAGCACTATGTTTAGATTCTGACTAAAGCAGTTAAAATTTTTTTGTGTATGGTAAAGCCCAGGTGTGCCCGTGCACTTACAGGCATGCTTGTGTCATGCACACATATACACATGCCTACCCGTGTGTACACATGCAGGTAGATGTGTGCATGTATACATATATGCACAAACCTCTTTGGGTAATTTTAAAGGGGAGCCATGACCAAGGACCACAGTTGTACAGCGTGAAAGATGCAGGGACTAAAAGCAGGGTGATAGGAAGGCTGTTTGCATTCAATGGTATCAGCCTTGTGAATTCACAAAGCATAATATAAGAATAATGATGCTAATCACTAAATTCCAAATGTGCTTATTACTTCAGAAGGAGGAAGAGAAAGGAAACATAAAAACGATTCAAGTATAAGAAACACATTCCATTTTCTAAGAAAATGACAAACAAAATAGTGACAAAGCATGGAGTTTCTCCAGGGAATCCACATTTCATGTAACAAGGCCTCTAGCCAACCCTATATCCTATATCCCAATTAAGCTTTACCTCTGGCACTAACGTAAGGAAGCCCTCTCTCCCTGGGTTGGGACTCTGATTTCCTTACTGGCAGTGGGATGCTGCTTTTGCAAAGCATTGTAGGGTAAACAGAAAACTTTCAGGTTGACTCAAGAGCCCAGAAGGCAAAGACATAATCACAATGTGAAATGAAGGGGAAGTGATTGGAGCAGATGGAGGTGGGGGGGAGAGAAGAGCAGAAGTTTTAAATGTTCCCTGTCACCAATACTAGGCCTCAAGAGAAACATAAAGTAATCCTTCTGCAACCCCATGGGTACAAAGAAAATTCTAGCCAAAGATGCAAAGTTCTGGGAAAAAGATTTCCCTCAGGGCCAAACGTCTGGTTCTGTCCATCTCTGGGCAATTAATGAGCATGAGCTAAGAAATGAAGGTGAAGGGTTCATGCATTTCCTATATTTAGAATGAAATCCTGGATGTGGACCTGCCCCTTTGATTTATTGCTAATGACAACCTGTGTACGATGGATATTAATTACAAGCAGAAGAGCATCGGGAAAGTATCAAAGTGTGCTTAGCTGGATTATGGCCGTGCTTTAGAACTCACAAGATGTGAAGGCAATGCTTAGTAAAAACTTATTATTGGATGCGAAGGATTAAGTCAGGCATGTTGGCTGAGGATAAGCTGTAGACCCTTCACCCTTAGAAACCAGTCGCAACTAATTTTAATGATCATCTGAAGCCAATAAAGATTAATGTTTAGAGAAGCACAGGAATGTTGAAAGATCAGTGAGTATGTAGACGCTAACTTACTTGACTTGAAAAACACAAGATGCTACCATGATGATAAACATGATATAGAAGATGGGATAGGTTAGTTGCATTTTATCCGTCACAGAAAAAGTGATCATTCCTGAGACGGCTTTTACTGAAATAACAGTCAATGAGGCTGAAAAAGAAAACAAAAAATACAAATAAAATACGTATTTGAGACAGAATTACCGATACATATCTTCTGTGTACGTGGCAGAGTAGCAAATACCCCAAACATGTCTTGGGGATGAAAACCGCCGTGAGTGGGTTGGATGTGACACTCACCAAGCAGTAGCCCAGCGCTCAAGCTGAGCTGGACTTTAAATTTGTTTAAATCAGCTAAAGATCTGCTGTGTGACTAGGTGCTTTTTATCCTTGCAGCAAGATGCTTATTTTCCAGCCCTAACTGTTGAAAGGATGCCGTAGAGGTTCTAATTACTCGTGGATGGGAAAGGAGAAAACAATGAAGGGAGGAGATAAGAAAAGTCAGATTGTTCATGTGACAGCAGTGGGAAAATAACTATTAAACTAGACTGAAAAAATTTCACAGTCACAGAGATGAGAAGCCTGGAAGGTGAAAAGCAACTCACTTGGTGAGTTTACTGAGAGTCAGACTAAGTCTCTGTGAGTCCTTTATTAGTAAATACCTACAGGTTTCATTAAAAAAAATTTTTTTTGACAGAGACACTAATTGGAAGCAGGGTCAGAACTGAGTATTCATTTCTCAGAGTCAGTGATCTATCTAGCAATGCCTATTCTCTATGCAAAAGAGGAACCAGTCCCTTACGAGAACAGATTTTTCATAGGTTCCAAGTAGTAATGAAGAGAAAATGACGTGGTGTGGTTATGAAAGCCGCAAGCATTTTCTGGAAACATTGTGTTCCTGTAGGAAGGAGAGAGTGGGCTTTTTTTTTTTTTTTGTCTTTGGTTCCCTGATCTTACAGTTGCATATGATATTCTATAACTTAGCTGAAGCCCACGGAAAGTTACAATTATTTGATTTCAAGTAAAAATTATTATAAGTCAAAGGCAATGTAAAGAATACTACCTTTGTTGCTGTTGATTGATCTGGTCATAATATAGCTGAGCTTTATTTACCCTTTAGCTTTTGAAAGGCATTTTATGTGTGAAGAGTATGTTCAAAATAGCAGGTGAAGGCAACCAGGAAAAGCCTCTCTTGGTTTCCTTTTCTAAAAACTGAAAATTCACTTTAACTCGAAGAATACCAGGGCCACATAAGGCATTTTCTTTCTGTTCAGTGGTAATTAACAGAGGAGCCCAGGTGCTAACTCTAAAATCACACCCCGGGCCAAAACAAAAAGGCTCTGACAGTCAGGCTCCTGTCCGTCTACCAGTGCCGCCTGACCCGATGCTTTAATTTATTTCTGACAGATTATGACAATAGTTTTATTTTAATCTAGGAAATTTCACTGTTTGTGAAGATGTGTGCCACCTGATGGTTGAAGTATATTAGCTTAGCTCTTGCGAAACCTTAATTCCTTCCTAAACAGTTTGCCTGAAACTAGAGCATCATGTGGTTGTGGTCTTTGGTCTCGGCAGCCAGGTCCCCCAAGGCCCATTAATGAGCTGTTGAACATACTGTGTGATGGTCTCAGATACTCAAGATGGCAAAGTCCTGTCAGGTCACCTCGGCTACTAGAAGATGTTAAACTTCACTTAAACACAAAACAAAACCAGAATTCTCTATTAAATAATTAAGCTATTAGTTGCTGTAATTAATTTGTATATTTTCAAGGCATGAACAATGACTGATTAATCACAACTTATTGTGACTGCAAGTTATTTCTAGACTTTTGTCTAGTACTCATAGGGTTTTTCTTTTGTTTTTTGGGGGGTGGTTGTGCTTGATGAGGAGACATGGAAATAAAAATTATAATGCTGTATCATTCTAATAGATATATAAAAATATAAAGTATATATTCATGGAAAAAAGACTTGAAGAAATTGTGTCAAAATACTTAGTATCGGACCTCCCTGGTGGTGCAGTGGGTTAAGCAACGCACTATCAAGCAAACTGCAGCCACTGCAGCACGAGTTTGATCCCTGCCGCCGGCCAGGGAGGGGACCCACATGGCGCGGCAGACCTCTCCTGCTGTGCCCGCTGCTCTCCTCAGCAGTGTACTTCAGTTGATCTGCCTGTTCTGCTCCCTGCTCTGCCTGTGGTGAATCCTCTCAAACCCCCCCCCCACACCTCTGGCCTGTACCCCAGTGCTTGTATGCATAAATAAATCTTTAAAAAAAAACTTAGTATTGGTGGAAAACTCCAAGCACTGGAATTATGACTAGTTTTAAACTATTTTAACTATGAAAGTGTATATATTCATTTCAGAAATTTGGAAAATGTAGAAACACCTAGAAAGAAAAGTTAAAATCACCTGCAATCTCAATACTCATCCCTAAATCATTTTTAACACTGGGAATATTTCTTTTTAGTTATTTTCCTGTCTTTAAGTATGAATAGCACACAACATACAGTACACTACTTAAGAACCTATTTTCCATTGCCAGTATTTTTTTAATGCCATTTAGTATTCATCTAAAGTACATTTTTATTGGGTAAAAATATGCCTTTGTATGAAAGTATAATTTATTTCTGTAATTTCCTGTTCTTGGCTATTTAGATTATATAGACTTTTTTTGCTATTAAAAATGAGACTATGATGAACATCTTTGAACATAAATCTTTGTATATGACTCTGGTATCTAGTGGCTTTTGTATAACTATTCAGTGTAAAATTAGATCTTTGTGCTATCTTTTTCAAATTTGGGATCAGTATTTATACTGATTATGTTTAAAAAGGGAGAGAAAGTGAAAGTTTTTCATGTCCTCAAATAGTTTAAACAAAATGAAAACAATTTGTTCCTTAAATATTTACAGGCATTACTTTCAAACTCTCTCTTGCTTACGATTGAAGCTTTTAAAACAATTCCTCAATTTCCTCCATAATTAACATCCTTTAAAAATAATTTATTTCAGGTTTTGTATTTATTTTCATTATATTATTTTTAATTTCCTTTTTTCCATCTATTAATTTAACTTCCTTTTTTCATATGGAGAATCTGATTTGTTAGTTGTCTTTTACAAATTTATTCTTGGGTTTATTTATCAACTTACTGCTTTCTGCTATTTCATTAATTTTTGCTTTTTTATTTATTATTAATGGCTCCTTTCTGCTTGACTCAGCTTCATTTCAGTGTTTTTCCCCTAACTTCTTGAGCTGAGTGCTAAACTTACTTACATTTAAAGTGATGAATATCTTTCTGAATATAGCATTAGTCATAAAGTATAGGCTTAATGTTAAGTGTGTTCATAAAAACTTTTTAAAATATATGTTGCAATAAAATCTTGGTTTCTAAGGCTCAAAGACAAATCTTGAAAGCTGATCACAGATGTGAGGCAGAAGAGAGGAGGTGGGGAGGGTCGAAAACTGGTGTGGGGAAGGAGCACAAGGGATTGATATGATGGGCTCTGGGTGCTAATGTGGTAAGAGAACTATAGAGATCGCACACAAGGGGAGAAATCATATTTTGTCCAAAAATTAAAAGTCTTGGTTTCTACTTCTGGCCCAGCTGCAGTCTGAGAGTAGTGCTAACTTTTCCAGGTGGTAGTTTCACTGAATTATATTTTTGTTATTATTTTCTGTCTTTATTTCACTGTGATCAAAGAATATAGTCTGTAGTATTTCAACTTCTTGGAACTTAACAAGGATTTTTTTTTTCCCGGTGTGGTGAATTATATGATTAGCTTTTTAAAATATTACACTGAAAGTGAGTATATTCTGCTTTCTAAGATTTAGAGTTCATTACTAGAACTGCCAGATCAAAATTAACTATTTTTACACATTTTTTGGGTCTACTTTTCTTTCATGAATTAAGGGAAGTTTCCTAATCCTCTTATGTAACTGTTGAGGTAGTTTAAAAATTTTCTGCAGATTTTTCCATGCATACTAAACATGATGTCCTGAGGACTGTGTTCTTTTTAAAATCAGGATAAATGATGCCTTTTTGTGGCACTAACCACTTCTCTCTTGATTTTGACTTAGAGAGTAACAGCGTGCCCTTTGGCTTTCTTTCACTTTCAATCTGCGTTACCTTGTTTTAGCTGAAATATGTGTATGAAGTCAAAATATTTCCAACCAGCAAGTGCCAGTCACAAAGTGTGCAGGTCCTGGCTCCAGTGGAGAAGTCCCAGATCAATCCTCTCCATTAGTACTTAGTTGCAAACCATGCCAGGTCTGAGGTTTGGGAGAAGGAGCTCAGGAGACTTAGGTAACAGAGCCAGGGCAGACTGGTTGGATCTAATTTGAGAATGTTTCAAAATCAACCTGGGAATTTTTCTCTAGATCCACTTCAGGAATTTTTAAAAATTAGGTCAATTGACCTCATTTACATATATGATCACAGCTGAGAGGTATGATCTTAAATGATAAAGAAAATAAGAGTCTTTATTTTCAGTGTTTTCCTATTTAATGCACATTTTCTCTCAGTTATTTACTTTTGTTCTCCCTACCTGTAGTTTGGAAGGAAAGAATACAAAGTTTCTTTTCTATTCTCATGAACTGCAACATACATGAACTAGGTATAAAGTAAATCTATTTCTATAAGTAACTATCACAAACACTAATGGATATAAGGAGAAAACTAGTTAATGAAATGAAAACTCCAGCACCTCACTGACGGGCGCTGCACCTGTCCCATGCAGTCATCTACAGTATACAGGCGATATTGTTAAAGAAAGACGTATCAATAAAAGTTTTGAAAGGGAATTTCCCAAATGATTAGTGAGATTTAGAGTTAATATGTGTGAGTTTATGGAATATGTGTGCAGGGAAGGTATAGATTAAAGCCTACAAATATATACTGAATTTATCTAAACACCAATTGTCAAGTCTTTCTAGTGCCTTTGGAATGAAAAGTAAATGGGTAAGTAAACAACGAATTAACGATAAGTATTTAAGGAAAATTGTGCTATTTATATTAGCCATATGTTAAAGGTTTTTGAAAAATGTAAACAGGATAAGTCTTGATTACTAACTCCTAATACAAAAGTTTCAACTGGGATCATTATTTGTTTCTCCTTTAATATTTTCAATTACTTACTGAGAAAGAAAATCCTCAAATTGCCAGAGAGCAAATAAAATTACCAAGAAGATGTTTAAATATATCTTTAAAATAATTAAAAACATCAAGTGCCGCAATGTATATGCAAAGGATAATTTGCATAATTGTGAGTCTGCTTCTTTCCAGAAATGAGAGCTGAAAAATGGAAACAGTGAGAAAAAAAGAGAATGCTCGGTATTTTCCCTCAAATCTCTTTCATGACTAAGCATGGCTAGATCAGAGACTTAGAAAACAAAATATAGCCTTACCTAGAAGTGCCACCAAGGTTAGCAGAATCACAATGTGCTTCATTCCTTTTCTTGTAAGAAAGTATAGAAGAATGCAGAAAATTACTATTTCCAAAATCTAGAAATGAAGAAAAAAGTGTACGTTACACTCCTCTTTTGGGCAAGTGTTATGGGAAACTGGAATTCTTAAGGAAAATTACACATTTAGCAGACGATATAAGGGGACCCGGCCTTCCAGACCAGGTGATCTAACATCACCTACATGCCAATGATGCCCAACTCTACAGCTCCAGTCCTACCTCCCTGCAATCCAAGCTCACTTACCCAACTATACTAAACATTTCCACAAGCATGTGTACTCGCCATATCACATGGATGGATGCGTGTAACACCCACCTCCTGATGCTCTGTCTTCACCACTTATTCTTCCTGAGGCCTTCACTCCTCAGTAAATGACATTCCCATATAACCCGCTGTGCAAATCTCCACTTACTCCCCACTACCCTCTATCACAATCGCTTCTAATTCATCTGATTTTACAACCCAACCATTTAGCAACCAGAGGAATTAACAGTTTGTATAATTTAATATTTCAGCCATATGATAAACAGAATGGCACTGATCATATACAAGTATTTATGTGCGCTCTAGTCAACCTGAGAAACAGAATCCACCAGTATCTCTGAAGTCTCTTAGTGTCCCTACCCCTAGGCACTCCTCAGGAAATGCTGCCCTGAATTCTGTGTTTTCCATGGGTGTCACTGGCAGGCAGGTGGTGTTAGAGCACTGGGTCTGGAAGGCTGGGTCTTCTTCCATTGTCTCCTGTGTCTCATTATCCTGAGTGTGTTTACCACTTTATTTGAAGTTCATCACGTTTCTTTGCATCCTCAAATGATGCCCTACTTAGTTTTGCATATGTCTGGACTCTACACAGGTGAAATCACACTTGCTTCCACTTGTTGGCTTTTTCCCACTATGCATTATGTTTGTGAGATTCATCCAGGATGGTACATGTTGTGAAAACAGAAATCAGGTCTAGTCATTCTTTCGCTTAAACTGCCTGTAGCTTGCTACCCCCATGAGGAATAAAATCCAAACTCTCTCCGGGACCACCAAACCTGAGTTAGTAGTTTTCTCTGACTGCTTCTTGTATGGAGCACTCCTGGATGGGGCACCCTGTGCCAGCCACAGAGTCTATTCTGTGTCCTTCATGCCCTGGTTCTTTGCTGTTCTTGGCTTCCTCTGTCTTTGGGCCTCTGCACGGACTATTTGGTGGACCTGGAATGCTCTTTCCGCAATCTTTGCCTAATGGCTTCGTCCACTCGTTCACTGCTGCGGCGTCACCTCCCCTGAGAGGTCTTCCCTGATTGGCTAGCTCTAACAGCCACCAGTCATTTGCTCGTGGTCCTGACTTCAGTGGCCACTGCAGAGTGGCATCCCGAGTGTACCCCCTGTCCGTGTACTCCCGTGTATGTCTCCCAAGCCAGGGCATCAGCTCTATGAGGACATGTATTTATCTGTCCTGTTCTACCTCCAGTGACACAGTCGTCCACTGTATTTATGAAATTAACGAGGAAATGATATCTCAAATTTGAACTTTCTAAAAAAAAAAGACCTGATGTCTAGTAAGCCGATTGTTCAAAATAGGAATTGACTGATGTCTATAAAATTTTCCTAACCTTAAGAAAAACCTCGTGTAAGTTTGAGTTCTCAATTTTATTTTTATTTTTTGCAGCCCTTAAATAACCGGTGTCATGGTTTTTCTTCAAGGAGATGAACTGCATTCATAAGCATGAACACTTTTCTGACATCAGAGAGGTAAAAGCACCATCACTATTTTTTTTCCCCTTAAAAATTAACTAGAGTTGGGAACATTACTATTTCCAGGACAGCATTTACATTCAGAGGCTTCTCTCGATCAGTGTAACTCTCTGTGTCAGTTCCAGGTTTTGCTTGTTTTGTTATGTTTTTTAATCCTCTGTGGGCATGAAAAACAGCAGGACCACATTTTCCTCATTTAAAAACCTTTTCATCTAATATGGAAGATTAACTTATCCCTTAGACGTCTTTTCCTGGGAACTTAAGTCAATTATTTAAACTCTGCCTTCCAGGACTTACTGGCCAGCCTTTAATTTGATTGAGTCATGCTACAAGAACAATTAAACTCCTACCTCTGCCTTCCTGAAAGCTGCCATCAAACATTGGGTGTCCCAACCAATATCCCTCTCGGCTTGGTCTCCCCTTCACCACAGGCTTCATTTTCTGCAGTGATATAACTGCAAAAACCTCACAGCAGTATTCTAAACCACAGTATTCCTGATCGCAAGGGCAGAGAAAAAATTCTTGCACTAACACATTTATTAGCTTGTTGACTGTTCATTTGGGGGGAGGGAAATGAGGGTCGTTAAAAGTTCTGAAAATCACATGATTCGCCCCCCAGATTCTATCTCTGTGACTTCAGATAAATAAAGCATGACTTCCCATTACTCGTGGAATAGCTGTAGCTGCACTGGGTTGGCCTTGTGATGGGTGGTCAGGGCGTGCCCAGAAAAAAGATACTCAAAGTAGTAGTAACATTTTACCTTGCTGAGAATATAAATATTAAACTGTGATTTCTACAGGTTGCTGTGACCCAGGAAGAGGCTGCTTTGCTGACTGTCATCTCAGAGGTCAGAAATAATAATCCCTACTGCATGTCTGCTCAGCACATGCTTCACTTGAACGAGTTCACTGAGCTCTTGCAACCGAAGGGGGTAGGTATATTACTTTCCCCATTTTACAGCGGAGGAAACCAAGGCTCAGAGGTGTTAAGTGAGTTCTCGTAGGCAGGATAGTGGTCCCCAAAGATGCCCACATTCTAATCTCGAGTTTGTGCATAAGCTGCTTTCTATGGCAAAGGGACTTTGCAGATGTGATAAAGATTATGGACCTAGAGATGGGGAGACTACCCCAATCCTTATCCAAGAAGGTTCAGCATTACCACACGACTCCTTAAAAGCTGAGAGCCTTCCCAGCTGTGGTCAGAGAGATGTAACTTGGAACAACCCGAGCGGAGGAATGCTGGTGGCAGCCTCTAGAAGTTGAAGAAAGCTAGGAAACAAATTCTCCCCCAGAGGCACAAGAAGGAACTCGGTCCTGCCAATACTTCGATTTTAGTCCAGTGAGACCAATGTTGCATTTCTGACCTTCAAAACTGGTCAGGAACAAATTTGTGTTTAAGCCATTAAGTCTGTAATGATTTGTTACAGAATATGAAACCAGCTCAGGTTTTGGTACCTGAAGCACCAAAAGAGGTGCTTTCTAGAGAACAGAATCTTCAGGATGACTTTTTTGAACACCTGGATGCCAGGTTTTCTGGACTGTTACTCTAAATAAATTTAAAGGTATTTATCACTCTGTCTCTAAAGGTCAAAAAAAGAGGAGAGGGAGTGAGTTGCTGGACCTCCATCAGATGATGTGATCGAAGATCTAGTAAAAATCTCACCCATGGATGCCCCATTTCTAGTACCAAAGTCTGATCATGCATGAATGGATATTCTCTCATCAAGTTATTTTTGAAAAATGTAGCCTCTGCTAAGACTTTCTTGTCCAAAAGAAATGAGCTCTGCAAAGGTTCTTCAGACAAAGATTAGATCTTGGTGGTCTGCATTGATTATTTCTGCATGGAGAATGTATGTAGTGAAATGCACTGGAATGTGCGCCGCCAGAGACAAACTGCCTGGTTGTGAAGTCTGGCTGTGCCATTTAGTATTTACTGACATGTGCCCGTGGTCCCTCCCTACTTCAGATGCAGAGGATAGTAGTGCCAGACATCCTGTGCAGGACGGGATGTATACGGAGTTGAGCACAGGGCTCAGCCTGAGTGTTGGCTACTGCTTCTGCAGAAGCCTGCCCTAATGCAGACCTGCAAGTGCTATTTACCTTCAGAAGCAAAGCAAATGAACCTCATGCAACAGATACTGAGATTTTAACCCCAAACCCATCATTTTATCCCTTCCAGGTTTTTAGCACCTGAATGCAGGTTTTGAAACAGCTTTGTCAGAATGCTGACTTAATAATCAGCTTTTGGTAGAGAAATGACACCAAGCAACAGGCTGGGCCGCAGCTTGTGCTGATTTAATTTTTGGTCTGGTGGAGAGAAAATGAGTACTATGCAGGTTGTTTTGTGATGGATTCTATGTTCAGAAAAGGGATTTCAAATTGACTATTCTGTAGGAAAATTGGGGCAAATTTGGGCAAATCAGCTATACTTAAGCAAAGAACATGAAGTAACTGAGGCGGAGAGCCACGTTCCTTGCAGGGGTTCTGCAGACCCTTTTAATAGGTGTTACTCAACCAAAGGTCCTTGGAGAAAAGGACCCATGCTCAAATAACCCTGGTCTGGAGGATTAGCACAGTTAGGTGTGTCTCTTTCCTAAAGGATGTCTAGCTTTTAACATGTTAGAGGTGGTGAACTTTTCTTAGGGGGCTACATGATACCGCATCTCATCAAGCTAGTCTGACCTTGAAAACTCTCTCCTGCTTTTAGGCAAGCACCAGGTGGGACTGCCCATTGGTGAATACAGGTTAGGAAAGGCAGTTTAGCGGGGGAGCAAGGCTCTTTTCTCTCTACTGGCTGGTTGATACTGGGCTGGTTTATATCCAAACCAGATCAGAGGACAGATTCCTGGGTCTTGTTCCTGGGAGTCTTCCACTTCCTGGATGCCTTCCCTCATCTGGTAAATGCTTGGGACAAGGAGATGCTATCAGCCAGCCTGCAATAGATTTTCATAATCTCTCCTCCCACCGCCCACACCTGTTTTTAGAAATGTAGAACTTTAGTCTTATAAATATTTGTATTCATTTTATTAGTTATTTGATCAGCCCTGAAAGACAATTCAAGTGCTGTTTATATTTGGTGCAATGTAAAAAATATAGTTGGATGACCAGTGCTTCAAAGAACAGTCTAATTACTATAATTATGATCTTTGCAGTCATGATTTGCAGAAAAAAGGAAATATTAATTACTTAGATATTTAACAGATTTAAACCAAACTTCAGCTCAAGGTCTAGAGTGTTAGAAATATAGTTATATAGTGGATTAAATTACAAACGAATGCAGATCTACCCTCATAGTCTAATGCCAATAGTGTTATTCAAATGTAACTTTATTAAAAGTTTCTTTTATGTTATCTTATAAATAGCTGGGAATATTTACATTTTTATGATATTTACCTTAAAAATATACTTCTATCATTTTACAGGAATATGAATTTATCTCAGGACTATAAAATTCCAGCTATAGGAATTCTCTATTCTCTGGTTGTATAGTAAGTTGAATGAATAAGTGAATATAGGAATGGATGAATTTAAGTGATGACTTCAGAAAATGGCAACATGCAGTTAACTTCAGAGTATTTCTTGTGGCAATATAAGGTAAGTTTTGTCTCTCTAAATAAGATGTTACTCATTCCAGGAAATACATTTTGATGCATGTTTACTCTCCAAAGATTCAACTAAGGCTATTAATTTTCTGGTCACAAACTATGTGACCCTTTTCTTACTGAATGAGGACTGTGATTGCTTGTAAGCAAAGCATAGTAATGTGTTGGTAGAACTAAATCTAGGCTATCATAAAATACTTAACTCAGATATCATGGGAAAACTCAGTGTGTATATTTGGCGAGAGCCAGGATAGCTAAAGGACTAGGTATGATGAACAAATAGGGAGACAGAACACGGCAGATGAGAGACACAAAGTATGACAGACCCAAAGAGGCTAATCTGAGTTGGGAAGGCCAATCCCAAAGGTTGATGAAGGGTCATGAGTAAGGGGATCTTCCAATATAATAGAGAGAAAGAAGTTTAGGAGAGAAGAGAATAAGTTCAGTTTTTGAAATGTTACAGTTGAGGAAGCTACAGGACATCCAGATTGGGATGAGTAATTACTGGACAGATGAGACATAGACTGGAGCATGAAAGAGGCCTGGGAAAGAGATGTAGACATGGATCTGGAAGTCTTTCTAAGGGATGCAGGTGGGGTGGGTAATGAGATAATCCTAGAAAACGCTGGAAGAGTATATAGCTTGATCAGACAAGAGTGGCTGGTGAAACAGAAGGAGGTAACCATCAAGAGCGTGGCTTGAACTAGTCAGAGGAAGAGGAGAAACCTGGAAAAAACATTCTGAGGTGGCTAAGCAAGAGAGAAGTTGATGAGTAAGAGGTCTATGAATAAATGTTGAACGATGTTCAACAACAATCAAGACCACAAAAAGTAATTTCATTTTGGGAACCTACTAGACCATAGAGAGGGGTGAACAAAAACTTAGTGAGTTTTTTGTGGTGAGTAGATGAAGGGACATGAGGTAGTATATTTTTTCATCAGATGGACATAGAAAGAGACAAAGTAAGAGAAAGTAAGATAAAGAGAAAGGAGAAGACTGGGAGACTATAAACAGAAGTAGATATTGTGTTTCAGTGATCAGAATTATACACCAAAGATAAGACATAGATTTCTGTGCACATGGACTAGGACTACCTGACAATGTAACACCGCATAGTTCCTGCTGTAATAGCCAGTACTGCACTTAGTGCAAAGTTCACCAACAAACAGGACCTTGAAAATGCTAATGTCATACTTCTAATAAGTGTATAAAAATAGGATCACATTATTTTACTTGTCTTAATGGCAGAAGGTTGGACTAGGTAGCTTTTAGTGGTTACTTCTGAAGATAAATGATTCTGTGTTTTGGTTCCTTTTATTGAATTCACATTTATTTTACAAATCTAGTTCTTGGTTAAATGTCCATCCAAATGATCCCAGTTTTCCTCTTATTACCTGCCCTAAATTGGCTTCTATAACAGGTTACAAACCAACCATTGCAATCATAGTCTTTGTATCAAATAAAATACCCCAAGCAGTAGCTTCAAATTTCTGTATCAGCTCATTCTACTCTCTTTTTACACATTTCATAGTATTACCTTAATGCTGTCTATTCCTTCTCCAGGCAATCTGTTGCACTGGTTGCAAGGAGTACATTCCTGAAGGGAATATCTATCGTGAATTAAATGCAATAAAGTTAAATGTGTCTTTAGGTATTACTTTTACATTTTAATAAGATGTCAGTGGTGAGATTATGTTTATCCTCTAACATTTGCATGTACCAGTGGTCTAGATAATGTAGCTTCAGGGATAGAATTCTTACCATATAGACCAGGAACTGCCAGCCAACAAAGTAATACTGTACTGTTCTTGCGGAGATAGCCTGAGTTATATTTGGAGCAAAGTTCACCAATAAATATGTTCCTGCAAATGCCAGTGTTGTACCTTTAAATATTAAAAAGACAAACCACATTGAAAGGGTTATTTAAGCCTTTTTGTTAATGCAAACATTACCTACAGACTGAGCATTGCTTTAAAAAAGTGCAGTCACTCCTTGTTAAAATGATTCATCAAACCACCCCTAGGTTTAGCATTATGCAGTCATCTGACATTACCTTTAAAGGGGGATAAAGGCCAGGTAATAGATGGGATAGGGCATCACTTCTGATTTATTTCTGTTGTTCCAGATGGACCCTGGGCTTTTCAGAGACGTTTCCCCCAAAGTTGGAGAAGATCAGGACACATGCATATGGAGATGAAAATGCATCCAAGCACCCATTTTCACATGGGTGGAGGAAGGGAGGGAAGAGGGGATGGGAAGAAGGAGGAGAAACAGGAGGGAGAGGGAGGAGGGAGAAAGAAGGATGAGAGGTAGGAGGAGGGAAGGAAAGGAAGAGGAAGGAAAAGGGAAGAGGAGGAGGAGGGAGATACAGAGGGAAGAAGAGAGGGAGTTGGAGGAGGGGGAGGAAAAAAGGGGGTAGGAGATGTGGAAAGGAAGGGAGGAGAGGTGAGAGAGAAGGAAGAGAGGAGAGGGAGAATTAGGAGAAAGGGGAGGAGTTGAAGGGAGGGAGAGGCAGGTGAGAGATGGAAGGTAGGTAGGTAGAAGAGGGGAGGGAGGGACGAGAAAATAGGAGAAGGAGAGGGAGGGATGAGTGGAAGGATTTAAAGAGAGGGGAGGGAGGAGAAGAGAGGATGGGGGAAGGGAAGTAGAGAGAGG
>JAGFMF010011568.1:20077933-20103905 GCA_019455555.1 Galemys pyrenaicus
GAGAATAAAGGGGAGGGAGAGGGTGGAAGGGCAGAAAAGGGAGGGAGGGGATGGAGGAGGAGGAAAGAGGTAAAGGAGGGGAGAGAGAGGGAAGGTAGGAAAAAGGAAGGAGGGAGAGAGAGGTGAGGGAGTTAGAGGGAGGCTAGAGAAGGGATGGAGAGGGAGGGAAATGAGGAGGGTGGTAAAGAGGGGGGAAGGGAGGGGAGAGGAGGAAGAACGGGTAGGGGGGTAGGTCGGGGGAGGAGTAGGAGGGATGGAAAGATGGGCAGTTAGGAGGGAGGGAGGGAAACAGAGGAAATGGTGGAGGAGATGTGATTAGAGGAGGGTAGAGATAGGAGGGAAAGAAGGGAAACCCACCTGGACTCCTAAGAGCAACACAGACTCAGATTAAAAGGTATGGAGCACTATCTTAGAAGCTAATGGGATCCAAGGGGGAGGTATGGACGGTCATACATACATCGAACAAAATAGATTTCTATTTTTAAGATGGTAACAAGGCATAGAGATCAGCGTAGACTGTATTAGGAAGGACTCCAAGGAGAATATGTACCACTGTGATAGAAAGTGGGTAGAAAGTGTGAAAGTGGAGTGAAGGACAGAACAAGTCTGCTTGCCCAGCCAGTGTTCCATGGGAAGGGAAAGCAGAGTGAAGGCATATATTCAGTGGAATACTGCTCAGCTACGAAAACGATAAAATCCTGCCATTTGTGAAACATTGATGGACCTAAAGGGTATTGTACTTAATAAGTTAGATGAAGAAAGACAAATACTGTCTGATTTAACTGATATGACAGCATGCTTTTAATCTATAAAACCAAATTAGTGGCTACTGGAAGGAAAGGCTGTTAATTTTATGGTGAAGGACAGATTTGGACTTTATTTCTGTGTGTGTGTGTGTGTATGTGCATGCGTTGCTATGGAACGCTTCATGAATGCCTGTCATTCTTGGGCAGGGGCTGTGCTAATCTCTGTATTGTTGCAATTTTAATATATGTGCTGCCAAAGCAAGCACAGATTTGGACTTGTGGTGAGCCTAATGTAGTCTTTATGCAGATGATGATTTATAATGATGTACACCTGAAACTCATTCTATACTGTAATGTTACATCAATAAAATTATTTCAATAAATTCATGGTAATGGAAAAAACTGAGCTTTGTATTTTTGGGGGGCATGCATTTAACACCTTCTTAGCAGTGGTTTATTTTTGTTGTAAATTGATCATAGTATATTTTCAGGTTTATCTTAAGGAATGTTTTCATTATGGTTAGAGGTTATCTTAACTTTTGCATGAAATACATATGTATACATATGTACTGATATGTGTGGGCTAGTGACTTGCTATCTCCATCACTTGTAACAACAGTAACAATTTATGCCAAAAAGCTATATACCTTGAGATTTAAATAACTTGCACAATTTGTGTTTTACTTTTATATGTTTTATGTGTTGTAAATGAAAAAATTAAACTAGTCTTATAATTATTGGAAAGTAGGAAAATTACCCAATAGCTCTGACAGAATTCAAAAAAATCCTTACGACTAAAGATTATAAGTTATTTGCAATATTACCAACTTTGTTAAAAGCTAAAGATCTGTTTTTAGAAACACAATTTCTGCCTGTTTAGTCCTATATGGGAGGAATATCCATGTAGAACGGTAGTCATAGGTTCTGCTTAAATTAATTAGAAGTAACTGTCTTCAAAGTCTTTAATTTCATATAAATCTTTCAAGACTTAAACTCCCCCCTTTTTAATTTCTTAAACTATCAACAATTTGATAAAATATAACATTGGAAGCAAAGATAAAACAATTTCTCCTGACTCCTCTAGAATTTGGAAACTTAGTATTCTTATTTTCATGGCTATGTAGTTATTTGTGTGAATACAGTAAAAATATTCCTCTTACAATAAGACACAACTAGAAACATGCTTATATTACTGAGACTGGTTGAAATGCCATATTTGAGGATGATCAAACAGCTTTAACAAATTAAGACTGATTTGTGGAGCCAATAGAGCCCCTTGGAAAAGCTGGTTTCCAGCAACATTACCAGGTGACTGAGAAGGACACTTCTTGGAAGGCTCAGGAATCGCAAAAGATTTTGGGAATCTCTAAAAAAGAGAATTAACCAAACATATAGGTACTGTAGACAAATCTGATGGCTTGAGTTTTGAGAAGATTTTAAGAGCTCAATCTGAGATTCCATATGAAAAAGATTCCATATGAATGATGCTAATCATTATTCCTTATGCTTTTATATAAATAGCTAAAAAAAGATCCCATAGAGTTAATCACTGTTCTTTATGCAGTTATACAAATATAAAATTTATTGAAAAGAGGCTATGATTTTTTTTATAAAAATAAAGGTTACTATGTAGAAATAAATTATTTCAATAATGTACCTTTATGGAGATTAACTAGTAGCATTGTCTTAATATTCCTAAACTGGACTAGATCCTGAATTATCCTAGCTTCCTCCAATATCTGGCTATGACTATCCAAATTAATGTTTCCAGTTTTTCTCCCATCCTTTTGACTAGAAGTCATTGAATATTAAATAATACCCCTTTCTGAAAACAGAAACTTCCCCAAAGACACAATTCATGTATGGACATCTTTCTTGCATAAGTCATTTAGAAAGTTTACCAGAACATCTAGTGACATCCTCTGAGATGTTCAAACTGTAACAGGTGCTTTAAACCCAACATCTAAAAATCTTCAACTGGGTTCCCTTAACACTCAGATTGGGTTTATAATCTACTCTATTAACCATTTTTTCTATTTATTTTTTTCATAGAAATTCCTCTTATTAAATACCTTATTGCTTCTAACATAGGCCTAACACTCAAAGTCCACTGCTAGGCTATCTCCTGCAGCTGGAAACAACTTCTTAATGTACTGACCTATTCTCTGGACTAAGGGACTGATTCAATAACACATGGAATAATTTACCAACTCACTTTTTAATATATGAAATTTTCAGGGAAGTTTCAGAGAAGGGAAATGTTGGGGTCCTGCCTCAAAAAGTACCAAAGTGGCTTAATTACTATTTTGGATTAAGGTTTCTTGGGAAACAGAAGATGGAAAAATGATACTCCATGTCTCCTACAAGCAGGAAATGAACCTCCTATGTGAATGATGCTCTCCTAGAAGGAGACATCACCACAACCTTTTATGAGCTTGTTTCTCCTGAGTAAATAAGCTCCACTTAGCTTACTTTATAAATTACTGTCCAAACCAAAAATTTCAAGAATTTGTCTAAAAAGTATATAAGCATATTGCTCTGTTTACATCAGAGGCTATATTCATATGGCATCTCCATGTGCATGAAATTAAATGTGTCTTTTTCTCCTGTTAATCTGTCTTGTGTCAATTTAATTATTTTCCAGCCATAAGGACCTGCAAGGCTAGAGTAAGATCTGCACCCCCCGACACACACTGCCCCCCAGATGCTGAACACATTGTAAGAGCTACTTGCACAATTCTTCCTCATCAGACATCTGGTTTCCCAGGCTACACTTTCCCTTAACTAAAACCTGAAATAATCTTGAATTTTGTCCCTAGTTCCTGGCTGCATGTCAACCAGTGTTAATGGCCTATTTTCTAGATTCTGAAATATGGATTGACCTGAATTTTGATAGCCATGAGAGTTTGATAGGCTTCATTTTGTTTTTAATATTGAGTTAACCTGACTCTGACCAAAATTGCTGTCTGATTCTCTTGGTCCCTGCAATATTTCTCCTGATCAGTGGGAATCCACTATTGATTTTTAGGGACACCAGTATTAATATACATAGGATAAATTGGACTCCTCAGCACCAAACTATTTGGAATGACTTACTCTCAGTACAATCTCTCCAGATTCCTCAGACTTATGGCAGCTAAATCTTAAAGGAGCTCTGGATGAGACTCTCAATAATGTAATCAACCCAAATAGACTTGAACAACAGAAAGTTTCCCATTCTTGAGTCAATTCTGAAACCAAAATAGTCAATCTGCCCTCCAACCAGACATGATAATTTGTTTGGCTAGATTAGTATTCTAGATACTTGCCACAAACCAAGACAATCTCTGGTGCGGAAGAAAGAAGGAAGGATGTGGTTTATATCTCACTATTAAAATTTCTTGAAATTCTATCTGAGGAAACCATTTATAGGTGACTTGAAGCAATTAAGTTACTGGTCCCTGGTGTGCTGATGAATTGACTGTCATTTTTATTTCTATGATGACACTATCTGGACCTAAATCAAGTAGGATTTCACAGACTATTAGATTCAGTACTTTTGATGACTAAGGAAGAAGTGAGAGGGGAAATACTATAGTTTTTGGCTGACTGAAGGAGAGAGAAATTGGTATTTTAAGGAAAAATCATCATTAAAGTTATTTAAAATTATTAATCCACTAAGAATCAGAGCACAGTCCAAAGCTTGTCATTGAGTTAATAACAGTTGGCGATTCCTTTCAGACATAGCTTTTGTGAGGTCATTTTTTTGAGGCTAGTGGTGAAAAGCTTCATAGCCAAAGAGTAACGTTTGGCAATAAATTAGTTCAGCTTGTTTCCACATGGCCCCAAAATCTTCATTTGTTCCATCATGAAAAACAAACTTTCATTTGCTTAAAGCAGGGAAAAATAAATGATTTTCTTTTGCACATTTTGACAATTTAAATTTTAGCATGCTTACATGCTAATCTTCAAAAAAAAAAATTCCATTAACTCCTCTTTTCTCTGTTTAGTCTCCAAAAGAAAAAAAATGCATTTTTAGCTTTAACAGAAAAAGCCAGATTTTATCAAGGCAACAACAATATAGCCCCCCCCCCCACACCATATATGTGACAACACATTATGAGTGTGGTGGGGGAAATGTCTTTCTCTAAGTCTGAAGTGGATTATTATGTCTCAGATAATGAAAGTCTTACGATATTGCTGTTGGAAGTATGCGTGTGGAAAAGGTGACTAAATCTCACAGGTAAGAACTGATCACTTTTAATGATGATGATTGGTCATATAACCCTAGCAAAAATCATTAAGTTAGGAGGCAAAAATACAAAACCAAACCCAATTAGAGTTGTACAAAATATTACCTGGATTACTATAGTTCCTATAAATATGGTAATCAGGGTTTCTGCTAATTAACCAGTAAAATATGGTGGGGGTGTAGCAGAATATAATAATAGCTAACATTGAGCACTTTTTAAGTGGTAGCCCTTGTTCTGAGAGTTGGATATACCTGAACTCAATCCTCTGAGGTAGGTATTATTATCTTTATTTTAAATGTGAAAAAACTGAGGCATGAAGAGATTAACATTACAAAGTCACACAATTCTCACTTGCTAGAAAGACCTTCAACTATTATGTTAGAACTATATCAAACTGTTATTAAGAGGATGCTGGTCCATCATTTACTACTGATATGGCCTTGGGCAAATTATTTAACCTCTATGAGTAGCAATTCTATAAATAGGCTATTTCTATATTTAAATGAGATAATGCATGTAAGGACACTTAATATTAGTAACCCAAAAGAATACATATTTAATAAATGTTAGTTATTATTAAAATAAATGTGATTAGTAGAGAATCAAAGGATTAATAGACTTTTTTGGTTGTGTGTGTGTGTTCTATTCCTTATGTTATCAATACATCTTCAGTATTACCTCTCGGGAATGACAGTGATCACAGAAATGAAGACCATTATATTGCCTGTCCCATGCAGCCATCAAAACTGATTCAGATGTTACCAGTGCTATAAAAAAAAATTCTCTCTGAGCTTCCCAATCATAGTAATCACTCTTCAGTTCTAAGCCAGTGATTCTGAATTGGGGGTAATTTTGCCCAAGGGGACATTTGGCAATATCTGGAAACCTTTTTTACTGTCACACTATGACAGCAGATGCTAGTGGCATTTAGTGGGTAAAAACAAGAAGGGCTATTATGAAGCATCAATGCACAGGACAGTCCCCTACAACAGATAATTATGACCTAAAATATCAGTAGTGCTCAAGTTGGGAAGTCCTGTTCTAAACTAAAGGCTATGTTATTTTTATGCCTTGATAAGCAGTATGTATGTATGTATTTCATCAACTGCATTATTTGGAGGCAGGATTCAGTCTTGAATATCTTTTTATCACTGATATTCAAGATCACTAACAAGTCTTTTTATCTGTCCATATGTCCATCTATATTACCTCATTAAAAACTTCAGATTAATTAAAACATAAATGAACCATTAACTACAAAAGATGATGTCTGTTAGATAAAACAGATATGCTAAATGAGAAAAATAATGTAGGAACTAATTTTTAAAATTTCTACCACCCATACATTGCTCATTCTCATTTCTGATTCCATACAACTTCCCCAAATAATTCTTCAACCTTAGTATATATTTTCAAGAGGCATACAACACTATAACAGTTGAAAATAAACAATTCACATATGAATGCATTTGGAAAAATATTTTAACCATGCAAAATTTGACGACGTCGACTACAAACTCAACCAGCAGAATCAAACCAAGGAGGAAAAGAAAAAGTAAAGGCATCTTCAAGGCATGAGGCTTGAGGGAAACATGATCAGGGAAGACAAATGCTCAAATACCAATGCTGGTGTCAGTTAAAGCTCAGATTTTTAAAGTATGTGATCTCCTTGGAAGCAAGTAGACACTGCTTTATTTAAAGTGCCTAAAGTGTCTGTATTCATTATCATATGTCAGCAGCAATTCAGACAGGATTTTGTCAAGGAAGAAAATATGAATCTCTCTAATTCTTCTCACCAATGGTATTTCCAACTCAACGTGGAAGGTATTATCACTATATGATGACTTTGCTGTATAACAGAAATCCTGCTTATACCCAGGAAGGCTACTGTTACTATCCACGAAGAGCTGTACCTCTAAATAAAACTTTGAGGAGCTAGGTTCTGTGATACTTTCAGAAAAAGCTAATACAAATTAGGTAGTTAATTGGTGCATCTAATTTCTGTGTGTGGTTTTCATTTTTATGCAGTACTTTCACATAACAACTTAACAAATATGTCCTTTGAAGTGGAATACTCTATTAGTTGACACAGATGTTTTCTTGAATTTTATTATGCTCGTAAAAATTTCATAACATTCATAATAATAATACTGTAAAATAATAATTTGCTGTGGTCAATAATGGGCAACGGGCATAATGAAAATGGAAATATTTCCAATGAAAGAGCAGATGGCAGCTCTAAGACAGAAAAATGGTCATCTCTAAATGAGATTATTTCAGTAATTTGTTCCCAGATTGTAAACATATTTTTTATGGATAGTATTATTTATTTCCTGATCAAGCAGGAATGATGAATTAAAAAATTACTTACCCAGTAGATCTGAGGGTCTCAAGTTTTCTTTCAGAAATATAACAGAAATCATGGCACTACCTAGAAAGAAAGTGGCCATTAGTGGTATTTGCAATATAAAAACACATTATGCAAAGCCATTTGTAAGGAGTTAAGCAATTTATGCATTATGCCTGACTAGCTGTGTCCTGCTCAGACACCAAGTAGTGTGGCTGCTAAAATGACTTTTCTCTCTTTATCACTCCTTAGTGTTGTGACATGGAAATTGCCCTGGTTTACGAAGGACCACAATGACTGTGAGTGTTCAATTTACAGTGAGGGCTCAATATAAGTTTACTAAATGACTAGACAAATGAATGGGAAAAAAGAAGGCAAAACGGGAAGGAAAGGCAGAAAGAAGTAGAAGAAAGGATGTAAGGAAATCTTAACTTTAAATATATCCCAAATGGAAACACATTCTTTCCCATCATCTCCTCTTATTATCTCTATTTCTATTCCTATTCTACTGCACAACAGAATTCTAGGTCTTCTCTGAGTGTCCTTTCACCTTCTCACCATCTACACACACAGACAACAGCTTCCTGGGTCTCTTAAGTCAATACTTCACTATCTCTCCAGTTTGTCCCCATCCACAGCATTCCATAGTCACTGCCTAGCTCAGGCCAGCTTCACCTGCAGCTTAGATCATTGTAACTTCCCCTTCCTCATAGCAAGACCAGAGTAATCTTCCTAAAATACAAATCTAATAATCCACAACTTTAAAACCTCTTAGTGGCATCCTATCATCTACAGAATGAAAGTCAAATTACTGAGCATAACATTCAGGGACTTTCTCCTCCTACACTGCTCCATTTGTCTTTGGTCTTTTTCGTATTTTATGCCCACCCTCACTTAAATAATCATAATTCCCTCAGTCAGAAACATTTAGTTTCATACTCAAGGACTTTCATACTTGCAATTATTCCCTCTGCAAGTCTGCCTCTATCTTCTCTCCGAATTCTAGACTCAACCCTCACCTCTAGATTTCCCCAGATTTGGCCAACTACTGCACTCTTATGTGTGATTCCCCTCTGTAATAAAGTACTTTTTTTACACCAAGATTTATTTGCCAGTCTCACCCAAGGACTATTAGTTCCTTTTACTCTGAGACAGGTCTTATTCTTCTATGCTCTCCAGTGTGTAGCTTGTACTTAGTACATAAACAAAGAATGTTTGCAGGATCTTTGTCTGGCATTTGCTGACCTTCATGATGTTTAAAACGCTTTCCTTCCCGGATGCTACTGAATTTTCACTGTCATAATTGAGTCATGGTCTGATGCTAGGGCCTCAGGTTGACCAGCAAAGTTGAAGCTCTCTGAGTTGCTCCTCTTATGGAGCTATCCCTTGAAGAGTAGGGCATGGGAAAACCCAAAGTTCTAATAATACAAAAAGTACATAACAGGCAGTTCCGCCTGTCCCTGACTATACAGGAGCCTCTCTTTTTCTTTCTCTTTTTCCTAATAAACCTGTTCTTTTAAAATGTAAAAAAGAAACTCACTTTGTGTTTTCAATTTTTAACAGACCATTACTGTGTTTTTTAGTTTACATTTAAAAAAAAAAAAGATTTATTTATGTATGCATACAAGAACTGGGGTATAGACAAGAGGGGCAGGTGGTGAGAGGATTCACCAGAGACAGAGCAGGGAACAGGATAAGCAGATTGACTGAAATGCACTGCTGAAGAGAACAGTGGGCAAGACAGGAGAGGTCTGTGGGTCACCTCCCTGGCCAGGGATTGACCTCATGCTACAGTGGCTGCGAATTGCTTCACAGTGTTGCACCTTAACCCCTTGTGCCACCAGGGAGACCCCTACTTTTTAAATGAAAATACAGGACAGAAAAATCTTCAAAAAAGAATCTTACCATATAGAGAAAACTGAAGTTAATATGTTAGTGCTTATCTCCCTTTAGGTTTCCTTAGTTGATATATTACAATTTGTGATGTTAAAAAATCTTCAAAAAATAAAATTTTAGTGAGTTTGGAATAATAAACTGTTAATCTGAGTATAACTGTATCTAATGTTCTTGGTAACTGATTTAAAACAAAGTAACAGTCATATCAGATTCCTCAATAAAGGTAAGATGGCTCCTCATGTTTTCTCCATCTTTTACTCAATTTGGCTCTCTCACTCAAATTGAGCTACATCCTTGCAAAATTTTTCTGGGCAGGTTTTTTTCTTGGAATGGTTTCACACAGAATTAAACAGCATGGGAAATGTCCACTAAGCATGAATGTGATTGGGTGGTATGACCTTAAAACAATATTTTCTGTAGATAAGCTAATGTATAGATAGATAGCCTGCTGAATTAAGAACTGAGTTTGACATAGGTATAAACATGCATGAAAATTTTTTATTTCAGATTTGGACCAAAATAATTCAGGGAAACTACTTTCACATGTTAGAACCTGAGAAAAAGTATAAAAACCCTTCCCCACCCACGATCACTGACTTCCTGTGAAATTGTGTAAGGAATGCGTCCACTTGGAGAGACATCAATTAACAGTAAAAACAGGTGAAGTGTTGCTACACTAACACATACCAAATACATTCCAGTGTAACAATCTCTGAGGTGACTCTTCCCAGAACACATTCTAATAGGAAGAGAGACACTGCTTACATGGAAGGAGGAAATTTTGGAGCTAACAGGAGACAGATAATCTACTCCAGGTCCTGAACACTGTAATTGGGAAACTGAGATCCAAAGAGGTTGTTTATTTATTGATTCAGTCATCTAACAAACATTCACATTACCGTGGAGTTGGAACTTGCACCCACATTTCCTTATTTTTAGTCTAGAAGTCCTTCTGCTATATCACACTTCATTGCCTCTCTTGAGGTAAGAAAGACATCATTTTATTTTTTCTTGTTGCTAAGTCAGTTTCATAAATAATTTCACTTCAGAAGGAAGAAGGGGGGAAATGTTGCACAAGAGATAATTTTATAGCTAAAAGCAATAGTGTTCTATTGTTATAATAATATACTATAATACAGTATAATAATCATGTATTATTATTACATGATTGTAATAATAAACTTCAAAAATATTATATGTGTCAAATATACTAATTGTTACAAAATAGTTTTATGAAATATAGATATGCCACCTTTACTCTCTGAATTTATACTTCTTATGCACTTCTATACTCTTTTTCTGTTTGAAGAGAACATGAGTTTTTCTATAGCATTCTGAGATAAGAGAATAAGATTTTTAGTTTTATTTATCTAGGAAAGTAATAAAAAAGTCTTCTGATAAGACACATACCCTTATAACTCATTTATCTTGCAGAATGTGGTAAAATGAAAACTGTGCTGGGCAGAGACAATATCTGAGCAACAGCTAATAATGTGCCTTCTGAGTAATACATTTTTAAAATGAGAAATGTAAATTGAAGTACTTCCATATATTTGTAATCAGAGATCTGTCAAATTCAACCCCGTCCAGTTGTTACTATAACAACCACCACTGTTGCAAGAACACAGTGGGGAGAAAATTATTATACTTTCATTCCTATGGGAAAATATATAATAACACACATAATGTTCTATTCAAGAATAGAACATTTCACTATCAAAAACTTGCAGATGATTACAACAGGACATATTTCTCAATTAAACACTTTGTACTAGATAGATCAAACTGCAGTTACAACTGAGTATTTCAGCACTTATACTTTTATGCAGAGTTTCAAATTATAGCTTATTCGGGCAGAAGCTCATGAATTCTTTTCCATGCCAGTCATTCACAGGACACAGGTCTACACAGAGTGTTCACAGCCAGGGGACTTCACAGAGAACACACTGCAGTGTTCTGGACTTCTGTGACTGGACTTCTATGACCAGAATGCATTTTTTAAAAAGGGATAGGTAGCAAATGAAAGAAAATACACTAAACTTCAAACAATGGTTATGTAGGAGTTGGGGGACTAGTGGGGAGGGGAAGAGTAGCACGAATACTTTCCATAAGGGGAAAGGACAAAAATGCGGCTTCTAGTATTTCTGTGGTATAAAATAGTGCTTTCAGGGGACAGTCTACTAATGTATTCACTTAGCTTTGACTTAATACTGTATAGTTAGAACCTCAACAACAATTATAACTGACTGGCTGCTACTGATGAGTCATCTGTTCTCTTTTCAGCTATTGTCACTCAGGTTAACAATCAGAATGGCAATGTTTTCTGGTCAAGGCTGATATAAGGAAATTTATACATGGGCAATCTGCTTAGGATTTACAGATGAAAACAAGACAAAGGCCAAACAAGATTCTGGTGGTTTCAGGTAAGCCAAGTCTAGAAGTACAAGAGGGGGCTGGTGCCTAGAATAAGTACATGCCTTGGTGTTGAGCTTTCCTCCTGCTTTCTGGTTTACTTAGGAATAAACTTTGAGTTTGTTCATTTGCCTACTGTTGGACACCATTCAGATTTGGCCCAAGGCCTGAGAGTTACTTAGCTCAGTATAGTCAAGAGTTGATATATTTCTTGAGATACTGCATACTTTAGAAAGAGTGCAGTTCAATGCCAGATCAACACAATAGAGCAAGTGAACACAATTAAGTGCATCATGTGACTATTTGGGTTCCCAGTGCATATGAAAGTTATGTTTACACTAGACTGCAGTCTTTTAAGGATGCAAAAGCATTATGCTTAGAAAAAACAAAGTATAGGTCTTAATTTAAAAATAATATATAATTAAAAATACTAACCACCACCTAAGCCTTCAGTGAGGCATAAGCTTTTTGCTGGTGAGGGTCCTGACTTGATGCTGATGGTTGCTAACTGCTCAGGGTGAGGGTTGGGATAGCTGTGGAAACTACTAAAACAAGACAACAATGCAGTTGCATCAATCATTAAGACTTCTCTTCATGAAAGATTTCTCTGTAGATTTCTCAATACTGTTTGATAGCATTTTACCCACAGAACTTCTTTCAAAATTGGAGTGAATCTTCTCAAACCCTGTCACAGCTTTATCTAATAAGTTTATGTAATATTCTAAATCCTTTGTCTTTATTTCAATAATGTTCACAGTATCTTAACCAGGAGTAGATTTAATCACTAGAAACCACCTTCTTTGTTCATCTATAAGAAGCAAATGTTCATCCATTGTTATTTCAGAAACTGCAGCAATTGGGTCACATCTTCAGGCTCCACTTCTAATTCTAGTTATTTTGCTATTTATGTCCTCTATTACAGACTTGAATTTCTCAAGGTCTTCTCTGAGAATAGGAAACAACTTTTCCCAAATTCTTGTTAATGTTGACACTTTACCTCCTCCCACAAATTGTGAATATTTACAGTGGAATTTAGAATGGTGACACTTTTCCAGAAGGTTTTCAACTGATTTTGTTCAGATCTATATGATCTATGGAATCACTATGTATAGCATCCACAGTCTTATGAAAGGTATTTCTTAAATAATAAGACTTGAAAATTTAAATGACTCCTTGATCCATGGATTGCAGAATACATGTTCTTTTAGCAGACAAGAAAACAACACAAACTCTTTGTAAATATCCATCAAGAGTATTTGAGTGACCAGATGTATTTTCAATGAGCAGGAGTATTCTGAAAGGAACCTGTTTTCTGAGTAGTAGTTCTCAACAGTGGGCTTTAAAAAACACGCACTAAACCAGATTGTAAAGAGGTGCATGAACATCCAGCCTTTGTTGTGCGATTTATAGAGCATAGGCAGAGTAGATCTAGCACAATTTATAATGACCCCAGGATTTGAAATGGCAAATAAGCATTGGCTTCAACATAAAGTTACCAGCTGGGCTAACCCCTAACAAAACCCCTCATCAGCCTGCCCTTGACTTCTCTAGCTATAAAAGCATATTCTTCCACTATAAGGTTCTTTCGTCTACGTTGAAAACCTGTTTATTGTAACCACTTTAATCAATGATCTTAGATATTCTGGATATCTTGCTGCTTCTATGTTAACATTTTCCATTTTCTTTTGTACTTTTAAATGTTCTGGGTATAGCTTCTTTCCTGAAACTCCATGAAGCAATTTATGCTAGCTTCAAATTTTTCCTATGCAGCTTCCTCACCTATTTCACCTTCATAGAATTGAAAAGAGTCTTGCTATAGATTTGGTTTTGGCTTTTGGGAATATTGTGGCTGATTTGATCTTCCATGCAGACCACTAAACCTTTTCCATATTCATAGTAAGGCAACTCTATTGTTATCATTCGTATGTTAATTAGAGTAACACTTTTAGTTTCCCTGAGGAACTTTTGTTTTGCAATCGCATTTGGCTGTTTGGTGTGAGAGGTCTAGTATTTTTGTTTATTTTGGCTTTCAACATGCCTTTTTTACTAAGCTTATCACTTCTAACTTTTGATTTGCAGTGAGGGGTACACAACTCTACCTTCATTTGAATACTTAGAGGTTATTGCTAGTTTATTGACTGGCCTAATTTCAATACTGTTGTGTCTCAGGAACTAGGGAGACCCATGTAGAGTAAGAGAAATAGGGGAGTGGTTGGAGGAGCAGTCAGAATACACATATTTCATGAATGTTCATGTTTCATGAGTCATGAATGTTTTCCATTCTTAAAACATTTAATGAAGATTGAAACATTTTTATTTATTCATTAAAAACATTCATGATTCATGGGAGGAGGTCAACTATCAGCACTCCATGTTTGAAGTCATTTTAATAATATCAAAGATCACAGTTCACTATAACAAATGTAGTAGTAATGAAAATTACTGAACTCTTGCAGGGATTATTAAAATGTGACACATTAACATGGAGTTGGGGAAATGGCCCTAACAACAGACTTGCTTAATGCAGGATTGCTACAAACCTTCAATTTGCAAAAAAAAAAAAAAAAGCTATCTCTGTAAAGTGCAATACAGTGAAGCACAATAAAACAAGATATGCCCGTATGTTAAGTCAGAGTAGGCCACAAATGAGAAGAAAAAATAACTACAAATTAATTTGGTGCAAAAGAATTTAGAAAGTTTTTACAAATTTGACTATTTTTCTTTAATAGTTATTCATGGGGATTAATAAATCAGAGGTTTGTTGTGAAACTCAAAGGCAGATTTTTACATGTGTGTTTAGATCTTTGTATTGGTATAGGAGAATGAGCATTCCTTATTTTACAAACAGTAACAATATTCCTTTAAGCCAAACCCTTTTACAATCTGTAATGTTACATATGTGTGCACATTTTATTTAAACTTTTTCTAACTAGATGTGTTTTAATTAAAGGTTTAATGGCAAAGAAGAAAGTTCAATAACTATTTAAATGTGTATGATACTATTTTTAATGGTTTTATGTAGACTTCTATTGAATTTTTACCATTTTACTGCCACTTCTTAAAAGACAAATTTAACCAAAGATTTTTTAAAAAGCCAGTTACAGTTCACTCAAATGTGATTTATGGATATGATAGTCTCATCTGATTGAAAAGAAAAAAACCTTTGGTCCACAGGTTACTAACCCAGTGCCTATAGGTGCTAGCTAGGTAATTCTCTAAAGAAGGGGAAATAAGGAGAGTGTTGGGTTGAGAGATGAAGGGTGGCGGGTGGGTGACCTGGAGCACACAATATCAGTGAAAGGTGGCAGCTGTAATTCAGTCTTAGCCTCCTGCAAGTCCAGTGGGGCCAAATCTGATTCTGTATTTTAAAAATCCAGTTTTTGTATGTCATGGTCCAGTTTTTAAATACAGGAAATTAATTAATAGTCTATAAAACTATTGTTTGTGTCCAAATAAAACACTCAATCCAGATCTGTCTAATAGCTGTTAGTCTATGGACTCTGATCTTGTCTACACATGAAAACCTCATTCATTTCACTCCCTGGATCTTCCACTTATGATTTAACCTCTATGACCTAAAGATAAACTAGGGCATACATCTGTTACATAGGAAAAGACCAAATAGTAAAGGAAACTCTCCTTACTAAAACAATAACCCATGAACTTGAAAAGAACATACTTAGCTCAAAATGCCACAAACAGATCCTCACGTGTAAATATCTTGTGGTTTTTGACCACTTGTAATAGCAACTGAATTGTACTGCTAAAAAGCAAACCACAAAAGCACTTTCATGTCCGTCACAATCAAGATTCCAACAGTCGATGCCCTGAGCGTGCTCTCAGACTCAATCAACTCAAGGGGTACTGAGGTACTGACTCCTCCATATGGATCATTCCCCATTAGTTGTAGAATTGTGTGTGGGGAGGATATGTCAGTTACAATATACTCCACATGGAGTCAGGATTTGAAAACCTAAGGATATGACAGCTTGAAAAGTGTTTCTCCACAGACAGAAAAGTTGTCCTACTAGAAATAAGTGTCAAGTGATTTGGGCTAATTATGAAAAAAAACTGCTACTTTCATTTATCGAAGATAGTGAAGAAAATGTCCAAAGGTAATTTGCACAATTTCGAATGATGAAATTTACCTGGATTAAGAATAATCTTTCTTTTCTACATCACTGACAAAACTTGAAGGGATTCCCAAAAAAAGTTAAAAAAGAGAAAAATGCCATCACTGACAAGATAAACTCATAGCACATTTAGCACATTACTTCATCAGCAGTCTCTCTGGAAATATTTTGTGATGTTCTCAAAAACAAGGATAGGTGGAAAAGACATTTCAAATAAAGTTTTTAGTTTTTAGGAATACTTCCAGCTAAGAGTGCATGAGCAGCCATAAAGTGAGAAATGAGCTTTATTCTACACAAACACTTTATTTAGGCTGGTTTGGGGACAAATATGCTAAAGCAGACAACCCAGCAAGCCACTAAGGGAAATTTTATGCATATTTTTAACATTAAAACAAACATCCTGTGAAGTGCCACTATCACTGGCAGCCTGTGAGGCTGAGAGCACCAGTGATTCATCCAGGCTGGCACCAAGCACGCTTCTCCCAGGGCTGAGGGAATCTGAGCTTCTAGGTCTGTGCAGCGCTGCAGGTCATTCGCTCATGGGTCTGTTTATGTTTCCTTTCATTTGTTTCTAATAAAAATCTTGGAGACCAAAGTTTCTGGTAGAGATGACTTCTTTGGAATTCCAAAAGGCCTCACTAGGGCTTTCTTGCTACACTGTGACCATCATCTAATGGATTACAGATACATTTCAATTTACAGCATCCTAAGAGCACAACAGAAATACGCAGAACAACATATATTCCACATCATGAATTTCAATTTGAGCAAAAGCCAGCTTGTTAGAGAAAATTGGAGATGGAAAAGACTTATTAATCATATGCCTCATTCTCTCCTCATTTTCTGAGTACTTAGCTCAGTACTTCTTATTTCTCCACACTTAATCTAAATTTGCCAGTAACAGGGTGACTATTCCTCTTTGGAAATTTTTCCATGGTCAAGGAGATCTTGTTGCTATTAATTTTACCATTCTATGTAAAATTCCAAATGTTTGCTTGCATATAATTTACCTCAAATTTAATATACTTATCACTTCTATTTAACTGGGCAAAAAGTAAGTATCAAAATAATAGGTTTATGATCTTACTCTGTATCTGGCATAGTGAATGCTCACTCAATTTTAGTTTCTTGCCTTTAGCTATTTATAAAATATTGCCTGAATTTAACTGGGAAAAAGTGAATTCTTTTCTAATTACTTCGAATCAATACACTCAGAAGCAGAGAACCAAAAAAATGTTCTTTTTTAGTTCTATTTTGTCTACCCTCCTTCCCTCCTCCTTGGCTCTGTAACAATCTTTCTTTGTATCACACTCCCTAGCCACCCCCTACACAAGTTAATTTTATGCCACCATGAACATCCTTAATTCTACATGCTTTCAATTCTTTGATATCTTCATTAATCATCTCTCAAAATTTAGGCATAACATAGATCACAGTTTTGAAGTTGAACAGAAAAAGGAAAATATTAAGTGCAAGAACACACTCTGCAGATACACAAACAGTCTACCCCCCAAGGAGAGGCTGACAAATCCTTTAAGTATTTACAAGGGTGAATATTCACAAATTCCTTGCAATAAAATTTTTAACCATTGAGCTTCATCAAAATTGAAATCTTTTAAGCAAGTGTTTTTCTTTTCCAATACTCTAGGACAGAACATCCTATTCCTGTTTTATTAAAATTCAAGTCCAAACCAGTCCTACAAAGCTGTATTGTGTGATTTTCCTACTCTCCTGGAGAGAGTAGATGGCAAGCAATGATACACACAGTCCCCAGGTTCCTGGGTCTTGGTTGAATGACCTGGACAGACATTAAACAGGCCATTGTAAATATGATGAGAGTTGCCCAGGGGAAAAATGCAGGATCAAGGACTTCTGTGTGTGGTTGAACAGGTTGTACACAAAGCATAAATCTAATGAGGTACCATATGTATCTCAGATCTTGTTAATTTGCAAATTTCTCAGAGCAATTTTTGGAGAAGTGGAAGCAGAATCTGCTCTAATAAAAAGCACTGTATTACAGTAAACTTGCAGGAAGAAAAAGTATCATAAAAGAACTACCTTTCTTCTTTTTTTAAGCCCACAGAAGATGCTAAGCCTATTTAATTTAGAAGCTAAGAAGGTCTCCTGAGTAAGACTGTTTAGCTGGGATAGGAAAGATTAGCAGTAGTTTAAGGTTTTATTTCATATAACACCACTTTCAACTTGCTTCTTTCTACTAGATTCCTGGTATAATCAATAGCCTTTCAGGAAACACACACTTTAATTATAGTTAGATCTGAAAGATTTGTTCTTCTGAGTCTCAAAAATTAATTAGCAAGTAAACAAAAGTGCTGGGATGTCAAAGCAAAAAGACACAAGTTGCAAACACTTTAGACTGCTGTGCTTTTCCACTGAAAAATTTTTGGGTCTTTTTAAAAAATCTCAGTTGGTAATCTGGAAATTCTTGCATTTTCTAACATACTTCAGTTGGGACTATGTGGAGTCAAAGGGTAACTGCTGCTTATTGGCTGAAAAAAAGGACTGTGAACATCCCACCTTCTACTCCCTGAAAATGAACCATTACAAGGATAAGAAAGACAAAAAGAATTTTTTGAACTGGCTCATCCATTTCAGAGAATTATCCATCAGCAATCTTTGGGGTCATGGAAGTAAATCCCAATATAAATAATAATATACTTCATGTCTATGTAATAACAATAATTAAAAATCACAGTGACAATAGCCAGTATTGTCACTGGGTCAAACACTGTAGTATGGATCCAGTATTGCTGGTAGGTGTTTGTGTTTAATCATTTGTTCCTTAGGACAACTTCTGACATGCGAACAATTTTATAGATTAGGAATCTGAGGCTTAAAATCTTGCCCAAGGTCATAGAGCTCTCCACTGGCAGAACTGGGATTTGAACCCTGACAGTGTGGCCTGAGAGCTGGTGCTCTTGACCATTCAACAGCCTTGGCTTCTTGGGACAAGCAATCAACCCAGGGGCTAGATAAAACTGAAAAACCACCCATTGAGCTTAATGAATGGAAACACAAACACGTCAACATCTAGAATTAACCATAATACTAGCATAAGTTTACTCAGAATAAGCTTTCATGAGAAAGAGTGAAAAGAGTAAGACAAGGTGACATGAGGACAAGAGGGTTCTCAAACTCTCTCATAAAGCTGAACCCAGGCCTGGACATTCAGAGACACCTACACACCAGGATTATTCCTTAGCATCCCCACCTCCACATATAGGTAAGCTATCTAGCCTGAGTGTTTAGGTTGCTGTGACTGCTGTGAGGATTGTTTTAAGAATTCCGTAAAGGGTTTTCTACGGAACTGTAGTCCCTTGAGACAGTTCCCATAAAAGCACCTTGTGGGTAATAAGTTAGGAAACCTGGCCTTCTGTATCTGCCTCCGAACAATGGACCCACATGTGGGGTATGCCAGCATCCTAGGGAGCTCTGCAGTAATGAAACTGGATCAGTTTTTAAATCTAAATCTGCAGAAACTTGTTTGTAGAATTTTTTGTTTCTTAGAACATCTTTGAAACCACCAGTAAAACTAGTGTCTGAGAAATGCAGCCTCAATGTGAGAACACCAATGGGCAAAGCAGGGCACACAGAGAATGAAAGACAGAAAGGAAAACTAACAATCCAGTCAAAAATGGGCAGGAGAACTTAAAAGACACTTCTCCAAAGAGGAAATGCAAATGGCCAACAGACATATGAAAGCATTGCTCATAATCAGGGAAATGGAAATCAAATCCACAAGATACCATTTACACCAGTAAGAATAGCACATACTGGGGCCTCCCTGGTGGCACAGTGTGTTAAGCAACGCACTATGAAGCAAACCACAGCCACTGCAGCATGAGTTCAAATCCCTGCCACCAGCTGGGGAGGTGACCCACATGGTGCAGCAGACCTCTCTGACCTCGCCCGCTGCTCCCCTCAACAGTGTTTCAATCAATCTACCTGTTCTGTTCCCCACTCTTTCTCTGGTATATCCTCTCACCCTCCCACATGCACCTCTGGCCTGTACCCCAGTGCTTGTATGCATAAATAAATAAATCTTTTTTTTAATTAAAAAAGAACAGCACATATTAAAAAAACTAACAAGTATTCTAGAGGAAGTAGTGAAAAAGGAACTCTTCTACACTGCTGATGGGAATGCAAACTGTTACAACCACTATGGAAAGTTTTGTGGAGGTTCCTCAGTCTTCTAGAAATATAACTATGATATGACCCAGCAATTCCACTGCTAGGGATGTACCCAAAGGACACAAAAACATTAATTCAAAAGGACACCTGCACCCCTATGTTTGTTGCAACACCATTTATAATAGGTAAGACTTGTACATGTGCAAGTATATGTACATAGTATATGGAATAATATGCAGCAATAAAAAAGATAAACTATTGCCACTCAGAGTACCATGGATGGAGCTAGAAGGGATTATGCTCAGTAAAATAAGTCAGAAGGAAAAAGAAAAATATCGGATGGTTTCACTTATAGGAGGAATACAGGGGAACCAAATAAGGGATCAGGGAAAAATTTAATAACAATAAAAACAACACAACAAAACAAAAATAAACAGATAACTATAAATCATAGACATTTTGCAGGGGAGGAGGAGAGATCAAAACAAGGGTGGGAAGAGCACAAGGGACTATGGTGATAGGACACAGGTAAACTGGTGGTGGAAATTCTATGGGGACTACACCTGAGAAAAGAAAGCAAATACTACAAAAAAATCCAAAAACAAACAAAAAAACAATGATGTAATACAAATATAATAAACACTTTTTTTTTTTTAATAAAAGGAAGACTGTTTGAGAAGGAATGTAGGTAGAGACTGAAATGTCTATAATACTAGCCATAGTGCTTCTTTTGTATTAACATAGGGAAACTTTTGTTCAGGTTACAAAAGGAGCATGAAGTTTGATTACATAAGACAAGTTAGAAGATCTGACACATTAGCAATCTTGTGTGTAGTTAACACTAGTGTGCATGATATCCACACAGTATCTCATTACTTCTGGAAGGAAAAATAGGACCACAGAGTGTTGTTATGAACCTAACACCTAAGAAGAAAGGAAAAAGGAAAAAAGTACCTTCAGTTGGACTTAAGTGCTAAAACTTAAAAAAATCTGTTCTGGATCTTAATATTCTTTTTTTCTAATTTGAAAAGCAACAAAAGACAGAAGAAAATTCAAAAAAGAATGTGCACTCTCCTATGTAACACTGCAATAAACATTTTTTTTTTAACTTAAAGGGAGGTGTGATTTCTTTCTGGAAGCACCCAAGAAATGAGGTAAAAAAGTTCTAGGACACTCCTCTGCTTCATCTGTGGACACAGTCATGAGGTACATGTGTTTTAAAAATAAAACATGTCCTTTGCTTTAAGTTCTCTAGTCATTCTAGAATCTTTATCAAGAATGTCAGGGTGACAGGGATTGTTGTGGAAAATTCACAATCACCAGCCATTCCTTAGCACAATGCTTCACAACAATCTAATCTGTCAGGTGCACTGCCGGAATATTATTTATGAACATATATTACTGTTTGCAAAGATTGAAAAGTAGGAAATGGTTTGTGTTCGAGGCTGCAAATTTACTTCTTTGAATCATTTAAAATGTGCAGATGGGAAGTTGCTAAAATCGTTCTACAACTGAAATATTAATTGGGACCAAGAACACACAAACATGATCTATAGCTTAGAGAAAAGCTGTCTCTCATGGTATTGGGTTCTGATTTGAAGGTGGGTGGACTGGCCTCACAGTGGATTTGGGGAGGAGAGGAAGGTGGGAGCATTACGCTTCCTGTTATTAATGAGAGCTCTGAGCAAGTCAGACCAAGAAGAGCAGATCTGTAGTAGGCTGTGTCTCTGAAGGACCATGTGGGTCTTCCATGCTGGCCCTCAATTTCCAGTGATTTCTAAATCTTCACTTCAGGTTCCACTCGACCTGGCTGTATTTCAATTCTATGAAGTCTCTGATCTTTACCAAAAAATCCAGTCATATACCTCCTCCCTTACTTTCAGCTAACTGGGATAGCTCTCTTTCTCTCACTCTCAGAACTGAGAGACACATGAATGGAGAATTTCAAAACAACTTGGCACACTCCACACTCCCCCAGGTATTTGATAGGCCTGACATTTTTCCTTTTTTTTGACCTTTTTTTTTTTACAGGCAAGAGATGTCTGACACTTTTTTCTTTGGTTATTTCATGGAAATTGAGCATAAAGCAGAATAAGAAACAAAACTAAAAGTCAGCTCTGAATATATAATCATTATGAAGAATAATACATTTCCTGAGCAACGAACGGGGTATTTAGAGGTCCCAAGGTGACATATATATAGAACTTTTATTGGTTATTTCTCAGATTTTTGAGAAGGAATTCAAAGTGTTCATGTGTGGGCCTCCCTGGTGGCACAGAGGGTTAAGCAGCACACTATGAGGCAAACCGCAGCCACTGCAGCATGAATTCAATCCCTGCCGCCGGTCAGGAAGGGGACCCACATGGTGCAGCAGACCTCTCCTGCCTCGCCTGCTGCTCCCCTCAGCAGTGTGTTTCAGTCAGTCTGCCTGTTCTGCTCCCTACTCTGTCTGGTGAATGCTCTCACCCCCCACACCTCTGACCTGTACCCCAGCTCTTGTGTGCATAAATAAATCTTTAAAAAAAAAAGTTCATGTGTGTGGTATAATAAAGATATAAAGATAAGAGAGCAATAAAGATAAGCTATGCCAAAATTGCTCATTATGTTAAAAATAATAAGTGATTCGTAAATGGTGAGACTAAGCAGAGTAGCAGCAATATGTTTTAACTAAACAATTTCTAGTAGAAGGCTAGAGAAAGTATTCCTTGCTAAATATTCTACTTTGGTATATCATAAAAGTATTTTAAGTAAAATATTTTCAGTAATTAATATAGAAGAACTACTTTCAAAATAAAATGAAAATCTTTGAACATACATCATTTCAATTTAACCTATGCTTTCTTTAAGAATATCATAATTTTGGGCCTCCCTGGTGGAGCAAGGGGTTAAGTCTCAGCATTATGAAGCTATCAGCAGCCACTGCAGCACGAGTTCTATCACTGGCCTAGTGAGATGACCCATATGGTGCAATAGACCTCTCCTGCCTTGCCCACTGCTCCCCTCAGCAGTGTATTTTAGTAAATCCACCTGTTCTGTTCCCCACTCTGTCTCCAGTGAATCCTCTCACCACCCATACCTCTGGCCTACAGTCTAGCTTTGTATGCATAAATAAATAAATCTTTTTTTAAAAAAAGAATATTCTTGTTTTCAGGAGAGATGTTAAAATTGTGATATGTGTCATCTAGTTGTTACCAGACAATGACCATCAACTCACTATTTCAGAAACTTAAGGAACATTCCATTTCCATAGCAGCAGATAAGGAGTAAAGCTAAAATGATTTTAACAAGGTTTAGAGGATTTGTTATTCTTTTTAGTAGTGATTTTTGCTTATTACTCTCCTTAATCTTCAGCAATGTCTCATCCTCTCTTTCCTAATGTATTAGGTAAATCATATACGTTTAAAAGCAAGATAACTGTGACACATTATAAAAGTGTACATTTTGTAATGCATAAGTAATGCATAAAAACCAGTATTTAATTCTTTATATAAAAGATTTTAAACCATTGAATCAAGATCAGGTATCGGGCCTCCCTCATGGTGTAATGCGTTAAGCAATGCACTATGAAGCAGACTGCAGCTACTACACCATGAGTTCGATCCCTGCCACCCAGGGAGGTGACCCATATGGCGCAGCAGACGTCTCCTGCCTTGCCCGCTGCTCCCCTCAGCAGTGTATTTCAGTCAGCCTGCCTGTTCTGTTCCCCACTCTGTCTCTGGTGAATCCTCTCACTGCCTCCACCCCACACCTCTGTCCTGTACCCCATAATATGCATAAATAACTAAATCTTTAAGAAAAAGAAAAAGATCAGGCATCAAAGACTCACGACATGTTGAGTCAGATTAAATATGAACCAAAAAAAAAATTGCTTACAAATGCTTTTAGATCATTAACGATGCACAATAAAATATTTGCTGCTACTGTTAATTCCTTAAGACTCAGACCTGGAATTACAATTTTTAAACAAAAATGTTATAGCTATAAAATGCAAGTTTCTTCAGGTAATGCCACAGCATGATAATATGTAACTTGAATTGGTAAGCTCCAAGTTAACATGCTAAGAAGACAGAAAATAGACTTTCTTTCATGCATGTGTTAACTTGCAATTTTTACCAGCTATCTAATATTTAAAAATTTCTATTAGTGAAAACACAGAAAAATGACTCACCTGTAACAGACATACAGCCTAATGGAGCGATGAGAGTAATAGGGGCAAATCCATAGGCTGCAAAGTTTCCTGTCTCCCCCACAGCCATCAGGATGACCCCACCCCACCATAACATGCTCTTGAAGTATGGTCTTGGGTGCTCTTGGTGTGCCAACTTAAGATGGGAATATTTCTGCAAGAAAATCAGAATGTAAATAAGGAAACATTACCACCCAATTAAAACTTGCCTTGAAATTTTGGTCTTATAAATTTTTATCATGGTTTTAAACATATTTGCAGATTATAAAGCAATTATGATTTCTGTTCCAAACATATAAATAGCAAAAAAGTTTTTATGAAATACTTTATAGTTAAAAGGGCCTTTTAATATATGAATGTTGCTTAAAACAATCAACCAGTTTAGTAAAGTAGTAGGATACAAAATCAATGCACAAAAGTCAGTAGCCTTCCTATACACAAACAACCAATCAGAAGAAGAAGAACTCAAGAAAAATATACCCATTACAATTGAAACCAAGAAAATCAAATACTTGGGAATCAACCTAACAAAAGAAACAAAAGACTTATACAGAGAAAATTATAAAACACTGTTAAAATAGAGGAGGACACAAAGAAATGGAAAGATATCCCTTGTTCATGGATAGGAAGAATCAACATTATCAAAATGGCCATTCTACCAAAAGCAATCTACAGATTCAACACAATACCAATAAAAATCTCAATGAAATTCTTTAAGGAAATAGACCAAATAGTGATGAAACTCATATGGAGACATAAAAAACCCCAATTAGCCAAAGCTCTACTTAAGAAAAAGAAGAATGGAGGTATCACTCTCCCAGACTTCAAACTCTACTACAAAGCAATAGTAATTAAAACAGCTTGGTACTGATATAAAGACAGACACACAGACCAATGGAACCGTATAGAAAGCACAGAAGTAAAACCACACAACTATGGACAACTGATCTTCGACAAAGGGGCAAAGAATCTGCAATGGGACAAAGATAGCTTATTCAAAAAGTGGTGCTGGCAGAAATGGTTCACCATATGTAAAAAAATGAAATTGGACCACTATCTCACACCATGTATGAAAATCACCTCAAAATGGATAAAAGACCTAAATGTAAGACCCGAAACTATAAAATATGTAGAGGAAAACATAGGTAAAACGCTGCAAGACTTATATCTCAACAGTGCCTTCGAGGTGGCAGTCCTCAAAGCAACAAAAATGAGAGAGAAGATAAACAGATGGGACTACATCAAGATAAAAAGCTTCTGTACAGCAAAGGAAACATTAAACAGAACAAAAAGAAACCCTACCGAATGGGAAAAATCTTTGCACTCCACACAACAGACAAGGGTCTGATCATAAAGATATACAAAGAACTCATAAGACTCAAGAAACATAAAGTAAAAAACCCAATCAAAAAATGGGCAGAAGAACTTAAAAGACACTTCTCCAAAGAGGACATACACAGGCCAACAGGCACATGAGAAAATGCTCAACATCCCTCATAATCAGGGAAATGCAAATCAAGATCACAGTGAGGTACCACCTCACACCAGTAAGAATGGCACACATCAAAAAAAAAAAAAAAAAAAAAAACCAACAACAACAAATGCTGGTGAGGATGTGGAGAAAAAGGAACCCTAGTACACTGCTGGTGGGAATGCAAGCTAATCTAACCACTATGGAAGGCCATATGGAGGTTCCTCAGTCTACTAGAATTGGAACTACCATATGATCTGGCAATCCTGTTCCTAGGAATCTATCCAAAGGACACAAAAATACTGATCCAAAAGAGCACCTGTACTCCTATGTTTATTGCAGCACTATTTGTAATTGGTAAGACCTGGAAACAACCCAAATGCCCAAAAGTAGAGGACTG
>JAGFMF010011568.1:20103955-20344209 GCA_019455555.1 Galemys pyrenaicus
AAAATATCGGATGGCTTCACTATTAGGAGGAATATGAAAGAACAACAGCAACAACAAAGAATAAGCTCAAGGAATTGGGCAATTATAACCAAAAGCAAAAAAACTCAACAAGACCAAAAAGCCAAGATAAACCAAAGAGAGCACGGGGGGGGGGGGGGGGGGGGGGNAAGGAGGGGAGGGCAAAAACGGGGATGAGGGCAGAAAGTGCACAAGGGACTGAAGTGATGGTGCATGGGTGGAATGGTGGTGGGGGAATTTGTATTCCCTGGGGAATACAAATGATGTCAAATATAATTAATAAAAAAAATGAATGTTGCTTAAATTTCATAACTAGTCTCTAAAATATCATTATTACTATCTAATGATGAGTTATAGATTGCAGAGCTTAATTTTTAGTCTAAAAATTATCAGTACACCAAAACAGTTCCTTCAGAATGTCAAAAAACCTAAAATGATAAAAATTAACAAAACAAAGATACTGAATTACTAGAAAGAAACATTTGAAAAGAAATTGTTTATGGGTCAGAGTAGCTACCATAATAAACACATTTCTGGATGAATGCTTTAGTGGCAGACATTTGGGGGGACTCTAATATCTGATATGAGTATTTCTTCGTATATGAAACAAAATCCTAAAAAATTGGCCATCTAAAAATATCTTATTGATTTTATAGCTATACTTACTTCCTCATAAGAAGTATGTACACTTCTAGATTACTTTTAAAAGAATAAAAAAAACTCTAGAAGTACCAGCGAAAATATAGAACACGGAAAAAATAATTCTGGCTTATGCCAAGATTATGATCACTTGTCTGAGTGTAGTACAAATTCATAAGCCACATAGGCACTTGCTGCGGGCACACAATAATTGTTAAGAAGTCCATAAAGGCATTTAGCTTCTTTAAAATCAGAAGAATGAAAGTAAATACAATCTACCCTGGAGTATATTTGTTCCTGTATCAATGAACTCATAAAATATAAAATTTTATATTTTTTATGGAGGAAGGAATCCAAGAGGGCAAAAATACCAAAGGCCTATGAAAGTCATAGTGTGTCGCTGGATAAAATGACAGAAAAATAAACTTTATCTTACCTGAATATTAAGGGAAATGCTGATTACTAAGTTTCCTAAAATGGCCAGCAAAACTCCAAAAAGGTGAGCCTGTAAAAGAAAATTTTTTCTTTAAATGATACTTTAAATACTAATTGTTCTGAAAAGAAAACACAAATTTAAGTGAACATATTTTTCATTTGTTTATTCATTCAACATTTACTTAGCACCTCTTTGCCAATGTCAATTTAGAATATGAATACGGTTTTATTAGGATTCGTTTTTTAAATTTGGTCAATTTTTCTTTTTTTAGAACTGGGTAGTCCTTTTATTTTAGTTCTCTGGATATTTGCTTAATTTGCTTAAAGAAAATAGTCTTAGATTCAACTGTCTGACTAAAATACTTCTTATTTATAATTTCTGGCCATTTTTCTCAGTAATTCTACTGATTAGAGTGCTCACTGCCTCAAGTTTTTTTTTTTTTTTTTTTTTTTCTTGCATAGAAGAATTGGAGTATAGGCCAGAGGTATGTATGTAAGAGGATTCACCAGAGACAGAATGGGGAGCAGAACAGGCAAATTCATTGAAATGCACTGCTAAAGGGAGCAGCAGGAGAGACAGGAGAGGTCTCCTGCACCATATGTGAGTTAGCTCTTTTTCTGCAAATAGAACTCAGGCCATAGAGGTGATAGGGCTGAGACTAGGCCACCACGGAGGCCCTCAAGTATGGATTATATAACCATTTCCTCTTTCTTTTTTCTTAATATATGCTAGAGGACTGAGATACAAAGGAAAGATCATTGGCTTTGAAGTTAAATAAACCTGAGATTCAAATTTGCTGTTTTCTAATGGGTAGTTAGAATAATAAGTTATTTTACATCCCTAGCCTCAGTAAACAGGAAATGTTGAATATGATGTTTTCAGAAGTTCTCTTTCCTCTAGAGTTCTATAATCTTTACTGGAGAAGAACTAAATTTTCTCACCACTTGCCTGGTCAAGTAGCCACATATCTTTCTATAGTTAACTACATCGAGTATAAAATGATACCTGCTCCCCATAATCCGTCTTTACCCTGACCATCCAACTATCCATGGTATACTTAATATGCTCCCTCTACCTTAGGTACTTAGCATAAAACATTCTCCAGTCAGATGTCACACTTTTGCTTGTCAATCTGCTCACAAAGACTGAGCCGCTCCTTCCCTCAGTCCATCCCACTCACACCTTAGTCCCCTGAGCATGCTGTGATCCACCTCCGTGAGACCTCACTATCCCTTAGGCCACCTTTAGTTTCTCAGAGTATATACATATGTACATTTCCTATTTACTCATTTATATTGTCGTGTGCATCATTAAATGAATAACTAGCAAGCAAATTCTCGGAGGGAAGAGAACCATGTCCTAGGTTTCCCCTAGGTCTTCATATTATCTACAATATAAAATTAGGGATTTAATGATGTATATAAATGGCTTAAAACAAGAACACTTGAGGTTAAAAATTTAGTTCTTGCTCATTGCCCAAGATGTTTATGATAGTATATAAATTATGATGACTTCAAAAGCTACATCTGCTGCTCTCATCTAGGTACAAAGAACAGTGTAGTATCTTCTGGTCAGATAAATTAGCAATGATATAAGGATTCCCCTTCCCCCTTGAAGTACATAACTTCTAGCCAGCTTCAAATTCCAAGGAGTTATTTGAATTTCAAATGAACATTATGACCACAAAGAACCTTTTTCAGAATGTAAAATGTCTTTGAAGTTTTAGAACTTTATTAAATGTGCTGAAGTGAAATTTGGTATTTAAAAAAAATGAAGCAGAAAAGTGGAAAACTCACTTTATAGTTGATATATAATATCCATAGTCTTTAATCAGTTAAGAATTTTCTTTTCCTAATAAAGGCACTTGGCAATAATTTTGATCATTATTCCTCATGGGGAATAATTGTATCATAATACAATGTGCTATTTCCATGCTTTCAGTTTACAATTGAATGCATTTGGCAGTAATCAGGAAAATAAAGATTCAGAAGAAGTTTGGGATTAAATGGATAATTATGAAAATCTTCCATAATTATAAAAGTAAATTGTTGAATAGAAATAACTTACTTTAAAATTCTTTAAATAATTCACTGAATAGTTTAAATAGCACCAGACTGAGTGTTTAGAAATTGATGGCAGGATTTGGCAATAATTTCTTGAATATGACACCAAAAATATAGGCAACAAAAGAAGAAGATGTATTTCATCAAGATGGAACTTTTTGTGTATTAAAATGGTAAAAAGGCAACACACACAATGGGGGGAAAACATTGCAAATATGAAAAAGGATTGATATGCAAACCATATAAAGAAATCCTCTTACAAGATACTATACAAAGAACAACTCCACAACAACCACCATCACCACCACCACCCAATTTAAAATTGGGTTATCGCTCCAAAAATAAACAAGTGGTCAATAAGAACATGAAAAATGTTCAATACTACTACTCATTAAGAAAATGCAAATCATAACCACAAGCTACTACTTTACAATGAAAAAAAATAAACAAGTATTGGTGAGGCCACGAAAAACTGGGACCCCTGTCCTCTGCTTGTTCAACAGCTGACCTACCCCATGTAGAACAATTAACTCAAAAATCAATACAATCATAAATGCAAGAACCAAAACTATAAAATTATCAGTGGAAAACAAAGGGGTAAATCTTTGTGACCTTTTACTTGACCATGGAGTCTTATAGATAAGACACCAAAATTATAAGCAATAAAATAAAAAATACCTGAACTTCATCAATACTCAAGAAATTTCTGTTTCCCAGGACACTTAAGAAAGTGAAAAGGCAACACATAAGTATTTGGAAACCATATTATCTGATAAAGTTTATATCTAGGACTTATGAAGAACTCTTACAATCCAGTAATAAAGACAAAAACTCAATAGAAAATGGGCAAAGGAGCTGACTAGACATTTTGCCAAAGAAGACAAATGACTAAAATATATGTGAAAAGATATTCAATATTGTTAGTTACTAGGGTATGCAAAATAAACCACAGTGATATACCATTTCACACCACGTAAAATGGCTATAATCAAAAGGTCAGAAAATAGCAAGTGACAGGAAACACACAGATAGATCAGGACGCTCATACATTGCTGATGGGAATGCAAAATGGTGCAACTCATTTGGGAAACAGTCTAGCGGTTCCTCAAAAATCTAAGCATAGAGTTTCCATTTCATTCCTCAAGGTCACTCCTATGCATGAACCCAAGAAAAATGAAAACATATCCACATAAAAATTTGTACACAAGTGTCATTAGCAGTATTATGTATGATAGTGAAGAGTGAAAACATTTATTTTACAAATGTCCAACAACTAGAGAATAACAAAATATAGCACATTTATACAATGGAATGTTATTCAGCTATGAAAAACAATACAGTGCTGACACATGCTATAACCTTAAGAACCTTAAAAAGTTTATGCTAATCAAAGAGTCTAGCTACAAAAGATCACATATTTCCATTTATATGAAAAATCCAGAACAGGCAAATCTATATAGAGAAAAAATAGATTAGTGCTTGCTTAGGGCTGGGGTTGGAGATAACATCTAAAGGGTGAGGCATTTCTTTCTGAATGATGAAAACATTTTCCTCATCATTTTACTTTCAACAATACTGTCATATTTCTGTCCGATCTCTTATACATGGAAAATAAGTAGATTAAAAAATAATTAGGACTGTCAAATGAAAAGGTTAGTCCATTTATGTCTATTGTGAGTTCAATATATTTTCACTTATGTGTATTATCTCTTTTGGGTTTATAGTTATTTTGCTTTTTCTTTGCTTTCTAATTTCTCCTTGACTGCATCTAGTTGGATTTACTGAATTTTCTTTTTTCTCTTCCTCATCTGGGTAAGAATTTATACATTATTATTTCTGTTATTTTAACTTTTTAAAAACTTTTTATTTTTAAATAATTATAAACTTATAGGTCACAAAGAAACATACTCTTTCTCTAGTCCTCCCCTCATTGTTAGCAACTTATGAAACTATAATAAAATATTAGAACCAAAAATTTGGCTTTGGTAAAGATCTTATTCAGATTTCAGCAACCATATACACATGTAATGCATTTGTGTGTGTATATATATGTGTGTGTGTGTAACTACCACCACAATTAATATCATCGTAAGATTCCCCTGTGTTATGCCTTTATAGATATACCCATTCTCTCACCTTTCCCATCCTTAATCCCTAGCAACTATTAATCTGTTCTCCAACTCTGAATAGGTTTCCTCTGCTAGCTAATAGTAGAGCATCCCATCTGGTCTGATTTGGTAGATTTTTTGATCTGGGAACAGTGTTGCTATTAATTTAAATGGGAAAATTTTTTTAGCATTCTCAGACTTAAAAACCTATGAAATCATACCAATAGGAACATTCCACTTTTAGATAGTTGGGAAAACCTAGACTGAGGTACTTATGTTTACAAATGTTATATAAATGGAATCATGTAGTATGTATCATTTTGAAATTGGCACCATTATAATTTCCTTGAGGTTCATCCAAACTGTTGGATCAATAGTCCATTCCTTCTAATTGCTGAGAAGTAGTTCATGGTTTAAATGTACCAGTTTAATCATTTACTCACTGAATATTTTAATAGTTTCCAGTTTGGGGCTGTTATGAATAAAGCTGCTATGAACATTTATGTACAAATTCTGCATAATAATAAGTCTTCATTTTTCTGGAATGACTAAAAGTAAAATTTCTGGGTCATATGTGGTAAGTCCATTTTTAGTTTTGAAAAGAACTGCCAAACTATTTTCCAGAGTGACTGTACCATTTACATTCCCACAGCAATGTATGAGTGATTTAGTTTCTCTACTATTAAGTTTATCATTTTTTAAAAAAGACTTATTTATTTATGCATAAAAGAGCTGGGGTACAGGCCAGAGGGGTAAGAGGTGAGAGGATTCACCAGAGACAGAACAGAACAGGAAGATTGGCTGAAATATACTGCTGAGGGCAGCAGCGGGGAGGCACCATGTGGGCCCCCCGCTGGCAGCAGGGATCAAACCTGTGCTGCAGTGGCTGTGGCCTGCCCCATAGTGTGTTGCTCAACCCACTGTGCCACCAGTGAGGCCCTATCATTTATTTTTTAAAGGTTTATTTATTTTTGCACAGAACTAGGTTGTAGGCCAGAGATGTTGGGGGTGAGAGGGTTCAACAGAGACAGACTGGGGAGTAGAACAGGTGGATTTTACTGAAATATACTGCTGAGGGGAGCAGCGAGTGAGAAAGGAGAGGTTTGCGCACCATGTGAGTTAGTGCCATGGCCAGGGATCGAACTCAGGCCATAGAGATGATAGCACTAACACTTAACCCCTATTCCACCAGGGAGTTCCTTATTATGTACTTTTGACCTAAATTCTAATGTTAGTCAATATAAACTTTCATTTACTTTACAGTGGTTTCTCTCCTATCTTACATGTTGTTGATGAGTACATTAGTTCCACTTTGTTTTTATATCCCCAAAGTATACATTGTCATTGCATTATATCGTTGATATTTGCTTTATTTATACAACTTTTATCTATTACTTAAAAATACATTGGTAAAGAATTCACAAACTTTCTAACACTCTTTTAAAGTGGACAATAGTTTTTAGTATATTGACAGAGTTGTACAGCTATAATCACTACCACAATCACAAATGTCAGAACATTTCATCACCCTCAAAAGAAGTTCCATATGTATTACTAGTCACTTCTACTCCCTCCTTCCTATAGTCCCTAGCAACCACCAATCTACTTTCTCTGAATGAATATACTATTCTGGACATTTTATACAAATGGATTCATACAAAATGAGACATATTTGTGTCCAGCTTCATTTATGTTTTCAAGGTTCATCATGTTGTAACATGTATCTATATATATATCATACATAATTCCTTTTTATGGTTATGCAACATTCTGTTGTATGACTATACCATATTTTGTTTATCCAATCATGACTTGATGCACACTTGGGTTGTTTCCACTTTTTGGATTTTTTTTAAAGGTTTATTTATTTATACATACAAGCACTGGGGTACAGGCCAGAGGTGTGGGGGGGTGAGAGGATTCACCAGACAGAGTGGGGAGCAGAACAGGCAGACTGACTGAAACACACTGCTGAGGGAGCAGCGGGCGAGGCAGGCGCCATGTGGGTCCCCTCCCTGGCCAGCAGCAGGGATCGAACTCGTGCTGCAGTGGCTGCGGTTTGCTTCACAGTGCGGTGCTTAACCCACTGCGCCACCTGGGAGGCCCTGGATATTATGTTTTTTCTGGGGTCAATGTACTTCCTGAATTTAGTACTTAGTAACTTTTAAAAATGAAATCTTTTGAGCTGTAACTTCTTTATTATTCTGCAAATGTCTTCATGTCATCTTTCCTCTTGAGTATAAAATATAAATTGTTAGGTCAGTCAACACTTTGACAGTATTATTCAATTGCTTTCTGTCCTTACTGTTGTTGAGAAACAGATTGTCAATCTAATTGATGCTCCTTTGTAAGTAATCTCTTATTTTTCTCAGAATGCTTTTAAAGGTTTTCTTTGTCACTGGTTTACTGCAGTTTCAAAACTGTGGGTTGTTTTTTTTTTTTTTGCTTAGAATTCATGTTTCCCTAGTTTGAGGGTTCATATCTTTCAGTAATTTTGTTAAGCCCTCAACTGCTATTTCTTTGAATGTCATCTGTCCTTTGCTTGCTCTAGTCTTTCTATACAGAACTCACCTTCTAAGAATGTTAGACTTCAATTCTATCTTCGTTTTCTAATGTGTGTCTCACATTTTCCAACTTTCTATCTTTGTACTAAATTCTCGATAATACCCTCATATCTGTTTCATTTTCTGGCCTCCTTCCCCTATATTGTATCTACATATACTTCTCTCAGCACACAGAATATACTATAATGTAATAATTTTTTTAAAGATTTATTTATTTATGCATACAAGCACTGGGGTACAGGCCAGAGGTGGTGGGGGGTGAGATGCTTCACCACAGAGAGCGGGAAGCAGAACAGGCAGATCAACTGAAGTACACTGCTGAGGGGAGCAGCGGGCACAACAGGAGAGGTCTGTCGCACCATGTGGGTCCCCTCCCCGGTCGGCAGCAGGGATCGAACTCATGCTGCAGTGGCTGCGGTTTGCTTCATATTGCTTTGCTCAACCCACTGTGCCACCAGGGAGGCCCTATAATGTAATAATTTTTTACAAGTCCATTCTCCTCTAGACTATAAGCTTCTTGAGGGCAGAGCTGTTACTCATTACCTTATTTTTGTATCACTAAAGACAAGTTTAGAACCTGGCACAAAGAAGTTGTTTTTAAATACTATTCAAACTACTATTAGACTGATTATAAACTGTATAAGAATAGCAAATTCTAAACTTCAAAGGGAGTACTTATCCACAAATAACTGGGTTTGAATATACCAAACACAGTTTCTATGAGAGCACAAACTTGTCTCAGAATTTAGATTTCAACAATTATGAATGTCTAGTAGTGTGCAATAAAAAGCTACTTGCTGACTTTTAAAATGTAATTTAGATTATACTGAAAGAATAAGAAATACATATGTATAAAGAAGATGCTAGAAACAGTTTCCTGATAATATTCAGAATAAAGAGGCATATCTTATTCTTTATTTTTCTGATTGACATAATTATCCAAGGTTAATTGCATGATCATTGAATTCATTTAACACATAACTGTAAATAGTAATAACACAGTAATTCTTATTTAATAATCCTAACTGTCAGGGAAGGAAGGTTCCAACTGGAAATGTTTCTAAAAGATGATGGTTTAATTATCTTCAAGGACATAGAGATATTATGGGTTCAGTTGCAAACTGCTGCAATACAGCAAATAGTGCAATAAAGTGAGTCACATTAATGTTTTGGTTTCCCAGTGCATAGAAAAGTTAGTTTTATACTTACACTATATAGTAGACTATATAGTAGTAGAAGTGCACTTTGTAGAAATGCACTTAGTAGAAGTGCACAATAACATTATGCCTTTAAAAAGTACATGCCTTAACTTTAAAAACATGTTACGCTTAAAAAGGCTAACCATCATCTGAATCTTCAGTGAATCATAATCTTTTTGCTGATGAATTGTCTTGCTTCAATGTTGATGGCTGCTAACTGACCAAGGTGGTGGTTATTGAAGGTTGGGATGGATATGGCAATTTATCAAAATAAGAAAACAGTGAAGTTTGCTGCATCAATTGACACTTCTTTTCACCTAAGATTCCTCTGTAGCATGCAGTGCTCTAGGATATCATTTTACTTACAGTAGAGCTTCTTTCAAAATGGGAGTGAATTCCCTCAAATCTTCTCAGCTTCATCAACTAAGGTTATGCCATATTTTAAGTCCTTTGTTGTTATTTCAACATTACAGTATTTTCACCAGGAATAGATTTCCTTTCCAGAAATCACTTATTTATTTGCTCAGCCAAAGGAAGCAACTGTTCATTTGCTCAAGTTTTATCATGAGAGTGTAATAATTCAGTCACATCTTCAGCCTCCACCTCTAATTCTAGTTCTTCTGCTTTCTTCCACCACATCTGCAGTTACTTCTAAAATCATTATAATAGTAACAGAGATTGCCGATATACATCCCTATAACAAATAATAATAATAACGAAAAAGTTTAAAATATTTTTAGAATTATCACAATGTGACATAAGACTCAAAGTGAATCCATGCTGTTAGAAAAATGGCACTGATGCTTGCTAAATGCAGAGCCACCACACACCTTCAATTTATTAAAAACCTTATGTGAGAAGAACAATAAAGCAAAGCTCAATATACAAGGTATGCCTGAACAATAACATAAATACTAACTACTATTTCCAATTAGTTTCTTTTAACTGTTTTTTAATGGTTTGGACATCATCAACATGGTGGCGACGAGAAGCTAGGATCAAATTCTCACATAAAAACAACTGGTAGGAAGAAATAATGGCAAGTTCCTGGAAGGATCTGGATGCATTAGATAAACTGGGTGACACTGATGACTTGCCCAGACAGAGAGAAAAATTGGAACAACAGGGGAAAGGATGAGAGAAAATCATCAGAACCCCCTCCCTTCCCCACTCACAAAGCTGGCCCGTTGCTGCCAACCAGAAAACCAGATAGGTGGAGAATCCTGAGACATTTGAGCGCTCCAGGCAGTGACAGGGATATAAGGGAGATAGCTGGCTCTGGGAAGACTATTCTACTCAGCCCCCAGCTATGGCGCTCCTCAGTTGACCAGATTAAAATAGCAACAAAGCTCACTGGGAGCCATCAGAGTTCTGAGATGCACTTACCCCCTAAGCTGTTTGTGTGTTTGTTTACTGGTCAGTGGTTGTCTGTTGGTCCTTTCTGTCTTTCCTATTTCTGTTTTCTGATTCTTCTACTTTTCTTCTTTCTCTTCTTTAACATTACCATCACTACTTTCTCTTCTCTTTCTGTCACATACCCTCTTCTTTCTCCTCCTTTTTCCTCTTCCCCCTGTCTAGCCCTTTCTTTCTTCCCTCACCTTCATTCATTTCTGTATGAAGCCTCCTCCTTCTTCTTACCCCTTCTGTCACTCCTTATTGATCCCGGTATCATTCTGAGACATGCTTAAAGGGACCTAGCAGTTCAACAGAAAAATACATCCCACCCAGCCTGCAGGCACCTCCAAGTGGACTTGGCCTCAGCATGTGTCTGGAGGTGCAGTGCTCCACAGGAGACTCTTGACTACCACTGGCTGAGACGCCGGATCCACTCCTATGTAGTAGGAGTCAGAAAGCAGGGACTCATGGAGCAAATCACAGCTCAAAACACCTACCATAATAGAAGAGTGTCCAGACTTGTACACAGCCATAGCAGCTCAGACACTAAGCAGACATATCCATGCCTCAGCAAGAGAAATTAGAAGTCATGCCCTCCAGCACTAGCAGTACAGGGGCACTACCAACAGAGCAAAGCCAAAGCCTAACAATGGGAAGAAAGAAAAACACAAATGTTTGAGCAGCCCTTCTGTGAAAAACACACCATAGAAAGAAAGTCAGCCTCCAGAATCTGATAATATGGACATGAAAGAATATCTCCACCTAACAGATAAAGAATTCAAAAAGGTCATAATGAAAACAAAGAGCTAAGAGAAAATGTAGAAAGAGATAAAAATGTAATCAATGAACTTGGGAAGAAAGTGAAGGAAATGGAGGATATCCAGGGATTAGTGGAGGCACTCAAAAATTCTGGGAAAAGCAATGAAAACAAAATAGAAGAAATGGAAGCATGATCAGTACTCTCGAAGATAACAGACACAAAAAGAACCAAAAAAGAAAAGGAAAGAGAAATACAAAGGAAAAAGAATGAAGAAACACTTCAAGAACTATGTGACATCATGAGGAAAGGAAATATAAGAGTCATGGGAATCCCAACAGATAAGGACAGAAACAAAGAAACCAATAAACCATTCAAGGAGATAACTGATGAGAACTACCCAAGCATTTAGACAGAAATGAGAATAGACATACCGGAAACTAAAAGAATATCAAATTACCACAATGAAAGGGAAACTACAGCAATACACATAATAGTAGTTTCCAAAGGTCCAAGACAAGAAAAAAATAATGAAACTGATGAAGGCAAAGAAACATATAAGCTCTAAAGGAAAACCAAGCCAGAATGACATCAGAAACACTATGGGCAAGAAGAGAATGGAGTAACGTATTTAACAAACTCCAAGTCAACAAATTCCAACCAAGAATACTCTACCCCACAAAGTTCTCCCTCCTCTATGAAGGAAAAAAACAAAAAAACAAAACAACTTCTCAGATAAACAAAACCTCCAGAAATTCATTACTACTAAACCCCTACTCCAAAATAAATGACAAGAAACCCCAAAGCCAAACCAACAGAGGAATAAACAGGCAGAACAGAATAAGGTAAAAAGTAGCATCACCAAAAGGCAAACAAAATGGCAAATACAGATGCCAATGTATCAATATTAACTCTAAATGTAAATGGACTAAACTTACCAATAAAAAGACCTACAGAGTAGTAGGCTGGAGCCCAACCTTTACTGTCTACAGGAAACACATTTAAATATAAAAGATAAATACAGATTCAAAGTTGGGGCCTCCCTGGTGGCACAGTGGGTTGAGCACCACACTGTGAATCATCTGCAGCACAGCAGCATGAGTTTGATCCCTGGTCAGGAAAGGGACCCACATGGTGCATTAGACCTCTCCTGCCTCGCCCGCTGCTCCCTCAGCAGTGTGTTTCAGTCCATCTGCCTGTTCTGCTCCTGCTCTGTCTCTGGTGAATCCTCTCACCTCCCCTGACTCTGGTCTGTATCCCAGTTCTTGTATGCATAAATAAATCTTAAAAAAATAGATTAAAAGTAAAAGGATAGAAAACACTCCTACAAGCAAATGGACCAAAAAGGTGGCAGGAACAGCTATCCTTATACCAGATTAAAATAGATTTCACAGTAAAAAAGGTAAAAAGAGACACAGACAGTCACTACATTATGCTTATGGGAAAAATACATCAAGAAGACATAATACTCCTAAACATATATTCACCAAATTAAAGAGCACCAAAATATATCAGACAATTATTATCCTCTCTGAAAATAGACATTGGATAAAATACGTATGTAATAGAATAGTTCAACATGCTACTGTCACCAATGGATAGATCAACAAGACCAAAAATAAGGAAGGACACTAGAGCTCTACATAAGTGTAGACCTCATGGCTTAGCGGACCTCTATAGGATACTGCACCCCAAAAAATCTGAGTACTTGTTTTTTTCAAGTGCCTATGGATCATCCTTCAGGATCGATTACATACTGGGACAGAAGACAAATAACAACAAGAATACATTAACTATCTTCTCTGGCCATCAAACTAGAAATAAGCCATGAAAAAAAAGAAAGGAACCCTCCTACCACATGGAGATTGAAACCCACACTACTGGAAAACCATTGGGTTAATGAGCAGACCAAAGAAGAAATTTAAAAATACCTGAGACAGGGGCCTCCCTGGTGGCGCAGTGGGTTAAGCAATGCACTGTGAAGGAAACAGCAGCCACTGCAGCACGAGTTCGATCCCTGCTGCCGGCCAGGGAGGGGACCAACATGGCGCGGCAGACCTCTCCTGTTGTGCCTGCTGCTCCCCTCAGCAGTGTGTTTCAGTCAGTCTGCCTGTTCTGTTCCCAACTCTCTGTGGTGAATCCTCTCACCAAACCCCCCACACCTCTGGCCTGTACCCCAGTGCTTGTATGCATAAATAAATAAATCTTTAAAAAAAAATAAAAACACCTGAGACAAATGACAGAGGACACAAATCTCCAGAATGTATAGGACACAGCAAAAGCAGTTATAAGAGGAAAGTATATAGCAATACAGGTTTACATGAAGAAATACAAACTCAGAGAAACAACCTAGTCTCCCACCTTACAGATCTGGAAAAAGAACAACAACAACAAAACCAAACAAACAAACCAAAAACCCCAAAAGTCAGTAGAAGGAAATAATAAAAAAAAATCAGAAAATGAAGCAAAAAAAAAATCTAAATGATCAATGACCCCAAAAGTTGGTTCTTAGAAAAAAGAAACAAAACAGACAAACCCCTGGTCAGGTTCACAAAGAAAAAACAAGAGAAAGCACATAAAAAAGGATGATAAATGAGGAGAAATCACAACAGATACAGCAGAAACCATAGAATAATCAGCGATTACTAAGAACAGTTATATGCAAATAAGTTCAACAATCTAGAAGAGAAGGACGAATTCATAGACGTATACAATCATCCAAAGCTAGATGAAGAAATAGAACACCTAAACAGATCAATTACAAGCAGTGAAATTGAAACAGTAATCAAAACCCTACCCAAAAACAAGAGCCCAGGACCCGAAGGCTTCACAAATGAATTCTACCAAGTGCTCAGAAATGAACTAGTGCCGGTACTACAAACTCTTTAAAAAAATTGAGATGGAAGGAATTCTACAAAATACATTTTATAAGCCAATATTACACTAGTACCAAAACTGAGCAAAGACAACACACAAAAAAGAAAACCACAGGTCAATCTCTCCAATGAACATCTATGCAAAAATCAGGGGTCTCTCTGGTGGCACAAGGAGTTCACTATGAAGCTATCCACACGAGTTCGCACACATTTTGAGCTTGGGGCACCCCGTTTATGTCTTAATCACTATTTCTTTACCAATAGAAACTGGTAATGTTCTGACTAGATAATATCAACCTACTACAATATTTAAATTAGCAGAATGTGTTTCTTTTGCTCCGTGTAAATAAAGCAAAAATAACAGAAGGAAAGGTTGTTCCACATTTTAATTATGCAATTGGAAATGCAGGTCAGAAAACAGAAAGATGCCCTTTATTTTTATAGTGATTACAGTTGTAGCTTTATTTCTGGCCTTTTCAGGATATTTTGGCAAATAGATAGTGTGAGACACAGTAAACAATTGATCTAGAATGAGGTTCCAAATAGCAGCACTGATAAGTATAAAGGATGTTTTTGTTTTAGTTGGAGTAAAAATCTCCTATCATACTTTTTTTTGTGTGCCAGAATGTTCTCTAGATATTTCACATTATATTACTGGAGATTTGGCCAGATGGAGAAAGGATATGCTATTAGATGTGTGTGGAATTTGCAATAATCTGTCCCAATTTCGGACTTTGAACTCGCTCATATTCCTGGCTCTGCCTTGAAAACATGAACTCAGAAACAGACCCAAATGGAGTTACTACATGATTCAAAAGCACAGACTCAGAGCTAGTTTTGAGCACTATAAGAACGATATTCAACTTACAACTAGATCAATGTTATTGTTTGTTCCAGGTAAAACATGCCTGAACATGCAAATGAGAGATGTAGTTTCTAGCACCAGAAATGAAAAGGTTCAGTAATTGAGGTCAACTAACCACTGCAGGAATGACCTTTAGGACCTGAACCCAAGAGGGTGACATAGCTGAGAAATGGGCATTCACTTAATCCCATCTCACAGGGAAACTCTTAAGAATGCACTGGGGTTGTTTGACATTTGTACCTGTAAATAGGCAGGCACAAATCTTACCTCCAGAATAGTTAGGAAGGGAAGGAGGACATCCAAATTTTTAAAGATAAATCCTTCAGTAGTTAGGGTTTTAGACTCATAATGTGAGTAACTTTCAATTGGTGCATTATAATACAAAATAAAAAGCACACAAAGACAGAGGGAACAAACGTTTCCCTAAGGTTAACAATTGGTGAGTCTCCAGGTAAAGGAAGAATGGTGTTTACTACCCTTCTTAATTTTCTGTAGGTTTAAAATTTTTCAAACTGAGAGTTAAAAACTGCTTTGCAAGCTCAACTAAACTAAAGAAAATATGGATTTGTTTAAGAAGGATTAAAATATGGTAACAAGAACAGAAATATGTCAAGAAAAGATACCAAGGAGAAAAAAAAAAAACAACACCACCATTACATAACTGAAAATCATATGTAGACACCGCTTGGGAAAAACACACAATGTGGAAGAAAAGGATAAAATAAAAGTGGTCAGAGAGAAGAGGCTCAGTATGGAAGACAGTCAGCCTGGGGAAGCCCCCACCCTGCTATTCACTCAGGCATACATCCATTGGTATTTATTCAGCAACTGCTATTAGGTTCTATGCTCAGAACCAAGAATGCAAACTACCTCAAAAAGATAAGAAAAAGTAGAATAAGCAGCCTATAACAAAGAGATCACAGTCTGTCAAAGCTATAATAGAGGTATGCCCCAAAGAACAGAAGGCAGCAGAAGAGATAGAGAGAACTCTTAAATTGGAAAGTATACTAGTTTCCTGTGAGAGAATTTAGTTTTGTAACAAACTGCCACCAACTTGGTGCCTTACAATAACAGAAATTTACTCTCTCCCATTTCTGAAGGCCAGATGCCCCAAATCAGTTTCACTGGGCTTAATCAAGGCAGATCTAAGAAAGAATATGCTCCTTGGCTCGTCCAGTTTCTGGTGGCTGCTTGCATTTATTGGCTTATGGATGAATCACTTCAATCACTGTGGCCACAATGCCTTCTCCCCTTCTTGTAAAATCCCTCTGTGCCACCTCCCTCTTAGATAAGGATACATGTAGTGGCATTTTGGCTCCATCCAGATAACCTAGTATTATCTCCCTGTTTCAAGATCTTTACTTTAAACACATCTGCAGTAAAAGAGTACCCTGAAGCACAAGCAAGATGCCAGTGTCGCTAGATGGGAGATCAGACAGGAGCCTTTGTGGGCCAGGAATTTGTAGGGGGCACTGTGACATGAAGAACTCTAAACTAGAGAAGGACCAGTCCAGGCTTGAATTTTAAAAGACTTATTCTGACTGCAGTGTGGAGGATGTACTGGCAAGGAACAAGGCATGAGTATATAAGACCAGTTAAGAAACTATTTCAGGAGTTCAGATAAGAAAGTAGGGGGCAATGAGGAGAGTTAATTGCAAGAGAGCCATAGAGAAACAATAGTCATAGCAGCAATGTTGGCAAATCCTAAAATATGTCATGCTTTTGAGATTACTGAATAGGTCAGACTATTCTTATCACTAATCTTCTTTGTCCAGGCTCATAATTAAATTGTCTGCAATACTAACCCAAACTGAGTTAAAACTATAATCCCATCTGAAAAAGAAGAAAGAAAAAATGTCAATAAGGAATAGATTTTTAATTTGTTATCTTGGTTATTGTATAGTGTAACATTATTGCCTTTCTATCCTGAGAGATTTTCATGAGGCTGGATCCAAATCTGGTGATTTAAATCCAGCAGAAAAGGTCAGGGTTATATAAGATAGTATATTGTTGCTATTTTACAAGCTGTTCCATGCCAGTGTTTAATCAACCTTAAAACCTAAGTAGAAAAGCCCGACATCTTGCCTTCCCATACAATTAAAAACTATTACATTTTGTCTTTTACTTGGGAACACAATTGCTTACATAATTCTACATTCATTATTTTTAAAACTGAACTGCACTGGAATAGTTTTACTAAGAAGCCACTGGGGCTTTTCCTTTCAATAAACTTAAGTTCTAGCAGGATAAATTTATGAGAAAAGTAATACATTTAATAACGCATCCTTTTGGGACTTATAACACTTTGTTAAAAGAAGAGCAACAAAAGTCAAGAAAAGGTGAAAGAGTACTAAAGGAAGTCGTAAACTTGGTTCTATTGTGAAACAAATTAACCCTATAAAATACTGAAATATTTGAAGGACATATATGCTGAAAACACAAAAAAATGCTATTGTTTGTATCAGATCAATAAGGTCCCATAATTTTCAAATTTTGCAAGAACATATTTATAGTAATAATTCTTTAAGTGTCTAACCCTTTGTTTCCAAAGAAATAGGACTGCAGGCTGTTATTAGGAGGACCAGAGCAGAATCTTCCTTCCCTACAGGAGACAACTTGTGAGCTGCCTTAGTTATAGCTCTTTCCCTCATACCTACCTGGTTTCTAGAATGCATGTTGCTTTTGAGAGCAATACTTGCCTTGGACTTCTGTTACCTTTTGCCTACCACATGGAGACTGAAGTCTATGTCCGACTCCAGACATTGGATTTCTACCTCAGTATAGTGGAGGGATCAAGATATTACTACTTCCTGATAGATCTCTGCCAGAGACTCCTGTAGTCTTCACCTACCAGATCGGATCTTTCTGACTTGAAGGTGAAAATCAAGTTCTAGGTTTCTATACCTTTTGGGCACTGTGCTTTGAACCCTTCATTTCCTCTAAAGGGTCAGCTCTGACAGCTAAGATAATTCTCTGATCCCTAACCCACGCCTCTCCCCACCCCCCCACTCCTCATTCCTGGCAAAATAATCACATCCCACTGATGCAGCAGCCAGCTCCCATCCACCTCATGGCCAGCCCACATGTGACGCCCATAACACTCATTAACGTTGATTGTTACGTGAATTTGCAAATATGGTTCAAAAGACTAAGAAAATGCTCTGTATGTAACTCACAATTATCCTGTGCCTTATGGTTGTGGCAGCTGCTTGTAACATGAGATCTGCTCATACCTTGTTCACAAAGAATGGCCCATTTCTCTACCACCGTGAAGCACGCAAGCCATAGCCAAAGTTACATGACAATATTTCTTCTGCTTTGGCTCGCTCTTTTTACAATTACATAACTGTATGATGTTCAGTCTGGAAGCTTAATGTAGACGGTCCATCAGATAGGGGCGTTTCGAATCAGTCCTTAAATGTTGTTTTCCAAACATTTCTAAGGCATTCTGTTTCAGGATCCCCATGTCATGAGGACATCCAGCTCTTCCCAAGGATGTATGTTATTCAGGAACATTAAATGCAATACCTGGCCTTGGTGAGCAGTGTGGAAAAGGACATGGACTAGCCTCATTCCGTTGGGCTGAAACCTATATTTTTCACTAGTGGAGAAAGTCAAACTTTTCCTTCCTCGAAGTGAAAGGGAGGACATAGGTTCAAGGGGTGAGCCTGTGACAAGTGGAACCTACAACCCCAGGAATACAAGTTGAAAAGGAAAATGAAAACCTGAGAGTTCATCTTGTTGTTAGAACCTCTGAATAGACATTTCTTGAATCCAATGTTCTTTAGGTCTTTTAGTGCCATCCAAACTAATTACTTTCTTTAATGATTTAAGTCAATTAAAGTTAGCATTTCTATGACTTGTAAACTGAAACCTCTTAACTTACAAAGCATTATTGGAGGGAAGCCAAGAGTAAAAGTCAAAAGGGAGACTAACTAAGTAAGTCAGCCCAGTGGTCTGTTACTAAAAACAAAAAAATAATTTGAGAGATGCAGAGGGTGAAGTAGGTGATTTAGGAAACCGGTGCTGAGGCTGAAGGAAGGCAGCAGGATACTCAATTTAGGCAGACTTTGTAGTGGCTTGCCCAGGTTAGAGTAGGTCTCTGAAAAAGCCATGCCAAGACAAACTTTCCTTGGGTGAGGTGTGAGCTCAAGACTAAACTTCCTTAGACTGTATTGACACAAGAATCAGGCCTCAGTGGACAATTCCTGACATATGCCAAAGATGACTGTGCTGGGAGTGGCCGAGAGCTGTGTAAGTGACAGGTGAGGCAGAAGTACAGGTGTGCATATGCTGGGAGTGGCCGAGAGTTGTGTAAGTGACAGGTGAGGCAGAAGTACAGGTGAGCATATGCTGAGAGCGATGTCATGAGAAAATGGAGTGTTACCTGCCCTCTTGCAGGCAACTAGGGCACTCTGGTGTCCTTTGTTTATCTCAAGACAGACTGAGTGAGGAGCTTTGACTTTATGTGAAATGTAAGTCTGTTGGAATAGAGGGGAGTGAGTGATAAATGGTATAGATCATAGAGGACTACTGACCCTTCAGGAAAAAGGCAGGGAAAGTAAAATAAATGGCATCAAGTCTTACGTTACCGCTAAATGAGCCTTCCCAGGTTGTCCAGTGCTGGTTATACTGGTTTGTTAAATTACAGACATTGTCTAGATGTAACAGGGTGGTTCCCAGGACCAGGGAAGTTCCAGGATTCCTGCCCTACCCTCAGTAGGGTGGAGCTGAGGAGGGATAAGAAGAAGCGAGAGAGGAAGGAAGAAAAAAGGAAGCAGAATGGAGAGCAGCAAAGAGAACTGGAGGAGGCAACATGGAGCAGAGAGACGAGAAGAAACTGGACTTTCTTTTTGTGGTCCTAGACTGGTTGAAACAGATGTGGTGAGACACCCGTGGAGAGCTTAACAATGACAGCTTTTATCTTGATTTTGATTTTGCTCTTTTACTCGCAGATTTGTCTGACTCTTTCTGACCCTATGGGTGTACACCAAAAGGTACCTTAGACTTGTGCCAGGCTTTCAGGCCTTGCTTTGGGCCAATCCTGCTTGGCTGGAGGGTGTGGGTAACTTTGGATGTTGATTTAGGATGTTGTATTTTGTCTTTTCTGTATTGTTTACTAATTGTATTAAAGTTCCTTTCCATTAAAGGTCTTATATGTTTATCTTGATGAGGTGGATGGCAGAACTCGTTTGAGTGGGCAGGTTTGGGGGTTCTGAGATGTCTCTCTTCCTGCCCTGCAACATGGAGACATTATCACACACCCACCACCAAATACCTCTATCTGCCTTTCTGATGCTGATACACACTTATTTCTCTGACCCAGAAGTCTGGAAAGTGGAAGAAGACATGGAAAGAATCCTGGCTTTAGTACTTTAAGATAGCAAGCATCTTAATTAGGAAATTACTCCAGTAAGAAAGTGTTCTGGAATGTGAATATTTGTGGAGTGTCAACTGGAAGCAAATGTCAAAGGGAGTAAGGTAGGCACTAGAGAGAAATCAGTGGTTATAGACGAAAGAAAGTAAAATATCAATATAACATGATTTCTCTTATTTTCAATTATAATGAACTAAGTCTATTAGTAATATCATATATATTTCCTATAATATAGGTTTATGTAATATTATTAACAATTGTTTTTATTATTTCCTACAGGTTTGGTATTGGACAAATATTCTTTTATATCACACTACAACTCTGTAAGGTACATTGTGTTATTAACATTTTCATTTCAGTAGAGAAAACCCAAATTTGGAGAAACTAAGAAACTTGCAATACATTTAAGAAAGAGGTTGAGCTTTTAAAACTGCACTATACAAGAACAAAAAAGATAGCTTTGGAGAATGCCCCCTTTCCATGATTACTATTTCTCAGATGTTAATTTGAAAAATCACCAACATCTGAAAAAGGAATTATTTAAGTATTTCTTATAGGGAACAAAATTAACATGGCACACCATTTCTTGTACCAGCTGGGTAAAACATGTAAATTGAACAGTCATGGTAAACTGTAATAGATGCAGACAGCTGCAATCGAGTGAAATAGAGGAATAAATGAGTGAAATGAATTATTACAAGGCAAATACCCTTGAAACACCATCCATATCAAGAAGTGGAAAATGGAGACCCATCCTTCACCCTCTTTTTGCCCTGCCCCATCTCTTTCTTCTTCCCCCAAGGAACCAGGGGTCTGACTTTACACTATTAATCACTTCCTCACTTTTCCTTAGAGTTTTATCAGCCAAGTGTGCATCACCAAACACTGTAGTTTTAGGTTTCCTTTTTTTCCTGATATGCCTTGTAGGTCTATTTTGAGCTAATGATTATCCCACTATTATGCGTTCCCATTCTTTTTCTTGTAAAATGATTTTTTAAAAGACAGAGTCATCTGAATCTGCAAACTGGCTATGTTTTCATAGTCTGGATTATGCTGATTGAATCAATGCAAATGTAACTAGTAGTGGGGATCAAGCCTTAAAGAAGTTATCAGGTAGAGTTAAATGCAAACACCTGGTCTTCCAAATTCACAAAAGCATTAAAGCTGTTCCTAACCAGAACCATAGAATTTTAATTTTTTTTCCAGAAAATCTTTGATATAGTTGGTTTGAAGTAAATGTACATACATCTGGTTACAGGAAAATGCCGTGTTGGATCTAAAAGGATGGTAAAAAATCAACAAGTATAAACAAAACCAAAAAAAAAAACTTTTTTCTGTGGGAAGAAAATGGGAAGAATCAGCAACTCAGTCTTTCAGTTATTTGGAAGTTTTACCACTGGTCTTGCTTTAAGTGACAATAATATGCAGCTCCAGAAAAGAATAGGTGGTAACAAAGAAAAATCAATAAAAGGGCAATATAAAACCCAATGTGATTTTTCTTCAGCATGGGGAGACAAGCTATATTGCTTTCTTCCTCCCCCCAACCCCCATTTACTCTCACATCTTTTCAAGTCTTCATTTCTAAGCAATGGCCTTCAGGCATAGAATAAAAATAGCTTTGCAGTTAAACCTACTTGCTTTAAGATCTTGGGAAAAGTTATTTAACACAAATTTCCTTATGTGAACAGTGAGGATAATATGTACCTTACGAGGTTGTGAGGGTCTCCAATGAGATAATAGCTATAAAGTGCCACATAGTAAATGCATAACAAATGTCGGTCTCTTCCATTCCTTCTTCCCTGCCAAGTTGTATCAATTTCCCTTTAAATATGTTGACTTAAAAAATTCAAGCCATTGAAAAATCAAAAGTTCAAAGAAAGGACAAAAAATTCTGAATTTTCATTTCACCATATGTAGAATAAACCTTTTTGACGATGTTTTTATGAATTTAGATATTTAGTAATACATATAAACTTTAAAGCATCAAAAACAAACTCTTTCACAATATTTACCACAGTCATCCCTCCCTGTCTATTCCTTCTACACGCTTCCTAGTTTGGCCTTTATTTATTCAACCAGATAACAAGAGAGAGCCTTCAGATCTAGTCTAATCCAAATTTGATCAGTAAGGAAACTGAAGTCCAGAGTGACTTTCCCCAGTACATTCATCAAGTTAAACAGCAGAGACTAGATCATGGCCTCTAACACTGGTTGCATATTAAATGCCCACAGGGACCAGTAGGTAAAAGAGATCTGTGCAAAGCGGGCTTAAGTAGGAACACAGCCTGCTCTAAACTGTGCACTCCAGCTCACAACCAATCTATGGGAAAGAGGGTCAAATGTTGCTAGAACTTCAACTATTTAAAAAGATCATAGAAACTGGAAACTTTATATAATGTACTTATTTTTTAATGTTTTTTAAACCTTTCGACAGGTTCATCAAAATGCATCCATGGACTGGATTTTTTAAAGATTATTTATTTTGTGTAGAAGAACTGTGTGTAGGCCAGAGGTGCAGGGGGTGAAAAGATTCACCAGAGACTGAGTGGGGAGCAGAACAGGCATCTACTGAAATACACTGCTGAGGGGAGCAGCGGGTGAGAGAGGAGAGGTCTGCTGTGCCATGTGGGTTAGCTCCCTGACCTGGGATCAAACTCAGTACTCAAGCTATAGTGGTAGGCTGTTGAGGTAACAGACTGAGACTTAATCCCTAGGCTACCAGGGTGGCCCTGGGCTGGATTTAATCTGCAGTTGGAGACCTCTGCACCCTGCTAACCGCAAATTACATTTTTTTCATTTACTTTGATTCTCACATTCCCTACTCAAAAAAACTTGAGTGGTTCCCACTATTTGTAAGATAAAGTGTAAGTTTATTAATCAGTCCTTCAAGGAAATGCATCACTGTACTCAAGACCGCATTTCCACCTTACAACTTCAATTCCAGTGCAACCAGAACCAACCACTGGCTTCTACTCCAGGCACACAATATTCACAGAGGCACCTGCCCAGGTCACAGGGGCTGCTCCTAGATCCCTAGACTTTTCCCTCTCTCTAAATGCCCCCCTCTCACTTGTGAAAACTTGCCCATCTTTAAGAGTCCAGCTCAAACACCACCTTGCCACATAACAGCCCTGATGGCTACAGCTAAAAGCCAATTTCAATAGGACTTTATGTCACTCACATGACACATACACTGCTTTGTTTTGCACAGCTCATTTCCACAATCACCTAATACAATTCCTGGAAGGAACAGTTCTGGACTAAGAATTATGAATATCCCCACAGGGCTTTGCACACAGCAACAACCACCTTAAAAACATCCTCCTTCTATACTGAAAATGTATGGATCAAATATAAAGAAAATGCCTTTGCAGCACTCTATTACAGCAATATTTTTTTACAAGCAGTGCAAAAAAGGTAAAGCTATAACTCCCTAAAACTTTTCCCTACTAAACTACTTTAATTTGCTTTGAGATTTCCTTTTTCAGAAACACATCTTTGCCTCTTTTAACACTGATTCTAAGAGATCACTGTTAAATATTCACTTGTTACATGAAACCATTTCAGGGGAGTTGGTTTCTTCTGTGTAAGACTAATTTAATGATACCTGAATGTTTTTCATTGAATAAATAGAGAGGTTTGTCAGTTAACACTGTCCAAAAATTTCAATTGTGATAAAACTGATAGAAGTGAATAAGCATCATTAAACTGTGGCTATCCAGCATCCACGACTAATTTTCAGAGAGGAAGTCCTAAAATTACACTTCACACTTTGTTTTTTCTGAAGCCACCCCCATCTTCAACCAACTATATTCAGTTAGTGTCAAAAAAAAAAAAAGAAAAAGAAAATTTTACTCCATTTATTTCTACTGACCAGGCCATCTCTAGAGGCATTCAATAAAATGTTTGCTGAATTAGAAATTTTTTGTTTACTTTTGCTTAAAAACAAATGGGATTACTGAAGGTTAATATACAACAATCTTATCAGATGGCCTATCTGTTCAATAGTAGAAAATGTTCATACAGTCTTACTAAAATGAGATTTCAATTGAATAATTCAACCAGCATATTTTGAATACACCTTTTCTAACTTGTACAAACACATAATGTCAAAGGCACGTTGTCTTATAAACACAAAGTTACATCCTCATATTTATATCACATGATGATCTGTGTTCGGGTGTTAGAGAACCAAAATAATCTAGAATTCCAGGACGCATTAAGGAAAACTAATGACTATAGAGGTTTCTACTGTGTGAAAAATGTTTTCTCCAGTTTTAATTGAACCAAAGAGGAAAATTTATCCTTTAACTTTTACTGGGAGTGTTTCTAGCATAAGCATATTATAATATGCCTATAACATATACTCATAAGCATAATAGATATACTGAAAGAATTTCCCATAAAAAAGAATTATTCTCTTTGCAACTCCTAGGGGTGAAAGAAGGAGAAATGGAGTAGCCTACATATAGTTATCAAGAGGCTCGGAATCCTCCCGTTTTTTTCTACTTAAGATGTTTTGTGGTAAAACAGACTTAAAGCGATGCTTTCCCTGTTGGAAACTAGTAAGATGAACATACTTCGTTTTCATCTAATCTCCTAGGTTAAGATTTTTAAGACAAAATTTTTAATGTTTCAGGTACTAACATACAAGAACACAATTCAGATAAAAGGGTTTAGCTATTTGAACACTGATTAAAAACCTGCTTTAGACCAACAGCAACTTGTACAATCTATTTTAGATTATACCATTGCAAAATAAAAAGACCCATGGATTTAAGAACAAGAACAAAGTCACATGCTTATGGAAACAGAAGGTGTGGAAGCCACCGGATCAAGATGATTTGTCGCCCCTCCCCTCCCCAAAAGAATCTAAATGGGACTGGAGGAAGTGTAGCCAGAATTTTTTTAAAACCAAGCCAGAAATAAATGGGCAGCTCCAGTCCCACCACCTTGATCTCATTAAATGTTTATTTCCAGCTGAACTGGCTGCTGAGGCTAACAATGTTTTCCCAAAGGCCTGTGTGAAAGGAAAGGGTCCTGTAACTGAGATGTGAGTGTGCCTGCCCAGAAATGGAGACACGAGACATGCCCAGCATCTGCAGAGGTGACATCAGGCTGCCCTTCATGAGTTCCCTGCTTCTGAGACGGGGTGTCAATTTCTCTCTTTTTTTGGACTATAAAATGATCCTAGGGTGACTATGGAGAATCTCCTCACACTCCCAGAATCCTTCCGGGAGAAGGTGGATTCGGGCTGGAGAGGTGGGACTGTTTGGGATCCGGAGGCCCAGAAATGTCTCCAGGGAGTTCAGGGCCACAGACCCGGACGCCCAGGAGAAGAGAATCGGGGTACGCCGCTCTCCCAAACGAGGGGTAATGAAGTCAGTGTGGGATGCCAGCTCTCCCCACACGTAACCCGGGTGTCTTTCTGACAGTTGGCAGGAGGAGCAGGAAGCGCCGCGGCCTCGCCGGGTCCCCACCGGGCGGCAGAGTGGCCGGCCCTTACCTGGTTTCTGCGGTACCACGCACCCGACAGGGAGCCATTGCCCGCACCCGGCGCCCAGTACGTGAAGTTCCGGGACAGCTCGTCCAGGGCGGCCGACGAGGCGTCCCCAGGGCCCTTGGGCGTCAGCGCCGCCATTAGGTCTCACGCCCCGCACCAGGGCCCGCGCTCCCGCCGCCTCCAGGCCTGGCCGCACCGCCAGGCGTTGCGGAGGAGAGCCCAGCGGAGGCCTCGCCCGGGCCGAGCGCACTGCACTTCCTGCTCGGCGCGCCCGGCACCTGGCCCCCGCCCCCGCGCCGGCAGGTGCGCCGCGCCCCGCCCCGCCTCCCCCTTCCTCTGGCTCCAGGCGCCCGCGAGGAGCCCGGGTCTTTGGCCTCCTGGGGCCGCTCCGCAGCCTCCGGCCCGTGGGCCCCGGTGCACCTGCCCAGGGACGAATGCCCGCGCCAACTGCGCCCTAGCGTCTGAGCTAGCCGGGCCCAGAAAGCGGTCTTCTCCTAATGCCCTTGCAGCCCCAGCGGTTGCTTATAATCAACACTGGTTGAAGTGAACGGGAGAAAAAAGAAGGCATAGGCTAACCCAAGGCAGCTACCTTCTCTAGGTCTGTACCTGGCTATTCCAGCTCTACCACATACGTAGTTTTTCTCACTTGTATAAAAAAAATAATGCTTGCATATGGAAAAATCACGAGTTCCTGAAAATATTGTGAACAGCATGAGAATAAAGATTGCATCAATTAAACCTCAGCGAGAACACCTGAGAGGTCCTTAGTGCCTAGTCTTGGAATAAAGGAAGCAATTCCCAGTGGCACCTGGAGGACCCCAGCCAGTGTCAGGAACTGACTGCGGTTTCCCTAGATTGGAACCAGAAGGATTTGCTGAAAAACTGCCTGTTACTGGATGTAAGGAGAGAATGGTAGATAATTGTTGTTAATGGTCTTAATGAGCTCTAACCAGATGTTCTGGTTTTACCTGTATTCAGAATCTATTGTTAACTACCAATGATCTGTAAGGTGTCTTTCCTTGAAGATTCTATCTTCTTGCTAAAAGTGCTGAAATGTGGAATTATTTTGCTTACACAATGCTAAGCTTTTTCTTTTATCATGTGTTTTTACTGTCAGGACTTCATGGAACATATCTTTTAAAGAAAGAAGAAATGTTGCCTAGAAGGGAGCAGGGAGGAAGTTTCCAGTATTGTTAAAGTGAATGTGCAAATGAGAGGGAAAAAAGTCACTTCATATAGTGGAAAAGACAATTATATCATCTCAGACGCTGTATCATTCATTGCTTGAGCACACAAAATGTTCAGGAACAGTTAATATGGTAGCTAACTAGTCCCAAATGGTAGGGTACGTGAAAATTACCAGGGTTTTCCGCCCTCCTGCCACTGTCAATGATAGACACCTGTGGCCCTGCACGCATACCTGATGGCAGGCAGCTGAAGTAGGTGTGGGCATGCGTAGGTGGGCCCACCTGTTCCAAGACACTGGGGCTATAAAGGTGGCATCACAGGAGAGACAGCAACAGCAGTAGATGTAAGAAGTAGCAGCAGAAGTAGAGAGCCCAGAGAGAGTGAAGATTCACTGTTGGCTAGGAGACCTGCCAGCCTCCTGGCTTCCCACCTGCCATATAACTGGTCACCCCTGATGCAGAAAGATCAATAAAACCCTGAAAAAGCCACTGAGGGCTCCAGGATTCCTCCTTTACCTGTCCACCTGGATCATAGACAACCTGCCTGGTGCCCTCCTGCCTATACATAATTTTAAGAGGCTCACTTATTTCATATCAACATATGAATTAAAATACTATGTTTTCTATAACATGAATTTGTGTGGGTCACTAATGCTTATTAATTATCCGTGCTTCTCTCAGTTGAGAAGCTTTGGGATGAAGTAACAGAATTTTCAAATAAAAATGGCTTTAATAGTAATTTGTTACTTCCAGAGGGAATGTGACTCTGTGTGGTTCTAGGATGTCATCCCTCTGCCTTTCTTTTCTGCCATCCCTGAGGTATTAACCTTGTCTTTTCTCATGGTAGTAATTCCAGGTTGCAAAACATAATTTAGAAACACCTTTAGAAAAGAAGGGAGACATGTCTTAGGTACCTTTTTTTTTTCTTTTAGGGAGGAAAATCTTTCCAGAATCTTCCCTTTAAAGTGGAAGGAGGGGGGTCACCTGCCCATGTTCTACCTGCAAGTAGTAGTTGGGATTTCCAACCACGAGTGGGAGGTGAGTTCAGAGATGAGTTCTGCCATTAAGGAAGAACTGGGATGGGGTGGAAGTGGTAGGAGAAAATCAACTGGCAGAGCCTGGCACAACAACTCTCAGTATATTCTATCAGCCAGATTGTCACTAGTCATACCATTTCTAACAAACAAATAACAAATTATGTTACTTTCTTGTTTAAAATGCTTCCAAACATCCCCACTCACACAATAAAGTTCACACTTTTCAAACCCAGCAGATGAGATCCTTTATGATCTAGCCCCCTCAGCTTCCTGCTACCCTCAGCTCATTCCCATTTTTAATTTAAAAAGCCGTTTCACCTTAAAAACCTCTAATACAGATTCCATATGATATGTTGCCTGTGACATGCAATTCTCCAGAACCCAAGATGCCTGTGCAGTTGCTGTGGCTGTCCAAGCGTGTGGGGTGGTTGAAACAAGGAATTCGTGACCAGTGTTCCTTCCCACACAGTTCACAGGAAGGTGACAGGAATGCATCGGGAGTTATTTTAGTCCCAGCAGTGTAGGTGGAGCAGGAGGCTGTTCAGGGCTTTGTGATAGCCTCTGTGTCTTGCTGGGTTCCTTCAAGGGAGAGCCTGTTCACTTTACTGCACACCAAAAGCCTTTGATCAACCTACTATGCTCAGCACTGAAATGAAGGAGATCTGTCTTCCTCCGCTAATTCAAAGAATTCTATTCTGGTTTCACATCATTTTGAGCTGGGCTTCACTGTGAACTTAGAAAGCAGGTTACATTTTGCCCACCTTTCCTGGGATCATCACTTGCAGCATCCACAAAACAGTTTTATTTAATTCATCTTCAGCCTGAACCAGTCAACACTAGTTTCACTAATGTGTGTTTAAGAGGCTGAGGTAGTGACTGATGTGAAGTTTTAACCAGCTATTTTATACCATATGCAAAAGTCATTTTCAGATTAAACATGTTAATGAGAAAGGCAAACCTGAAAAATTTTTAGAATAAGATGAAATGATCACTACAAAAGAGGCAATGGAAATAGTTGTTAAAGAGTAGATGCTGAAGGCAGACAGCCTGGATTCAAATCTTCACTCCAGTGCTTATTTACTACCTTGATCAAGCAGTTTGACTTCTCTGTTTTTGCCCACATCACCTGTAAAAGGGAGATGAGCACTGAATGAGTACTGAAATATAAAAGTACTCAGTGCTAGCATTTACTATTTATGATCTTAGTGTAGGGAAAAATTCCTAAAAGAAACACAAACCACAGATGAAAAAAGTGATACATGCAATTACAATAAAATTAAGAACTTTAATACACAATAGATGATAAAGTCATAAACTGAGAACATTTACTTGTCACACATATGACTGGTAAAGGATTCACACCCAGATTATATAAATAATGCTAACAGATCGACAAGAAGAAGTCAGACAGTCCAGTGGGAAAAAATGGGCAAAAACACGAACAGGCATTTTCCATAAGAGAAAATATGAATGACTAATAAACAAAGTGCTTCCATCTCACCAATAACCAGAAAACTGCAAATTCAAGCACTAACGAGAAACATCTTACACCTGCTTGGTTTGCAAAATTTTTTGACATTTACATATTGTCTTACTGTGTTTCAGCTGCTATAACAAATTACCATCACTCAGTAGCTTGAAAAAAAACAGAAATTTTACTCACAGTTCTGGAGGCTGAGAATTACAGATCATGGTAACATTTCATGGTAACATTTAGGAAGGCCAATATCCTGGTTCACAGCCAGCACCTGCTGGTTTTGTCCTCAAATGGTGGAAGGAACTAGTGGTCTCCCTGGAGCCTCTTTTATAAGGCACTGATATCATTCAGGAGATTTCTTCCTTCCAAGGACCCCACCTACCAAAACCATCACATTTGGAGGTTAGGATTTCAAGATATGGTTTGGGGGGGGTAGAAGGACCACAAACATTCAGATCATAGCGCATACCAGATGTTGGTAAGGATGTGAAATAAACTCTTATTCACTGCTGGTGCTATGACAATAAAATAGCAATAAAATTAGCAGTATTTGCTCAAGATGAAGTGGTACATATGAATTTCACTCTTGGGTGAAATTTTCACTCCCAGAGAAACTTCTGTACATAGACATCAGGAGAAGTAAACCAAAAATAAACCCTAGATATATGACTGCATAATTAAAGCTACTAGAATGAAATGAAGGTGGGAGAGGGCACAATGGTCTTTGATAAAGAACTAATTATAGATGCTTGGAAAACAAGGGTGTGGTAGTAACATACATCTGATATGTGAGCCTACTGCCCTAATCATCTACAGTGTTGTAAATCAATGTTACTTTAATAAAGGGGAAAAAGAAAACAAAAGGCAATTCGGTGCAGCCTCTATAAAAAATGGTATGAAGATTCCTCAAAAAAAAATAGATATATGATGTGATACAACAATATCGCTTCTAGGTATTTATCCAATGGTTATGAAAACACTAACATGAAAAGGTTTATGTGCTCCTATGCTCACTGCGGCATTAATAACAATAACCAAGCCACACAATCAACAGAATGCCCATTGACAGATGACTGGATAAAGACTATAGACTCAGTGGAATACTACTCAGCTTTTAAAAATGATGAAATAAGTGACTTTTGGGACAAAATGGATGAATCTTGAGATGATCATGCTAAATGAAATAAATCAGAAAGTGACAGTTACTAGATGATCTCACTCATTTGTGGAATATAAATAACTGAAGAAAACAAAGTGGAAAAGTGCAATGAAAAGAACTCTTAGATTCTGTGAAAAATAAACTAATTGCTAGACAAGATGGGGAGGAACGAAGGGATGGGGAGGGAAGGTGGTAGAGCATTGGCTTTGGAGCTTTGGTGGAAGACAAGAAAAGCACATGCATATTGGAGGACTAAGGTTGTACTCCCCAAGTCGTAGAGTTACATCAACAATTGGCTCAGCCATAAAATTTGAAAAAAGTGAAAAAATAAAAGCACCTTAGACAAGGAGCAAGTGAGGCATCTGCTAAGGGAAAGTCAGAAATTAATGAATTTGTGCCTCACTTTGAAGACACACAAGACTTTGCGGAAAGGAAGCACTGAGATCATTCACACTAGAGGGAGATCATTCTCCAAGTGAGAGATTCCCTCAAGGGTGGAACTTGGGTGAACAGTGGGGCACAGTCCTGGCGTGACCCTCAGGGCTTGCAGCAGAACTGCATTTTTGGGAATCAGACATGAAGGCAGGTTCCAAGCAACATGGAATTTAAAAAGCAGGGTTTGGTGAGAGATCATGAGGAAGGTAGAGAGGCCAAAGCACAGGAGGGTCGATAAGAGTGTCTGGTCTCAGGCCTGGGGGAAGCAGGAACCCAGTCAGCCTCAACAATGTTGACTGAAAATGTTAATCTAGCCCCACCCCCTTTTAGGACTGTGGCCTCATCTTGACTTGTTTGGAGACATCTTCCTCACTCCTGTCCAGTCCCTGTCCTCCATCCGCACTCCGGCCTTTACAGGTCTAATTGTTTAGGACTCCCAAGACTGTCCCACCCAGACGCTACCCCTGCAACCCTGCCTCATCTTAAATCATATTGCCTCACATCTCCTTCTTCTGCTTTGTTTCATAAAGGTATCTGGGAATGAAGCCATGCCAGGATATTAGTGTAATAGATCTTCTTTTGTAGTTGTTTAGTTTCTGAATGGATTCTTCTGGTAGGAAATAAGAGGTTTTATAACCTGAAGGCATATTTCTAAAGGACTAAGAACTTGAGCAAAAGGAGGTGGGGCTTGCAAAATTGCTCTTCAAATCCTAGCACATAATAGGTTTGTTACTGATGAGGCTAGTCCTGAACTGGAAAGGGTATAGAAGGAACTTCTACAAGAACTTTAATTTTCATAATAAAATATATAATTTTAAGTGACAACACAACGTTAGCTAAGTAAAAAAAAGCTCTAAAGTGAGAAATGCAGGTTTAGACAGCTGGCCACAAATCTAAAGTCAAGAAATAGTTACCATATCTTAGTAACTGTTCCCTTCCAGTTTGGCATCACACGAGAATGACTGTTATTTCATTTGATCCTCACAAAAACTGTGAAATGAAGCAATTGTGTTTCTTTAAGAGCAATTTAAAATTTTCATTTTTAGAAAGCAAAAATTTCAGCTATGAGAATCTAAGTGACTTGTCTGACTAGTTTGAGGTGGAGGCAGGACTTTGACTGATGAATTAAAAATGTTCAGGTAAATGGGCTGATTAGGCAGGGTTCTCCAGAAAAATAGAATCAGCAGCAAGCGTATCTGCATGTGCGTGTGCACACACGTATGTTTGGGTGTGTGTGTGTAAAGGGAAAAAGAGGGAGTAGAGGTTGGGAGGGAGAGAGAGAGAACAGAGCTTGGCTCGTGAGTATGAATGCTGAGAAGCCCTAGGATACACAGTCGGCAAGCTGGAGAGCCAGGCTGTTTACTTTCAGTCCTTGCCCAAATAGCTGAGACTCTGGAGAGCTGTTAGTGTATGTTCTAGTCCCCGAACTAGAAGATTCTGACCCAAGGAGAGTCAATATTTCAGTTCAAGTCTGAAGGAAGGAAGTGGCCAATGACCTAGCTCAGCAGTTGGATAGTAGAAATTCCCTTTTTACTCAGCCTTTTCCTTCATTCAGGTCTTGAACTCACTGGATGAAGCCCACCCACTTTAGGAACATTTACTCTGTCTACCCATTCCAATGCTAATTTTATCCAATCACCTCCCGGAAGTACCCAGAATAATGTTAGATCAAACTGTGTCTCAGTCAAGTTGCACATAAAATTAACTATCACCATGAGTGCCTCAAAGAAGGGAGAAAAACTCTGTTGCATTTAATGATGACATGGCCTATGAAAATAGATGTACAAATGTGGCAGGCAAATGTTTCACAGACATACATTTAATTATTTCTATCATTTTTCTTTAACATGGAGTTTAATCTCTAAAATAAATGAATTTGTTCCAATGGTTTCCATGACCATTCTACCGGAACAGGATTTACTTATTTTTTCTTCTGCTCTCCTCCTTTTCCATATCATCATCGGTTTTCTGAGTGCCTCATGTAGTTCTTGTACCCAGAATTTGGAGCCAGATCTGCTCCTTGTTGAGAGAAGCTTAATTTCAATTTTGGAGACAGGACATAGGCATCAAGAGATAAGTGCAAATTGAGTATGAATTAGAAAGTGCTCAATGCAGCATGGTATTAATCTTAGAGTCCAGGAAAAGGAGTGCTTAGCTGGCTGAACTGGCTTAGAGGGCTTCAAAGAGGTAGTGGGCCCTTGGGCAGGATCCAAGAAGAGTGCATGATAATGAACAGTGAGGGGAGGAGAGAGACTATGTCAGGAATAGGAAACACTGTGGAAGATGAAGCGAAGTCCTGTGCACGTGGGGACCGACAGCATGTCGGGGCTGGATGGCACCTGAGCCACTGAGCAGCTTGATGCCTGGAGAGCAGCATCCTGGAACAGCTTTAGGCCCAGATTGCTAATTAAAATTTTTTTACTGTGTGTGATACTTTCCAGGATCAGCATGGAACATCATCTGCATCTCTTGGAGGTGTCTCCTGCCCAACATGACTTTCTGAACATGCCTAGCTGGACAGCCATCATCACTGGTCTACCTGTAAACATGTCTTCTGGAAAGCACTTCTCCTGGATTTACATGAGAGTAAAAGAAAAAAACAAAAGGCCTCAACCTCTTAGCACATGTGAAGTCAATGCTAATTTTATGTGGTCTGGCCTGTATTCGGGTCAACAATTCTGGTATGCTATAGATTATAAAGGAAAGAGACAGGTGTGGCACTTCTGTCACAGGGAGGTCCCACTCAGTCCTGTGCCCAGTGTGGGCTCCTCACAAGCGCTCCGGGGACATGATGGAGACTGCAGGCTTGATGAAACAGTCTCAGCTTTGCCGACCGAAGGCCAACAGCTTTTTTCTCCATTGGCTATATAAGGGAAAAAACAGGGGCTCCAGGAGTTGCTCTCCCTAAAATGTCTTTTACTTCCTAAAATATCCAGCAGTCTGTCACCAGAGGAGACACATTTTTAAAAATTTCCTTTGTGGACATTTTAGAAAGATGGGATGTTTAGAGAACTTTAAATATAGGAAAAATAAGACTCAAATAAGGTCATAATTTAGTAGCTGCATGTTCTGCACAGGCTACTTCACGCTCCTGAGACTTAGTTTTTCATTTGTATGATGGGAATAATAATGACAAGAAGAAACACACTCCTTAGAGGTATTGTGAGGATTTAACATATAATTATCAAATCCTCAGGACAGTGCTTACTATGTGTCCATGCACAGTGAATTTCCATGCACTAGAGTCAGCAGTGTGAAAGTTTCCTGTGTATTTGTAAGAGGGAAGTTCTGGTGGTGCGCTGGTGGGGAGAGGGGTACTGGATCAGACAGTGAGTTTCACTCAGACTTTGTTCCTGACAGTTACTATATGTCTCAAAGCCTCCGTTTCTTCCTCTTTATGGAACTAATAAAAGGTCCTTCTTTGTAAGATTATTAATGAAGCGTCATCAAGACAGGGCATTCGAAGTGCTTAGCTCCATTTGACATAGAGCAAAACATTCAACAAATAATAAGAAAAGCCCACAAAATGATAATAACAAATATTGTGCATCCCCCCACTCCATCCTCTTTCTTTCAAAGACAGCAGTTGGGAAAGGAAAAAAATCTCCTGATTGAGTAGGGGGACTAAATCATGTGGCTAGATAGCACTCAAGGAGGGCAGAGCTATCTCATTGCTGTGTATTCTGTAGCTCCAGTACCTAACCTAGTGTCCATAGCTGTGTGTGAGTGTGTACTTTTTTCCAAGGTAGCTGCTTGGAGAATGTCTGCAAGCTCCTAAGATATACCCACCGCCCACATGGGTATGATGTATTCTTCAAAGTCTCACTGGAAAGCCACTTTAACCTCAATATCCATTCCACAAGATACACATCTATCAACAGGGAATTAATTTTTCAAGGCACTTATAAGCTTGTTATTTAAAACATCAACTATTAACTATCTGACAGTATCAACTATCATTATAAATTTAGATATGGCTTTGGAGAACTTTATTTACTGTGGCTTTCTGATATTCAACCCTTTCTGATTATTTGTTCATTCAATTTAGTAAATGTGCGTGTGTGTATATATATGAATATATATGTGTGTGTATCTCCATATATATATATATGGAATGGAGTTAGGAATATAATAATAAGCAGGAAGGATGCAATGTCTTCCTCAGGAAACTTAAACTTGAATGGGCAGATAAGTATGCAGAATCTTACAATATGATGAAATGGGAGAAGTAAATACTAAGAATCTAAAAGTTCACAGGAAGGCAACTAACTTAACACAGTTATCTATTTGTGTGTGTGTGTGTGTGTATAAGGGGTCAGTCAGGGATATAACTTCTAAGGTAAGAACTGAAGAGTGAAGGTGGGGTGTGGGATTGTTGGGGAGTGGAGCTGGGAAAGGAGAACATTCCACCTAAAAAGAGAGCATGCACAGGTTCCAGAAGGTAAAAAGAGCAAATCTATGGCTTGGATAGATATAGGAGAGGCAAAAGAGAACTATGTTCAATAATTTTAACTTTATTTAAATTAAATTAAATTATTATACTTCTCAAAGTCTCAGTTTCTTCCTCCAGTAAAGATCCTGGAGGGCCTCCCTGGTGGCGCAGTGGGTTAAGCAATGCACTATGAAGCAAACCGCAGCCACTGAAGCATGAGTTCGATTCCCTGCTGCTGGCCAGGGAGGGGACCCACATGGCGCAGCAGACCTCTCCTGCCTCGCCCGCTGCTGCCCTCAGCAGTGTGTTTTGGTCAGTCTGCCTGTTCTGCTCCCTACTCTGTCTGGTGAGTCCTCTCACCTCCTGCGACTCTGGCCTGTACCCCAGATCTTGTATGCATAAATAAATAAATCTTTAAAAAAAAAGATCCTGGAGACTTCAGCTTTGGTTGTTATTTCTCATCTGCCTTCTTATCCTGTGTTTCTAGTTGTTTACAGGGTTAACACCATGTGTTGCCTAAATTAGACAAGTTCAAAGTCACTCATCACCTTCATTCCTCCACTAACTATTCCAAATAGGTTATCTGTTCTACTTTCTCTGTCTTTCATAATGAGATCAGCATAATTCCAGCTCCTACCACAGCTAAGACATCTTTCATTCCTCTCATATCCTCACCCTCTGTACCCTGTCACTAAATTTTGATAATTTTTTTTTTACTGAATATCTGAAGATTTTTGGTTCAAACACTTTGTGGCTTCCTTGAAGATAATTCAGCACTCATTTTTCTATAGTGGCTTTAAATTTTCAACAAGGCTATCTAGACTTCAAGTTGTATAATGTGTACTCCTCTCAGATATCTTTATGGAACAATCCAGCAGTTTTAAAATAATATTAGGTTATAAAGTAGGACAATCATTTTAGCAGCCCAGAAAAGCCTCGAATCATTTTTGTTGAAAAAACAGATAATTCTTAACATTTTCTTTTTACTTTTAGATTGCACTGCCTTCTGAAATATTAAAAATATTAACTAATACTCATTCTGACATTATACATTTTTATCACCTAATAAAGATCCATAAACAGGGATTTTGTCTAATTGTGTCCCTCTTCTTACAAGCTCTTTCCAAGATATATTACCTGCAGGTTCATGAACCCTAAAACAATGTTCAGCACTTTAAACTTGCCCTTGAAACAAAGCATCTTACTTCACATTGGCTTCACAATTCTTTATAACCACACCCTAAAACTTGGACATGGAAAACTTAAAACACAAGAACTAGAATGCATTTTAAGTTTCAGGAATAAATGAGAAGAGAAATTATAATTTCCCCCAGTTGCATTTTGTCAGCAAAATATCTACTGGCTGGAAATTCCATTTCAATCAGTAAGTACTTAGTGAGATTTAAGACTGTGTTTGGCATGAAACACAACCATATTTTCTACAATTAAAAATTAGGACACATGGCATGACAATGGGACAGAACATTTGAAATCAGTACTACTTTGGAAAATTTGGGTTATATGATTGCCATAGTTACAGGAAAAGCAAGGGAAATATTGTCCCTCAAGTTTAAAATTTTATTGGAAACACAAATCTAATGCATATTTATTTACTTGACCACTGGATAAATAGTGAACACCTACTGAGGAAGTAATTTGTTAGTTGGTAAGATCACACAGACACAGAAGGAAAAGTAAAGACAGTTGCCTTAAATGCTTTCTTAAACAAGGTAGACCCTTATGAGGTTAATTTTACATGTTGACTAGGCTAGGCCACTGTGCCCAGTTGTTTGGTCAAGCATAAGGTTAGATATTGCTGTGAAGGTATTTTCTAAATATAATTAACATTTATGTCAATAAAGTAGACTATCCTCCATAATATGGACAGACCTCCCTCATCTAATCAGTTGAAGGTCTTAAGAGCAAAGACTGACATTCCTTCCAAGAAGAGGGAGTTCTTCTTCCAGACTCATTATTGCAACATCAACTCCTGCTGGAGTTGCCAACCTGCCAACCTATCCTACAGATTTGTACTTACAATACTACCTACAGTTGTGTGAGCCAGTTTCTTAAAATGTCTCTCTCTTCACATACACTCACACTCTCACACATTTTTCTGGAGAACCGTAATAAATCTCTCATAATCTCCAATTTTTATTTATTTTCCATTTCTAAGATGATCTATGCATGTTCAGCATACTTGTATAACATCTTTTCCGCCACAAATGGTGACATCCCACTTTACAATATGTCTTCTAGCAATGTTTCTAAACATATGGCATTTACTTTCAAGGCCCAACTTGCTGCTGAAGAGAAAAAGTAGAAACCAAAGTATTATTATTAGATGGAACAAAGTTGCTTAATTTCAAGTGGGATGAGAAGTGAGGGGAAGTGAAGAGCTTGAGGGAAAAAAATCAAGAAGTGTTCATGTGAGGGAGGCAACAGGAACAAAAGTACAGAGAAGGCAGTTCTGGCTTTGTGATGCAGTTCTCACTTTGTGACCACAAAATTTTGGGGAAAGAAACCACACAGGTCAGAGGATCTGTGCCTGTAGCATCTTTACACGGGGAAAAGATACTGTGGGAGGAAAAGAAAACTGAAGAAATTGGGCCAAAATAACTGGGATGACAATAAAAATTACTTGAGAAGTGACAAAAGAATTTGAAGACTGTATTAGATATAGAGCTATGAGTTCCATGCTAGAATGTGTGAGGGCTTTGCAGTGTCTGTGAGCTGTTCCAGTGGAGAACGTACAGAGTTGATCTATTCTAGAAGGAAATGTGGGCACCTTGTAGCAAGAGAATTCTGTATAGAATGAGTAAGGGTGGATTTCTACATCTGATTTAAGCACATCACAGGCTCACTTTTCTGAACTGGCAATAGAAAAACACTTGGAAAGGGGAAGTCTTAGGAATAATTAGACATAATTAGGTTGTCAGCTCATATATCATTATGTCTTGCCTCTCAGGGATGTTTTTCAGATTAATTAGTTAATGTTTGTAAAATAAGCTCCAAGTGCCATGTATCATTGGCATCGAACTTGATTTTCAGCGTGATGAATGTAATTAAGTTATGTTGATTTCATAGGAACCCTCATTGCAGGATAATGTCTGATCTGGAGAGTTCTGCAGGGCTGGGCACATAGGTTCTCATGCTGGCGTTTCATCAGGAAGAGCTCTTGATGCTGGGGCACTGTGACAAACACATTGCATTGTGTTGGAAACTTCTCTCAGGGGAGATGAGGCATTTTAAGAGGCAGATTAGAATTGTAGCTTCAGTTGATGAATAAAGGTTATGTTTGTACATGCTACCTAGCTTGACAGGATAGTAATTAAAAGCAAACACTTTAAAATCCAGATCAGCAAGAGAGAAAACATAAAGGATCTTATTTGGGACTTTATATTATCCTTGCCGACTATGTAATGTGTACATTAAATATTCTTCAGTTAGGAGATCCACTTTTCAATTCATAAGATAATTTCAAATATCCCAAATCTATACACATATGTACACTTTTCTTAAACACTATGATCACTCAGAAGCTAAAGTATGTGTTCACAATTTTGGATTTGGTGATATTTGGGAGAGGAAGCACATAGGTGTAGGACTGAGAATTTCAAACATTTTGGTCTCAGGACTGCTTAAACTCTTAAAAATCATTGAATATCCCACAAAACAGGTGTTTATGTGTACAATGTTAATCAATGTTTATTGCACTGGAAATTAAAGCTGAGAATAAATTTTAATATATTTATTTACTGGAAATGATAAGCCTATTATATAAAACATGACTTTTAGGGAGAAAAGGTGGGAAAAAGTGGCATTGTTTTAAATTTCCACAAATCTCTTTAGTGTCTAATTTAATAGAAAACAGCTGTAGTTTCATATCTATTCTGCACCCAATCTTATATGATACATCATTTTGGTTGAAAGAGGTGAAAAAAACTTGGCCTCACACAAATATGTAACTGGAAAAGGTGGGAGTGTTTTGATAGCTTTTCAGATAATTGCTTAAATCCCTTTTCACATTAAAAATTAACAGGTGGTCATCTCTTAAAGGTTGGCTCTTAAAAGTTGGTGGATTCTGAAACCATATCAATGATTTTTTGGTACACCACTGCTTTAATACCCATTGCTCTTTTACTGTATCATACACTGGTCATTTGAAAAATACTGATTCTCTGAGTTCTGCAGATCTTCAAATGTTGATACATTCCACTATATTATATCAAGCACTTTTATTAATATTGCCACTGATTTCATCATAAAATTATTCATTATTGGTATGCTTTCAAGTTTTAAAAATTTTCATTTTCACCATAAAGCTGGAATTTTATTATTGGCAGTAAATACTTTCAGTTGTTTTCCATGAATTGATAGTCTCACTTTGTTCATTTTAGAGAAAATGTCTGCCAAATACCCATATCTGCATATGCATAGTCTGTTTTCAAGTAAAAATGAATTTTCATTAAAAGCAGCTAGCTCAGCTCACAACACACGTGACTCTTCTTCAGACAACTTTGTAATCAGTATACATCAAGGTCTTTATAAGAATGTCCCATTTCTTCACATTGTTAAAACGATAGGTGCTGAAGGATCACCATTTAATAAAATGAATACTTTTCACTCTGTTAGCAAGTAAGTGAAATTGGCAATTTAAGAAAAATCTGCAAGTGTATGGCCATGTACACTGACTGCTAAAACTTGGTGCCACTGGTTCAACTGGGGCTAGGTTCCTAGCGGTGATACTTGTTTCATCTTCTTTCCACCAATGCAAATGTCAGCACAGTGGAAAGGCAATAATGTCCTAGTGTGACAATAAAAGAGCTTTGAACTTGGAGACTCTGAAAAGGTCTCAGGGACCTCCACAGGCCCATGGACAGCTTTTGGAGTATTACTGATATAAGAAATACACTGAAGGTGAAGCAGAGAACAGCAGAGTGTCTTTTCAAAGCAACTTCAGCAATAGGTAAGATGATGCAAGACAGCACACTTTGACAGACTTTACTACTTCTATTTGCCACTTGTAATAAGTAGCAGGAAACATATTATATGGTCCTAAATCAAATTTTCAAACTTTTGGACTATAACACACAAGAAGATAGGATCTTTTACATTGTAATAAAGCACATATCTATGGACAGATATATTTACTTAAATACATTTGTGAACTATAGCCTTAAAATTTGTGATGCACTCTAACATTTTGATTTTACTCTGCTATAATTTTTTAAAGCGCTTGTTGTGACCAACTAAATGGATTTCACAACTCAGTAATGGATTGGAAACCACAGTTGGCAAAAATCTGCTCTAAATAAAGATGTTTTCATTCTGCAATGTCAAACCCTCCTAAGGACTGATTACCTTCAGTTGGAAATTAAATATACCTAGAAGGTTTCAATGGTTCCATGTTCTGTTATTTCTTGATTCAGCTGCAAATGATTTTCAGTTGTGGCCGAAAGGGAACTACTTTGTTTCAAGGATGAAAATACTTATATGAAGTAGTTTTTATTTTCTCAGATAAAATCTAAATGTTTAGGTTAGTAAAAGCTAACATTCTTTCCTCAGCATTGGTGGATAAATGTACACAATACAACCTTATGAAAGAGACTGCGTTGAGACTAGTATGGTAGCAGTTTTTGCTTTCATAAAAAGAACACTTAAGTTCGTTCTCAGGATCTAGATTTATATCCTACTGAACACTACTGTGGCTTCCTGTTCTGCCAGTCCTTGGAGAAGCATTACTCTGAAAGGTACACCTAATTGTAAAAGCCAAAATGAAGTGGCAATCAATTTGGGTGGTGTTTTCATTTTTGATTTCCTGTTAAATATAATTTCTTGTTGGTGATAGAATGTATCAGAGATAAAGAAATACCCTTTTGTGTTCCTTCTTATTTCTTTTCCTTCAGCAACTCTCCCCCTCCCTTTTTGTCTCCTTCCCTACACATATATTCCAGTATTTTATTTTATTTTTTTTTAAAGATTTATTTATTTATGCATACAAGCACTGGGGTACAGGCCAGAGGTGTGGGGGGTGAGAGGATTCACCACAGACAGAGCGGGGAGTAGAATAGGCAGATCAATGGAAGTACACTGCTGAGGGGAGCAGTGGGCACAGCAGGAGAGGTCTGCTATGCCATGTGGGTCCCCTCTCTGGCCGGCAGCAGGGATCGAACTCGTGCTGCAGTGGTTGCAGTTTGCTTCATAGTGCATTGCTTAACCCACTGCGCCACCAGGGAGGCCCCATATTCCAGTATTTTAAACATCTATTCTGTCCCAATCCTTAAACATATTTTCCTTCTGTTTCAGGTAAGGTGCATGCTGAATCTGGCCTCCTCTGCTTTGACATCATTTACTTGCCTGGCTTCAAGTGATGTGTAGGAAGGATTAGGAAAGATAGTTAGAAAAAAATAGTTAGAGAGCTACTGCAGTTGTTCAGAAGAGAGATGATGAGGCCCTCAATTAGAGAGATGCTACTGGGAGTGGAAAAGAATGGATAGATCTGTAAGGTTTGTCCAGTGATGGAACTAGAGATATAAAGAAAAACTGTTGCAAACTCTCACTTGAGAGAATTTGGTAAGGCAGAAAAAGGAGGAGATACAGGAAAAAATGATGGAATTATTTTTAAATATATATTGGAGATATTGAACCGGTACCAGGAAATTTTATAGCAGAATTTGAGAGAGTGCAGGGTTGAACTAAATAAAGTACACTTAGCTGTTGAACTAACGTGGGTATAAATGAAATCTGATGTAGAGAACATAGAGAATGTGATTATAGAAAAGGGGAAAACTCTGAAATTAGAAAGAGCAGTAAGAGGATGAGAAGCCCATGAAAGAAACAGAAAGGAGAGATCCAAGGAATAGAGAATCAGTTACAAGAATCTGACAGACAGCAGCAAAGTAGTTTGCACATAAAATACATTCCTCTAGGGGAAAGGACAACCTCTCCCTTCTTCTGAACACAGAGTAACAGAGAACAATGTCAAAGGAGATGTATGAGGTGGAGAGAAATATCCTAAAATCTGAAGCCAGCAGCCTTGGATTTTCATTTCTTCATAAAAGCTTACCAGTGATGAGGCTTTGGGCAAGCCACATAGTACAGATATGAAACCATTAGAGAACAGAAGGTTACTTTGTAAGTCAGAAGTTGTCAGAAATATGTCAAATCAGGAAGAATGTAGACATCTGTTGTGAGGAAAGTTAGAGAACACAATTCAGTAGTGAGTTGGAGGATGAGATACAATGACACAGAGAGAGTACAATACTTAAAAAATGATGACTCGTCATCTGGAGAAGAGAGACTTGAAGAAATAAATCAGCTCCAAGAAGAGAATCTTTGTGTTTTCCTTGTCTAGTTTTGGAATTTAGGAGACTTGCTTATTGCAGCTGTTGATATACTATGGTCTAATACCTAATGGGAGAGGAAAAAGGGGAAAATACACAGGACACAAAGTATCTTCCTTAAACCAGATGGTGTCACTTATAGGAGAACTGGAGAGGAAAAAAACAAGGGACTAAGGAAAAAAATCAATTACAATAAATTAAAAATCAAAATCAATAGACAACTATAAATCTGAGACATCCCCAAGGGGAGGAGGAGGGAGAAGGAACAAAATGGGTGGGAAGAGCACAGGGGAATATGGTGATGGTGCATGGTTGAATTGGTGATGGGGATTTCATGGGGATGAGAAAGATACACTGTACAAAAATGAAAAATAATGTAAAATATATATGAAATAAAAAAACCAAAACAAAATGTCTTCCTTTAGGATTAATTGGTAGTTTTTTTTTTTTTTTGTTTCACTCTCATTTTAGATGTACCCTGAGAACTTCCAAGAAATAGCTCCTTATGTTATCTATAAGGTTAGTAGCACTTTACTTAGAAAGCTCAGCAACAACTTAAAGATCCCTCCATTTTACAAGTAGGAGGCACAAATAATTCACTGTTTAATTTAACGATCAAAAGTGAGTCTTACAAAGGAGTCCCGGGAGAGGTGTACCAGACCTGAAATGAATATGCATCTTCTTGGATCACAGTCTGAGAAAAGCACAGGGGTAGATTTCAAACCGAAGAGACAGACAGAAGGAACAGAGTGCTGAAGGAATAAACTGCCTATGTATACTGTGACTTTAAAGACAAATGATCGGTTTGGTAGTAAACCAGCATTCTTGGGTCATGATGCAGGTTCTTTTAAAGAAAAGTTAAATCAAGCAAACACAAAGGTGTCTTATTCTACCATCTTTGCGAAAAATCTAGTTACAAATTTGACCTATAGGAACCAGTTCCAGAACACTATGGGCTTTATAAAGGACCATGCACTGGAATAGAATCGGCAGATATGCTATGCGGAGGACAGTTTTCCGTTGCTGCAAATTGTTTGTTAGGCATTACCAGAGGCTTCAGAACAGTCTCAGTGTGGTTCACCTTGCTTTGAGCAAAAGCAGTGAGATCACCACGTTAGTGAGGACAAGCTGAGGATTAGCAGCTTTTCAAAATAAAACCCAGAGAGTATTAAATGTGTCATCATTGGGAGGATGTGCTGTGGGTTTAAGAGGATTTGGACACATACAGAGATCATTACTACGTTTTTAAGCATTTATAAGTTAGTTTATATTTGCCAAATGCAAATATAAAAATCATTTCTTAATTAGATGGCATTAAAGTCTTGCATCATTAACCACATATTTAAAACAGCTTTGTATCATTTACAAAAACAATTTAAAGTATCAGATTATTGGGGTTTTTTTTTTTTCTGACCTAATGGCCAACAGACTTACAGCCAAGATTAACCTGTTTATTGTCTTGTAATTAAATATATTAAAAAGTGTTATTCTCTCATTTATCAAAAGTTGAAGTGCAGGGAAATGAGGCAGTTTGTGCATATATATTCATCAATCCAGATTTAGCATTCAAGAAGTGAACTCCTTTTTTTTTTTTTAACCTGGTCTGTATTTGTACATTATGCCAGGCAGGCAACATGCTGTTAAGAAAAAGAAAGAAAGTAATAAACTTTTAAAAAGTTATTAGTTTTGAGTTGAATAACAAAGAAGCCCCAAATGGAAACTCATTTACTAGCCAAGAATGGCTATAGTTCACTCCCCCATCCATCACCACCAGCTGGCAGATGGACCCAAGAGTAATGCAAGCCTCCTTAGATGCCAAGTTCTCTGCTTATGCAGCAGTCTTTGTCCTTGCCATCCAAGGAGGGAGGACAGGGAGTGGCTGGAGCCTGTTCCACATAGCAGCTCATCCCACTGTGAAGAAAACTGTCCGGGTTAGCCAACAAAAATGGAATTCAAATTTGGAACCAGACCTCACCTGATATTTTTTAATTGATTGCCATGTGATTGGCCATCTGTTTATAATTTGAGTGTCTTTTCTTTGTATGAGAAATACTTCTGTACAGGGTGGGACCCATGCTCCTCTCAATTTCTATATGGAAAAAAATATTTTCTATCTTTTCATTGCTTTGCTGAGTAGCTTTCAACAAACTTTTGGAAAAAGTCTGGATCCAGATTTATAAAGTATCAACTGATGCTATGCTAAAACAATGGGGTATTTTATGAGCTGTAAAGCTCTTATTATTAATTTTTTAGTTATGATCATTTTAATGATGGGGTGGTAATAAACTCTTTTACAGACTGGATGGTTGATAAACCTTATAAAATTAGCTGAGGTTGTTTAAATTCAATTTACACCATAAGGACTAAATCCAAAATATTACTTGGCTAATGTTATAGTTCTGTAATTTATCTGTGTATCATCACCTAGATAACTTATAAAAATTGATGCTAGCTAGAATTATGGATCAAGATGAACAATACCTAAAATTTCTAGAAATGCAGGTATTGTTTCATTTTTTGCAGTATGAAACATGCTAATCTTCATTGGTCCAATTGTGATTCTCTTGTCTAAACCTCCCATTTGTGAGTTTCTAATAAAAAAATTGATAGTTAATACAAGACTTTGAAGCTGCATTTCTTAAGCAAAAAGGTTCTCAAACTTCAGTACATTGGAATAGCCTTGGGAACCCCAGTCCCAACTCTTGGAATCAGAATCTGGGGTTTGGGCATCTGTGTCTGTTACAAGCCTCTCATCTTTCTGACTCACTTCGACATTTGATAACAGTGAACCAGACTAGTCTAAAGGCCAAATCCACCCACAGCCTGTTTTAGTAAATAACATTTTATTGGAATACAGCCACACCCATCATTTTTGTATCCTCTATGGCTGTTTTCACACTACAATGATAGAGTTGAGAAGTTGTGACAAAGACCATATGGCCCACAAACCTGAACATATGTGCTATGTGGCCCTTTACAGAAAGGCAAAATGAGTGATAGAAAAAAGAAATACTTTTTTCCAGAGCTGGTTATTTCAATTCACCTATTCATTTACCTGGACAAACACTAACTAAAATTCATAGACAGACTTATGAAGTTAAAAAGGACTTTAGATGTTGTTTTTAATATTCTTCAAACTTTTTGATTGTTTCAAACAATGAAAGCAAAAACTAAGCTGTATAATTAGTTTTTTAAAAAACTATTTAAGATTTTGCTTATTTAATGATTTTCCAACTTGTTGCTGTGAAATGACTCATCACTAAGTCAAATTCCCTAATATGAGCATTTTCAGTGACAAAGGTGAAATTCAAATATAAGAAAAAGAGAGACTATTCATTTCTCAAAAGGTAGATAATACTAAAGAGACCATAGGGGCTTATATAGTCTCTTCGCGTGTGTTTGAATTCAGCAAGGCAGTGAAATGGGGGAAAGGCTAATGATCTTTAGTGCTGCTTAGCCAAAGACAGCACATCATAAAACAAGGATGCTTTCTGGTGATACAGTACAAGAATGCTCTGTACACAGTATGAAGCATCTTGCAATGTGAATAAATTGGAAAAAGTTCCAAAAACAATAGATATGCTCAAGTGAATGGGAGAACTGAGCTGCAAAGAGGCTTTTGATTTACATAGCATGATTGTTTCAAGGCATGAACAGCCCTTCCCAAGAGCTGGGATGGATTTTCCTCCAGCGCCTGCAGGAGATGTTGAATTGACATCACAGAAAATTGTCAGCAGAGAAGAGAGACTGATTGCTAAGGCTGCAGGAGGGAGTGGGAGAAGGGAATTAGGTTCCTTACACCTTGTTCATCATGTCATTCACTCCCTTCTTCAAAGATCTTCAATAACTTCTTATTACTTAAAGGATTAAAGTCAAACCTTGGCTGGCATTTCAGGCATTCTCTTATATGTCCCTTATTCTGGTACCACAAAGCCTTTTCATGCCTACAACCTCATTTGATCTTTACAGTATACTTCATGTAATCAGGGGAGGAGTGAATATTCTCATTTTATAGGCCGGTGATAAATAAGGTCAGGCTTAGCTGACTTTACAGACTGGCTACAGGTCACACAGCACTAAGGGGCTGAGTCAGGGCTGTCACTTGTGTCTGCTGTACCTGGAGACTTGTTCATGAATCTGTTCCTATAAGTTGGATGAGGTCCTAAAACACCCCCATTATTTGCTGCCCTTGTCTTTGCTCTGACCCCTTGGAATGCTCCCCCTTTTGCATATGGGATGCCAACTCTGGAGTTCTAGTTCATTTACTCTCTCCATTAGCAAGCGTTTCCTGAGCTCCAGCATTTAGTGCTCTTGTTCCCCTACTCTGAACTCACATACTTCTGTTGAGACCATTTCTTTTCTCCAGAATTCTACCATGCTTTGTGGCACCTCTGACCTTAGTGACTAGGGTATCACACAGTGAGATTCTTGACTTGCTCTGTAAGTCACACGTGTGTACCCTATGTCTCCAAGGCACTGCAGTGCCTTTGAGGGAGCATCAATGTAGCATATATTTCTTTTCCCCTGCATGATGCCTGTGTAAAGAAGGCGAGGGCCTGATAAATATTTGCTGGACAAACAAATGATTTCATTCTCAAGCTATCTCTGAGTATGATTAAGAGAAATGAGATGACACTGAGAAAGGGAGACCAGGTTGAATATCACTAATATGTTTTCAATAGCAAATTCTTTTCCATTAAATCAAAGTATTCCAAGGACAGCAATTGATGCTCCACATTTAGCTGAAGCCCAGAGTCATAAGGGCCGAGTGAGCTCAAATTGGTTATAATATAAACCAGCCCATAAGAAATTAAGACTTGGAATATACACTGATAAGACAACTCTTTTCTACTTTTTACATCTTTAGACCGGCAATTCACAGGCAGTTGTCATAGTAGGGAGAAAAACAGTGTTTTCCTCCCCAAGCCTTGGCACTGCCACACCCCTACCTTCCCGAGGCCAGTGTAGCTCTGTGCTTTCCTGGCCTAGACCAGGGGTGCAGTTGTGACAAGGCAAACCCTTCCTTGGAGCTTCCTTACCAAGGTCCTCTCATTCCTCTTTGGTAGTGGGGTTAGGAGTTTTGGACAGTCTGGTTAATGGGAAATAAAATTCATGGAAGCATGGCCTGCACAGGTTTGGTGCCTCTGTAGGGACAAGCTCCACAGCCTGCATGCTGCCCCCTTCCCACCTCTCTCCCACGCAGTGCTTCTCTCCGGGGTTTCTGCTCTGGGAATCTCCTTCTCAGCTGCACTCATCTCCCTTGAATCAGTACATGGCATGATTCAGGGCTAATCTTGCCTCCCTCGCTGACCACACTTGAGATCAGCATCCTCTGGACTCAGAGCCCCAGCCAGCTAGGCAGGCCCATGTGGTCGACGCTGTGTTTCTCCCATTTCCAGATGAGTACACTGGCCAAGCCAAAAGGAAATGCTGGGTTCTACCTATTGGCATTGATGGCTTCCTCTCAATTTACTAGGTCCTTCTGTCACAAAACATGATTATATTAATCTGAGTGCTACCTGGGAACTTGAAAACTTATGTGGTTTTTATTACTTCTACAAGAGTCTCTCAATTATATTCTACACACATATTTCTTCACTTAAGAGTAAAACAGAGCTGTGTAAAGTGAGCAGCGTGTTTACAGTAGATCCCTATGGCTTGCTATCAAATTAGTGGCAAATCAGTATTATAGTAAACAGAGGTCAAAGATCAAACCCACAATTTCACATAAAATTCAAAACACGAGACACAAAATACAAAATAGAAGGCTCGTGTCATGAGACCATCAACTACTTTTAAAAAATAATCAAAACCAGGAAAAGATGAGAGGAAACAAAATTTAAACATGATTTTAGCCCAGAATCTGATGCAAAAGCCAGACCTTACACAGATCTTTTAAAAACCATGACAACTGACTACATGTCACTCATCTTAAACAGAAACACACATCAAAAGGTGGCAAGAACCAAGACTTAGCAACTCCCGGGTTTTATTCATGGACTTGACACTAACTTTGCACAAGTCAAAATCTGTCTTCATTTTTCACTCTGAAGAGCAGAGTGGAAACTATTGTTTTACTTCTCTTGACGGACAATTCTGGAGAGAATCATGCTAATAAAGAGACAGTGGTAATTCTCTCCTAGATTTGATTAGCTGTATTTTTGAAAGGTCAAATGCTTTACTAGCATGAGATTGTACACACTACACCCCACTTTTACTGTGGGCTCTTGGTTTCTAAGCAGGAAACTAGAAAATCACAATTATTCCCTATTAATCCTGGATATTAAAAAAAAACTCCTAAAATTACCAATTAGACATTATTAAAACTGGAGTCTCAAATTAGTCAACAGTTCATATCTATCATTATTAATACAGGAGCAATTAAACTTGAGGTGTAAAATACAACTTTTTACAAAAGGTTCAAATGAATGAACTAAGCAAGATGATAGCTATTATGGAGGAACTTTAAAATAGAGTTTAGAAAAATTCTGAAAAAGTTCTGAATATTTAAAAACAATTCAGGCAATAATTTAAATTATGACATTGCTTACTAATTCATAAGTATTTGCTTACTCAATGCCACCAGATGTCAGTATATCCTGTACAATTACCACTGAGTTCTGAAACCCATTCCAAGTGTTCATGCCAAGTTAATGAAAATGGTGTAGTGGCCAAACAATGAAGGCTCTTTAGAGGATTAAAAATCTGTTCCTCTACAGTGGTTATGTTATGGTAGAGACCTGTCAAAATAGGTAGAAATTCCCAATTCCTCAATATGTCTCAGCACCAGCAGGTCCTGGCCAGGAGGAACGCTATACTCTGGAAGAGCTAGGGAAGCCCATTGAAGGACATAAGCTTGAGCACAGCTTCAGCCAGTCCAGCTCTAGACCTCACTTCTGGGTTTTTCCTAGCCTTTCAGCCTGACTTTTCCATTAAGGAAGTGTCTCGTTGGCATATGGCATTTAAAATATAAGGAATTATTAATGAGATAAGGGGGATATGTACTAAAAGAGAAGATAACTTTTACTCTAGATAGGTACTAGGACTTTTTTTTTTGAAGATTAATTTATTTATGCATACAAGAACTGGGGTACAGGCCATAGGTGTAGGGGGATGAAAGGATTCACCAGAGATAGAGTAGGGAGCAGAACAGACAGATCGACTGAAACACACTGCTGACGGGAGTAGCGTGTGAGGCAGGAGAGGTCTGTTGTGCCATGTGGGTCCCCTTCCTGGCCAGCAGCAGGGATCGAACTCGTGCTGCAGTTGACTGCAGTTTGCTTCATTGTGTAGTGCTTAACTGATTGTGCCACCAGGGAGGCCCTAGGTACTAGGACTTTTACCTTTATCTTATTGATACAATAAGCTGAAAAAGTTTGAAATGCCCTACCTGCTTAATGTGTCTCTTTTCAACAGTATCATAAAGAACTTAAACTGAGTTGTCAAGCCTCTCAGAGTTTTCATTTCAGTTAACAAAATTGATGTCATGACCAAAAAATTAAAGATCTTAGTATAATTGGCAACATTTTGCATTTTTAGGTAACTGTGAATCAACAACTGGTCCATTCTTTAACAGGATAGTTCTGGGAGGTTTTGAAGAATGAGTAGAGATAAAAATTTTATATGCTATTCAACATGAATGTTTTTAATTGTGAAATACATGTGGGTTTTGATAACTGTGGACTCTGGAAATGTTCACAGGCCCTGGTACTTTGCTGTGCTTTCAGAAAAAATGAACTTTGCATAAACAAGATCTACATTGGAACTCATTAGATAGAGTCTCACCATGGAATCTGTTTTAGGCTTCCTGCTGCAGAATGAAGATGGCTCATTTTATCTAGGGATTAAATGGTCCAGTCTCCAATAGAGGTTGATATCACTGTAGGCTTCACCTTTGAGGAGCAATCCTTTGAAACACTGTTTAGTGTGAGAAATACTGTTATAGTTTTAGTCACTTATGCCAAGAGGAAGAAAATTCTTAGATTCTACTTATAAAAACATCAGTATACCTGTGCTTGTGTTTGTGAAAAGATAGACTAAGTTTTTAAAAGCTCATCTGACTTTAAAATCACAACAGAGCCCTCCTTCCCCTTAAATTCACAGCACTTGTATTGCTGCTTCTTTCATTCATAAAGATTGATGAATCAAATAAAGACTCTCTGTAAGACAATGTTTAATAGGGAATTTCAACTTGGTAACATATGTTTCACAGAAATAGACCACCAAAGTCATTGTATTTGAATATCTGCACTCATGAACCATTAGAAAGCCTAGCCATAAAAATGTTTTACCTAGTAATTGAAAGAAGATACTACAAATGTCACTCTTAAGACACATTTAACTTGTCCTGGAATGTGTTCCTACAAAAATATATTTCACAAGTTAGTTGCGATTGATTGAATCAAAGATCACGTCAGCTGGGAAAAACTAACAACAACAAAAAAAAATGCAGCCCTCTGCCCTCCACCTCCCCTCACTTGGCTTTGTGCAATGACAATACCCAGAGAAGGAGTGACTTGCTTACGGTCTCCTACATCCCCGAGAAATGGCAAGTGAACCTCACCCACTTTCAGGTTCCTGGGCATTTGCACTACTTAATTCTTAATATTAAATGTTTATCATAAACTAATTTATTTTACTCATTGAAGCAAGTTTAGGCATTAACTGATCTTCCCGAAAGGTTGTTAGACAAATAGACAGCAGGCACAATTTAACTTTCAAAGTTGGGAGAGAAGAGAGGACACAGAAGCATTTTATACACACACCGTCATATTTATTCTTCACAAAACCACATAAGGTAAAGATTTTCCACTCCATCTGGCAGATGAGGAAACTGGTTCAGAGAAGTTAAGAAACATACCCAAGGTCACTATCGATCTAAATAGAAGGCCAGGATTTAAACCCAGATCTAATTCCAGAAACCATGCTCTGTCCAGTCCAAGTTGTTTCTGTTTAAATTACTTATCCAAAGTTACATGATGGTGGAATAATAGAATTGGACACAGAAATCTGGGCCAATGCACTGGACTGTGTTTTAATAGAATCATTGCAATAAAGTTCAACAATACAACTCCTAGCACCAACCTAGCACAATATGCTAATTTTTTGTTCCTCTTTGTTATTGCCAGTCCTGGTTGATTCCACACACTCAATCATAACTAAATTACAGGCCTGATTTTTCTTGAGATCTATAACCCCCCTAAGAAGGCCAGGCCGTAAATCATCAAGGAAATAGAGTTTAAGGCAATCCAGCAAAGAACACAATTCCAAAGTGGCTTTTGACACAGATACATACCATCGGATCGGGGAGCAGGTTTCTGTGTGCTCATGGATTAGTTTGAATGAGGCATGAAGAGAGAAAATGGACTCAGAACCCTCACGGCAGCTCCAGCTTCAAATGTCCTATTCTAACTCTGTAACTTGTCTTTCCCTTCTTCTCAACTCTAGTTTAGGACATCTTTTCCCAAACAGAGGAAAAAGAGAAAGAAGGAAAACAAGTATATATAGCCTCATGATTTGGCTAGCAGGTTATATAAGGTTGATATTTCATTGACAAATCTAGGGACCAAAAAATTGATGGATTTTAAAATTCAGTTTTGGTTAGTCAACTCAGGTCTCAATACACTCAGGTGGCACTAAGTTCTTAAGCGGCCTGCTTCAAGAGAGGGAGCAATGGGGAAAAAAATCCTCTTTCCTAACCAGATTCCTCTTTGTTTTTGACTGGAGTATGGAGGCAGTTTCTACTCTGATGATCCCCAGTGTTTTGGAAAAGTACTGAGATCTGGCCTGGGGGAAAGTCTGGAGCCAGCCAGTATTGGGCCAGAGAGGCTCCTGAGGACACCAGCACTCATTGAGTAAACACTTAAGGACTAAAGGCCACCATTTTGTTTGTGGGTACAAGGAGATCATGTGTAACTAGGGGTAGTAGAAAGGAAAATAAATCCAGAGGATTGCACAAGTACTACTTATTACTTTCTGCTGGCAAGTTCATGGAGTTTGAGACACCATATGATTGGTGTTCACTCACCAGCACCCTGCCGGGGGCGACGGGAAGGTATTCAAGGCTTCATGTAGCCATCACCTTGACAGTTATCTAATAAAAATCCCAGTTGTTCTGACACAATGAAAGAGAAGTCCTTATTCTTGTGTGCTTGCATATTGTGTGCAGTGGATGAGGCGTCACCTGGCTCACCCCTCCACATGTCCTTTGGTGATGAGTGACCCAAAGACCTGGTCACCATCCTTGCCTCACTCTGGAAAGCCTAGACTTCCATAGCAAGGTGGCTGCAGAACTGCTGTCAGAGGGTATCCTGAGCTGAGTCAGAGGTCTCAAATGCACAGTACTCTGTTTTTGGTTTGTTTTTAGGGGAATCAAACTTATTATAGAGTAAAGGAAAAGAATAACCAATTGATATTTCATTGGCCCAAAAAGGGCAAGTTCTGAAAACCACATGTAACAAAAGGAATCTAGACTATAAGAAATGACCAACTTGTAGAACCTTAATGACAATATAATCCAATGACCTAAAAAAATTTAGGATCTTCAATAACAGAGTTTGAAACTTAGCAAGTCATTCTCACCATATGCTCACTTTCCTTAATCGTAACATTTCAAAGTAAAGTAACCAGCTTTCTTACTTCCCTACTGTTCTGATATGATCAAAAAACCTTCTCTCCCCTCTCTTTCTGTGTCTCATTTTAATCATCTTATATTCAGCATGGCCTTGCTGACACAATTCCCTCTTCCGACTCTCCACTGTCATAGTACTAGTTCATAATCTCAACATTAATATTAAATAATAGCTTACATTATTTATTTATTTGTATGGACTATTGCCCTGCTGAGAATTTTCTAATCCTTAGTAGTAAGTAAATGAGGTTAATAGCAAATGCTTACTATGTATCATCATTTTTTTACGTCAACATGACTGGGTCATGGGAGGCATAGATATCTGATTAGACATTTTTTCCTCTGTGTGTCTGGGAGTGTGTTTCCAGAAAAGATTAACATTTGCATTGGTGGGCAGAATAAAGTAGATTGTCTTCCCCTATCTGGGTACGCATCAACTAATTCATTAGGGGCATAAATAGAACAAAAAGGCAGAGGAAATTTGAACTTGCTCTCTGCCAGTTTGGGCTAGGACATCCATCTTTCCTGGCCCTTCAGGACTTCAAATCTATATACTGGTTGTCCAACTCTCAGGCCTTCCAACTCTACCACTGGCTCTCCTGGGTCTCTAGAAGGCAGACAGCACATCAAGGACTTCTTAGTCTCCATAATCACATGAGCCAGTACCTTTAATAAAAGACGTTCTAGTTCTGCTATGTTGTTCTGTTCTGTGTCTCTGGAGAGCCCTGACTAATACACTATGTATCACACAGTAATCTAATTGGTTTATATGATTTAACTCATTAATTAATCTTTCATTCTATATGGTAACTTTTAAAGTTACTTAAATTTACTTTATGCCCCTTTACAGATGAGGTAGCGATACTATCTGACCGGCTCAAAAATTCAACAACTTGGCTCAAATTTTGCATTCATTCTCAAAAGTGTGACATTTTCCTTTCTTGCCATTCCATTTTTTGTCATATTACTGTTACATTTCCTTTCCTTCAATCCTTCTATGGTTTACAATTACTTTTAGTGTGAGTTCCAAATTATATAGCATGGCATTGGAGGGCCACCAACATTTGAGTACCCATCAATTTCTACCACTCACTCTGGGCTGTAACCACCTTATATACAGTCTTATTCTTTGGTGCCCATGGGTATGTGTATGGGCTGTTTGGGGCCCTTCTTCTATCCCTTCCATTCCATACCATTAGCATTTATTCCTAAGCCCCTATTTCTCAGCTGAATTACTGTGGCCACCTTCCAGCTGGTCTTTCTCTCGATTAATTAATTTTCTCCTTGGTAGCCAGAGTAATCTTTCTAAAATGCAAAGCTGAACATATCATGCTGATGTTTAAGGCGTCGCAACAGTTTCCATTGCCAGAGGAATAAAATATAAATTCCTTGAAAGGACCCTTCATGACCTTGTCCCATTTTAAACCTCCAGTATCACTTTTCACTTCCTTCCTAAAGGGCCCCTTCTTTCCTAGGCCTTTGTTCAGTAAGGTCTCTTTGCCCAGAATATTCTGCCACAGTTCTCACCTGGTTCAACCTTTGGGTCTTCAGATGGGATGTCATCTCCTCTACCATATTATACTCAACTCTTGCCCCTACTCAGTGTCTTCTAGGTTGGAAGTGCAGTGTACATCTGGGTTACCATAACACATTCACACTAACTACTCAATTTTTGCTCTTGTCTCATGGGATAGTCATGACCTAGTTCTTGTCTGCTACTCACTCTGGACTATGCATTACTTAATTGGTAAGGCTGTCAATTTATTCATTGCTGTTGTCCCAATGTCTGACACTTAATAGGAACTCAATAAATATCTGGCAAAGAAGGAAAATAAATGAAAAAAAATGAATGAATATCTAGAATTCTTGCCCTATCTTCACTTCCTGATGAAATCCCTGCCTTGCTCCTATAATTTTCTCGTCCCTTTTCTTGGTACCTGGGCAACATGTCTCAAGAACATTATCTTCCCTCTCTACCTTCTCTCCACAGCCTCCTTCACAATGGTCTGCAGTCTAAGGCACACTTATGCACTTAGAAACAAAGTGTTCTTTTCACCAGGTTAATGTTCATTGATGAGCAGCAACTATATGGAAGCAGGTGACAAGCACCAGGGGGTAAACCTTGATATTGAAAACACTGAGTTTAACCATTCAAGGAGCTACCTTCTCAAAAAGAGCCAGATCACCTCTTCACCTGGATTCTGTGTTTAGTCCAGACCTTTGGTACAATGGGGACCCCCCTCTCTTTCTCCACCCAAATGCCAACGTGGATGCTTATCTCCCTTCTGTCCCACCTTTCACTGATTTATCATATCATTTCTGTCTGCTTGGAAAATTCCCCTCAGTAGATCCATTTTATGATTGCTATTTCTGGGAGTTCTTTAATCCTCATTAATTAACCTGGTTTTTCTTCACAACTCAGTTTAAGCAATTTCTTTCTCCTTTTCATTCCTAATCTACTCTTCCAGGTCTGCTGCATATAGCCCCAAAGCATCTCAGTCCATTTTTTTTCACTTTAAAAAGCATTTACAAAGGGACCATATTTATTAGTCATTGGAGATGAAGATAAATAATAAATGATGACTGCCCTCAAAAAAGTTATCTGTGACAAAAAAAATAAACACTGAGAACTTATATGATAATGAATGTATGTTCTAGACTTTCTCAGTTTGGATTCTCTCAAAGAGTACATCTTGCAATAAGGATTTGGTTACCATTCATTTATTTGAATGGTGATCCAAGGAGGCACGATGAGGAAGTGAGAGAGTGAAACAGAAGAGGAAAAGTCAACCAAGCATTTAGTAATAAGTGAATAAAGATGGTAGACAACAGGGGTTCAGACCTACCTAGGAACCCTGAGACCTATTGGAGAACACCCTTCAGAATTATCCCCTTAAAAACTAAGGTGCTGTCTTAGCAAGGTCTTAAGGTGTAAAGTTGGCTATATGGGTTAAGTATTACAGACTGAGAAGATATTATATATGAGTGCTTGGAGATGTGATATGAAATATCTAGGAACAGATGAGTCAAAGAAAGTGGTCAGGAGATAAAGGGCAGGATGAGAGTTGACAGATTTTATGAATAATCACATAACATCCTTTCAAAGCCAAGAGAAACCCCCCCCACCCCCCAAAAAAAAAGTTGAAAGGATTTTGTCACCATGGGCCACATGACATGGTTGTAGATTTCACAGAAATAATTGTATGGACAGGCAAGGAAGTCCAGCCACAGATCTAGGATATCCTCTGGATTTATGGAACATAATTTAAAGCCTCTACACATTTCAGCTTCTGGCGTCTTGTTTTCCGTTAGTTTGTTTACTTTCTTTGATGGAGGGAGAGAGTTTCTTTTCCTGAACTTCTCAATTCTACTGTAATCATTAGCAAAGTCATGTGGAATAAAGATCTCAAGGAAAATGTGGCATTTTCATCTCTTATGAGGAAGTGTAATTTGGGGCTCAAGGACACCCGAGCCTGTGTTATTGACAGAAGAAACATGACCCTCCAAGGGGAAAACAGAACAATATGGATCGGGATATTCTTACTTCAAATATATACCACTGTGTTTAAATAAAGGACCCAGAATATCTACTGTGGGGAAAGCACAATTAACGAATTATGATGATCATATTCTACCTATGCTTTCCAGTTCCTTTTAAGGTGCTTGACTCTCTGAGCAGTTCACATAAGCAAGGGTTTTGCTGGGCTCCTTGAGCTACCACTAATCCTTAGCAGCAGTCCTTGATGATATTCTTTCTCCATTATATTGTGTTTTACTTCCCTGGCAAAAAAATAATGAGAAAGAGAATGCCAATGACATAAACAAAGGTTATTTTGAGGGTTGTTCTTGTTTATTTTCCTTTAAAAGAAAAAGAAAAAAAAAGCAGCTGGGGGCAGGGAAGGGAAAGGAGGGTGAGAGTAGTTAAAAACTAATTATAGCATAAAAATCATCCAAGAGCTCTGTTCCGGCCTCTGTCAACGTCCCAGCTTTGTCCTTATGCATGAGTCAGTCACCCAGGGGTCAGGCTTATGAATACCAAGAAGCATTATTACGTTTGGTTGTTTCTGTGGAATTTTGGAATGTGGTTAGTGTCAATCCCACCCTATAACACAGGGCAGGATTTCTTAATCTTAGCACTTCTGACATTTAGGGCTGGGTTATTCTTTGTTGTGGGCATTTATCCTCACCCTGTAGGATGATTAGCAGCACCCTGACCTCCACCAGATAAAGTAGAAACCCCTCTCCTAGGAAGTGACAAACAAAAACTGCTCCCAGACATGGCCAAGTGGGCCCTAGGGGGGCCAAACCACCTCTGTTTGAGAATCACTGACACAGGGTCACAAAAGCACAGCAAAGCAAACTTACTCCACAGAGCCCCACGAAGTGGGTCCATTCCCTCCCCCACCTGCAAATAAGAAAAGAAATAGACTTTCATCTTTTCTCCCTTAGGTCTACATTTGCTTTTATAACTTGCAGTATATTTTTACTGCCTGAAAATACATATTTCCCTATAAAACTTTGTTTTTATTTGATTTTTTCAGTCTTCTCACATAGACTATGGCTGCCGAACAAAACCCAAATCCTGTGACTTGGAAACAACAGGTGAACTGATAAATATTTTTCAAATACTAAAAGAGAAAAAAAGAGTATTCTGATGTTTTGCTGAAAATGATTTGTTATAAATAATGTTACTTTTAATTTCTATAAAAATCATCAAAGATATAATTTCCTCAAAGGCAGGAACTATGTTTTATACCTGAGTGTAATTGTTTAATTATTCACAATGCTTGGCACATTAAGTAGATAGATGCTCAATAGATGTACAATAATTGCTGTCTGATTAAGACTGATCAATTAGCAGTTAGATTTCCAGCAGCCTCAGTCTTAGGGAGCCTAGAAACAAGCAAACAAATGCCTAGATAGGTATCTTTGAGTGAGTCACTGGGGAAGAAATAAAGATCACAAAATCCACACACTCTTCTCAGTTAGCATCTGCTCAGTAAACATCACTGAGTGCTTGGTGAAGTGCGGCTGGAACTCAGAAGTGAAAAAGATGCAGTCGCTGCTTGTGAGGTACTAGAAGTCACTTGAAGATATATGTGTGGTACATTTCAAGATAGAGGGACTTACCTGGTACTGCGGGAACCCAGGGGAGGGGCACCAACCCTGCATTTTCTAGGAGACACAACAAAGTTGGAAGGAGTATACCTGAGCTGAGTGCCAAGGGACAGACAGCCAGAAGGTGATGTGAAGGGGGTGGGTGGTGAAGGGGTGTGGTGTGGGCAAGGTTGTCCAGGCAGTGAAATAGCATGATCAACTTACAGAAGCAAGTAGTGGCAATATGTGGGAGGGGAATTATAAATAACCTGATATAGCCAAGACTGGGGCTGATGGAAGGTGAGACTGGAAAGATGGTGAAGCCATCACTCCCTAAGAGCAGGAGCCCTCTTCTGCATGGGGAAAGCACTGAAAGCACTGAAGGGTTTTAAGCAAAGGCTGGTCTGATTATAGCAGACGATCTATGCTTTATTGCGGCAGGAAACCTGCATCTAAAGAATCAGGCCAGATGAGAGATTAACATAACACTCAAGGGAAGAGATGGTTCTTGCTCTAGGGACAGGGAGTTCCAGAATAGATTGAAATACAACTGGCAACCTTCTGAATAAGGGAGAGCCTGCAGGCGTTTGGGTGGTCTTTAAGAAATGTATTTGACCCATTCAGATGTAAAAAGTTATTTCTCCCTCACCCCTGTGCTACTCCCTTTCAGATGTTTGTGTTTTGTTTATTTGTTGTAGCGAAGATAAGTAAGCAGTCTTGAAGTTACATAGGCCTTTGTGTTTTTAAATTTCTCTGGCCTCGTTAAAGAAATAAACTTGGATATCAAAGAGGGAGCAGTTTATTTCCCCAAAGGGTGGTGCTAGAAAAGGGGAATCTAGTTTTTTTTTTTTTTAAGATTTATTTATTTACCCATACACGAGCTGGGGTACAGGCCAGAGTTGAGGGAAGTGAGAAGATTCACCAGAGACAGAGTGGGAGGCAGAACAGGCAGACCAGCTAAAATACACTGCTGAGGGGAGCAGTGGGTGAGACAGGAGAGGTCTGCTGCACCATGTGGGTCACCTCTCCTGCTGGTGGCAGTGATCGAGCTCTTGCTGCAGTGGCAATAGTTTGCTCCAGTGCATTGCTTAACCCACTGCGCCACCAGGGAGGTCCTAGGAATCTAGTGTTTTAAAGGAATGGAAGCCTGGATTCTCTTGTCTCAGTGCTTCTAGGATGGCAGAGGCTAAGAGTCAGACACTTGTTTTTGATGTGCATAGCACCAGCAAATTCGAGAGCACTCATGAAGTCCAGGATAGTGCTATGATCTGGAGTGTAGGGCAAGGTGCTTGAAATTGAGGAGGCCAAGAACCCAATACATCCTAGAAGATAGCAGGGATTCAACCCATCCTCAAGTTTTGCCACTCTGGCAAGAATACGGGGGTGGGGACTTGCTCTCAGACCTCAGCTGGCATATTCAGGCTCCACTCATATCCCCCCAGAAGCTCCCTGTCCATCCCTGAAAGAGCACACACTTCTAAACCCCATTCTCCAACCCACTGACTCCAAAAATGACATCACTAACACTGTATTCTCTAGAGGACAGATGCACAGAAGAGGTCTTGGAAGTGGCTCAGGGCCAGTGGGGCATGGGCTCCCAGTGTCCTAGGCGCTAAGAAGATAGTCTTGAAAGAGGGAGATGGGCTCTGAACAGGACTCTTCCCTTGACCCCTCAGACTCCCAGCCCTTTGGGAAAAGAAATGGCTGTACAAAAACATGAGCAGGGCCCTCTAAAAGATGGTGTCTGGGGTGAGTTGGTTCTTCTAAGGGCAGTAATGGCAGAGGTTGGGATGGAGAGAAAGGCTGTGAGTCAGGGCCTTGATCTTCAGAGTGTGTGTGTGTGTGTGTGTGTTAGGAGATGGGTGTCAGTGATGACAAACAGAATAAAGAATAAAAAATACCTTTAAACCAATTCTATTGCCTTAGAATCAAATGAAGTATCTTGGTACTGCTCAAGCAAATTGATCTTCTCACTTTCCCTGGCAACCTTTAGTTCCTACAAAGTTCAAAGAAAAGCAAGCGGACTGGGAGATGCCACACTGAAAAGCAGTAGCTGGCAGCAAAAAAAAGAGACAAGAGTCCTCAAATAGAAAAACACATTAGCTTGGGGTCATTGATTGCTAGGGCAAATAGTCCTACATGCCTCAAAAGCTCCTCAGGACACAACTCCATTACAACATGGAACAGTGATGAAAGTGCTTTTAGAAGTTTCCATTTTTGGGAAAAAGCATTTGCTTTCAGTTGTCTAAAAAAAATGTATTAACTCAGGACTCCTCCTTCTCCAACAATTCAAGATAAATTGGGCATTGCTGAAGCTCCCAATGGATCTGAGCCTTTCTCCTTGTTCAGAAATGCCTATTCAAGCTTTGCTGTAGCTCTTCCTCCTCCTCCTTCCCCTCTTCCTGCTGGAGAATTCCACCTGGCCCTGCACAGAGCTGTAGCACAGGGCCAATTTCCTGGTCAGGCAGCATAAAGTCATCTCCACTAATCTAAGATTGAAAATGAAGTGTCGATTCTGCTGCTATGCCCTAACTCACAATCACATCATTAAATTGTTCATCACAACCTCATATGGGACTTTTAATTTTCTTACAAACAGCTGGCAACTGGCAAGATCAGACATGCCCAGTCACTGGAGCAGCATCAGCAGGGGCAGGGAAAATGAGGATAATGGATAATAGCAGAAAAGACAAGTCATCCCCCATCTCCTCTGCTCTCAACCCTAGAACATCTGGTCTTCCACTATGGGAGGCTCTCTCCAGGAGTCGGTTGTAGGACCCAAAGAGATGGATCTGGAAGAACCCTCATTTGAATTTGAAGGGCTTATCTCCCCTCAGGCAGATTTGCACCACATTTCTGCTCCCAAGTCCTCTCCTTTGAAGGTGCACACTCAAAGCAAGGGTTAAGACATAGCCCCTTCCCATGCCAACTCTGTTCAGCCTCTCTGCCCTGAACAGAAATAAAGGGGCCAGCCTGGCAGCCCAACCATTGTTATAACACAGATTTTTGGACAGGGCTTCCCAATGCCAGAAAGCTGGTTCAGTGACTGGTAAGTTGGGGCCACCTTACCTGTACACATGTGTGCATCTTGTGCTTGCATTTCTCCAACATACAACCACAGAATTAGCAGCCAGGCTCTGGGGTTAGTCTAGTTCTGAATATGTGAGTAAGATATGATGAGGAGGAGGGGTGGGGAGAGGAGGAGAGCTAACATATTTTATAGCCGTGCCCTGCAAAACCTGTGTTTGAAAGCAAACAGTGCCATTCATGTCTATGATTTTCCTGTGAGGTAGGAATTATTAACTTACTTTTAGAGATAAAAAGGCTAGGCTGGATAAGACTATCTTATTTTCCCTAGGCCACAAAGGTGGGCCTTGGGGTCTGAGCCAGCACTAAGCAGCATCTCCTACGTGGCACCCACACACTCTCACTTTGTACTTGGAGGCCTCAGCCTCACTCAGTTTTGTCGAGTCCAGCTCTGATCTTGTCAGAATCAAACAAAGTTTCTAAGAACTAGGTCTTGTTCCCTCTGACCTTGTTTTAGGACCCATGTTAAGTCACTACGTCCTTATCCAATTTCCCTGCCATATCGAGAACCTCCATTTCTTTAGGGTAAAATATTTGCCTTGTTCTTTGCAGTATTGCACATAAGCCCAGTCTACTCAGTGGGTCCCCTAGGACCTTCTAGACTCATAAACAATTACCACTTTCTCATTGTTCCTGATGGTTCCATCCTGTTGCTCATCTCCTAAGCCATCCACTTCTTCTCTTTCATATTCTTGTCTTCTAGGCCTACGAGTAAGCTTTTGACCATGCCTGGCTACTGCATAATACCTCATAAATGCTTTCCATCTGTTCCCTAGGTTTAAATGCCCAGGTGATATGGAGTCATTTGTAAGAGGACTACAAGCAAATTTGAATTTTCCTAAAGGGTCGCAGGGAGCCTGGACCACACACTCTGCTTCTGTAGTAACCAGCACCATCCTTCCCTTAGAGGTCTGCCATTTGGAAGCTCTGACCACCCACTGGGTTGGCAGTTAGCTAATGATTTTGCCCACCCTTTAAGTCCCTTTCTCACCACTATCACTGATCCAGGGGCTCATTTGGAAGTTTTCTCAAATGCATTTTTCATTATTGATTAAATATATAAAGGAGAACTTTATTCATTAGTAATTGCCCCCTAGACTTTATTTGCAAGTGAAGCAAGCAAAGAATATAATTCCCAGGGCTCCTGCCAGCTTTCTCTGTGGGTAGCAAGGGATTATGGAGCCAGAAGGTCTCCTGGTAGGTGTGATAATCTCTGTGGCAACTTCTGGTCAGGCGGTAGGGCAGAGAGTAATGAAGGCAGAAATAATCTTGTATGAAGACCTAAAGGATGGATTCAGGGAGTGGTCTGGAGAAGATGGAGAAATAGATACTACACAGTAGCTACAGATCGAAAGAACTGAAGATGAATGAAAAATTGATTGTGTACTGTGTTGTATAGGATTAGAAATTGGATCCCTATCTTTGAGAACAACAAAAAAGACTAGTGTGTTTTTCCAAAACTGCCTTAAATTTCTGAAGTGTACTTTCTATCAATGTCACTTTGAAAAAAGACTGAACCATGTGGGACCAACCACAGAACATGACAACCCCATTTGGACATTGTCTCAGGCAACTGAAGAAAACAAAATTGTTTTGCGAAGTATCTGAAAAATCCTTAGAAAGGCACTGTTTCCATCTGGACATAAAATTTCTCGATGATTTTCAGGGCCACAGTCTTCCTCATCTGGAAGTCCATCCCCATTTCTTCCTTGAGTCCCTATATCTCTGGTGCACTATATCCCTATATTTCTCTAGCTATCTCTAGGTAGGCTGGAAGTCTACAAAATCAGTCTACAAAATCAGGAAAGCCCAACAACTCAGAAGGAGAAAGATGGGGCAATATACACAGGTCAGGTATTCATACTGTCCAGTGCCTCCTGTCCCCTTAGCAAATAGCCTTAGGTTAATTTTCAAAGGTGGGATAGGTGAACTCATTTGGGAGAGCAAGATGACTGGAGCAGGAGAGTACGAACAGAAGTTTGGGACACTCGCTGATTTCTCACCCAGTGATGCCGATCCCAACAATCACATTAGTGAAATAAAGGGTAAACTGCCTCCTGATTTGCATATTCAAGTTCAGAAAAGGTGATATAAAAGTTTACCAAATACTTTGAGATCCTTAGAAGCACAGAATGTTAGAGCCACAATAGATGGAAAAAGAGAATGTGGAAATAGATGATTTTAGTTTAAAATAGAACGTGGCAAGATACTGACCCTGAAGCAGTTTGAGAGCCATATATATTATTTCTAGCAATGCATGGCTAAACTAGTGCAGGTCCTCTAGACTGTCTTAATGAAAGAGCTCATATTTATTGAGTAGAAGTAAATAAAGCTGCTGTCCAAATACCATCACCATTCCTTTATGCTCAGCACCTACAATGAAGACACTGGCGTACCATTTCATTTTTGCAGGGATCCTATCCCGCATTCCTCTTTACTGGTTTTACCAATGAGGAAGGAGCTCTTTCAAAATATTGGGCACCAGAATTTTCAGAAAATGGTTTTGGCAGCAGCATAGCTTTTAGTCAAACCAAATCCACTCATAAAAACAGACAATACAAACAAATAGGAAAACCAAAAAACCTATGGACAACATTTAAGCAAAACTAAATGACAAGATACCTTTACCAACCCCAAAACACAATGGAGACAATCATCAATAGTTATGAAACCTGCAGGGGGGCCTCCTTGGTGGCACAAGTGGTTAAGTACTGCAATATGAAGTATCCACAGCCACTGTAGCATGAGTGCTATGCCTGGCCAGCCAGGGAGGTGACCCACATAGCAGAGCAGGCCTCTCCTGCCTCACCTGCTGCTTCCCTCAGCAGTGTACTTCAGTAGATCGACCTGTTTTGCTCCCCACTTTGTCTATGGTGACCCCTTTCACCCCTGCACTTCTGGCCTGTACCCCAGTTCTTACATGCATAAATAAATAAAATCTTAAAAAAAAAACCAACCCTGCATGGTAGCAGGATCTGTACAATTGGAAGAAGAAAGAAGCAACTGGGCAAGTTTGATGAACCTGAGAAGAAATAACCAGCAGATACAGCCTGGAAAACACAGAGGTCAACTTGAGAAAGGCATCTAGAATGGGGGAGGGGGGGCTTTGATTTTTTTTTCAATACGAGGTGAGAACAACTAAAGTTGGATTTGTCTAGGCCTAGGCCCTCAAACAAATCCAGAGCTCCCTTCTAGGAACGGGGCACACAGTTAGCAGAGCTTGCAAGAATGGAATAAAAATTGATCAGGACACAGACAAGAAGAAAGAGAAAGTCCAGTCCAACACAGAAGAAAAGAACAAAGCCTGGAACTGTCAGAAAACAAGTCTGTGTCGTTATTCACATTGCACAATGGTAGAGGTGAGGCTCTGAGCAGTTAGAAAAGCTTTCTTGAAACCCATCTCATTTGAAATACTCAGAAAAACTAGTGCCACAAAAAAGTAAGCATCAGTCAAAGCCCACCAGTCAAAATTACTATTCAAAATTAGAAGACAATGAGAATAATATCCCTACAAGTAATGAAAGACTGAAAAAATATGTATACAAGGCATATTTCAAAATGTGTAGCTTATTACTTCAAAATGAACCAAAAGATTTTAAGGAAATAATTTAAAACAAAATAATAACAGAAGTCAAGAATATAAAAGTGCAGGAATAAGCTGACAAAATGCAGGAAAGATGTAAAAACAAAAAAAAAGGTAACCAGAAAGGGAAAAAAAAAACCCATAAGTAACAATGAAAGCAAAAATCACAATATATAATGCCTTAAAAATGGAAATGAAACAAAAATTTAAAAATCAAAATAAAAGAAGAGAAGAATGAGAGCAAATGAATTTGACGAAGAAAAGAATATTGAAAACAGGCAAATAAAATCTAACATAGAGGTAATACAAATTCCTAAAGCTAAGATGTAAAGCAAGAGAAAAGAAAAAAATACCAACATATATAACTCAAGAAAATATTTCTGAAAAAGAAAACTGAAATCACATATTGAAAAAGCATATCACTCATCTGCTTTGGACCATAATGGAGTAGGAGGGACTGGATCTCCTCTCCCAAATGAAACAACCAAAACAACTGGACAAAATATTTGAAGCAATGATATCATGACACTGAGCATGAGGCAACAAAAGACAGTGATCCCTGAGATGTGCAAACGATCAAAAATGAGCTCTATGGTTGCCCCCAACTACGGCCTTATGAGAGTTTCAGTGTTGTAGTGCAGAGCAAGGAAGCCCGAGAGGAGACTGACAGATTCCTCAAGTTGACAAAGCTATCAGCGAGCTGAGGAAGACCAAAAGAAGCCTAGTACTGTCTAGAAGTGTGGTTCTACAGAAGGGAATAAAGAATATTGAAAATTGCGAGTACATGCCTACAAGTGTATATGTTTTCCTTATTATTTAAATATCTTTAAAATATAGTTTTTCATTAAAAAAGATAATAGCAATGTGTTTTAGAATTTATAGCATTAAAAGGTAAAATGTATGTGAACAACAGCACAAAGGTCAGAAAGGGAGAAACAGATATAAGGATCTCATAATATTCACGATATGCTATGATGCCACTTGAAGGTATACTCTGATATGTTAAAGAAGTATGTTATAACCTTTAAAACAACAAATAAATAACAAATCAAAGAGTTATAGTTAATAAACCAACAGGAGAGATAAAGTAAATCTTTAAAAATACTCAATCCAAAAGAAGGCAGAAATAGAGAAAATGTGAATAAAATACAGATGGGACAAAGAGAAAATAAATAACAAAATGATAGCTGTAACCCTAACATCATGACCATAGTAAAAGTAAACAATCTAAAAACCTTAAATGAAAAGGCATAAGCAAGTAGTTTAAAAGTAAAAAGACAGAAAAAGATGGATAATAGTAACAGTAATCATATGAAAGTTGAGCTTATGTGCATCAAAGGATATAGTCGACAGAGTGAAAAGGCAACTTATAGAATAGGAAGAAAGATTTGCAATCACATATATGACAGAGACTAACACCCAGAATACATAAAGAACTCCATAACAAACAAGCAAAAAACCCAAAACAGTTTGATTCAAAAATGCACAAAGATTTGGATAGTCATTTCTCCAAAGATCATGTACAAAAGGCCAGTAGGTACATGAGAGAAATGTTTCAACATCCTTTTATTAGGGAATGAGCCTCAACATCACTAATCATTAGGGAAATGCAAGTCCAAATCATTGTGAGATACTATATCATACACCTTTGGATAGCTTCTATTAAAAAAAAAATCAACTCAGCAAATAACAAGTATTGGTGGGAACGTGCAGATGTCAGAACCCTTCCTTGAGGGAAGGTAAAATGGTGTGGCCACTATGGAAAACAAAATGGTGGTTGCTCAAAAAATTAAAAATAGAATTACTATCTGATCCATCAATTATACTTCTGGATGTACACTCAAAAGAACGGAAAGCACATCTCAAACAGATGTTTGTACACCCCTGTTCTTAGCAACATTATGCACAATAGCCTCAGAGAGGACAGCCCAAGTGTCCATTGCTAGATGAATGAATAAACCAAGTAAGACGCGTGTGCACACCCCCCGCCCCCCGGAATATTATTCAGTCTTAAAAAGGAAGGAAATTTTGACACATGCCACAACAAGGATTATCTTTGAGGATTTCTACTAAGTGAAAAAAGAATCACCAAAAGGATAGGTACCATATTATTCCACGAACATGAGGTACCCAGAGCAGTCAAATATAATAGAGACAGAAAGTAAAGTGATAGTTGTGGGAGGGCAGAACGCAGAGTTATTGAATAAGAACAATTTCCATGCTAAGAGAAGGCAAAGCAGAGAACTGAGAAAGAAAACAGCGTCATGATGATTTTCTGAGCTGCTGTGCTGGCCCAAGCTGCCTATCTCTTTGGGTGAGAGTCAGATAAGCCACGGTTGCTTGGGGGTTTTCTGTTATGTGAAATTGAATATTTCCTCATTATTATAACCCTATACATTCTGATCAATCTATATGGATGAACCCTGGCTCTTTTTCCTAAGGACATCACCAAATGGCTGCCTAATCCGCTAAATGTACCCCTATAAAATGGCAATGACTGGTAATGGTGCTAGATATCACCTTTTCCATGACTGTTGGGATTTTATCAGGAATTCCAGATACTCAACGTGCTTAATTACATTCAGTGGTGGACTTGCATCTGCCTGTACAACAGTCATTCTCCCTTGCCAACTAAATGCCAACTGTGTGCTAGAACCGATGTCCATGTGCTCCCTCCTTCCTTCATCACAAGGCAGAAGTCAACTTTACATGCTCCATACACACTAGCTGTTTCTGAACCACAACCCTTTGTTTCTGAGACCAAGATTCCTATTATTGGCTCAGGTTTGTTACATTCCTCTGATGCAATCAATTGGATCCAGGGGAGCGTGTAGTACCAATTTGATAGCAACTGTTGCCCTGTTGCTAGTTTGGTTGTAACACTGGAGAGGAGGTACAGGAACCAGAAAGACACCCCAAGGGGTATTCATTACAAGCCTCAATGCAATTGACCTATTCTAGTTTTCCAAACCTATATCCCAGGGCTGGGACCTTATTAAGGCCAGAAGTGTTGCTAGCTAGTATAGGAACTGCAGAAGGACCTCCAGACTTGGACATAATATCCATCACTTTGGCTCTTGCCAGGTCTCTTTAAACTCCCTGTCTTCCAGGCAGGTAGATTTCATTTCCTGGCATCGCCTGAGGTCGGATGGTACCTTATGGCCAGTTCTCACCAGTGAGCTCTCAGCATTTACTTACTTGCGAAAGGTCTTCCAAAATCGGCCTTTCCCTCTGCCAGGCGCAACGACGATGTTTCCAATAGCACTTGTTCCAACAGTTGGCTCCTGTTGCAAATAATAAAATGTAGTGGCCCTGAGGTGGCATGTAGTATCAGCAGAAATCACCTGCCCTACCAGGATCACTGAACAGGGCTGGGGTCACTATCAATTTTGGAAAAGGCACCAGAAGATTCTAACTCACAGCACCCAGTGAGTTACCAAGAGAGATGCCCTTCATATTCTCTGTTCTGGGTCTCCCAGGAATCTTTCATCGCTATTTCAGAAAGAAAGGTGCCATTTCCTAGTAGCCATATGATCAAGAAATAATGCAGCCAGGGGCTCTTGCACAGGGAGGTGCCAGGAGAGTGCATACACGGACAGAGCTTGGTTAGGGAATTTGGTGCTCAATACAGACCCAAAAAGAGCTGTCTCTTTGCTGAGATTTAGAATGATTTTCATAACAGAGCCCAGGGCCAGAGGCACAGCTTCATTCCAAGCGACTAGGTAAGCACCGTAGGCTGCCCTCCTTCTTGCAAAAGTCACAGGAGAGAGGCTTCCGAGTCTGGGAAGCTAAGCTGAAAGCCAGGGCCACTCACACCAGTGCACACACCGATCCCAAATGTGGGAATGCTATGTGATGATTTTATGAAATATAAAAGTCAAATGAATTTTTCATGAAGAAGTTATCTTCCCAAGATGCAATAATGGAAAATTCCTTTCAAGAACTGGTGTTTAGACCTCACAAAAATGCGCAGCAAATTGCATTGTGATTTATTTGTCAATGTTTTTATAGGTTAGGCGTTACTTTCTACCCCACAGCTGGAGTCAATTTTTAATATTTAAAAGTGGAAAGAAAGCAAAACCTAAACACATCCAGAGCTGTCTGTTTTAGATTGAGCTTTTCCCAAACAGTGCTGTTTAGAACTGAACCCTGAGCATGGTCGGGCAGCGGCCAGCTGGCACCTACTTCCCTGCAACATAGAATTAAAATATCTGGGACTGGGCAGATTACATATAAGACCTCCTAAATTGTAGCTGGTGGGTCTGGTGTTTATAACCACTTTCAAATGCATGTAGCCTGTCTGCCCTCTTGACTGAAGAAGGAAAGAGTCTTTGTCTTTTTATTCTGGGTTTCCTTTCATGTTCCAAGTTCAAGGTGCTGTGAACATAACTTTCAACTCCAGTGGTTTCTAGCTTCCTTTGATGCTGGGGTCCCACAGATGCTCTCCTTGGTAATTTCCAGCACATTAACCAACTCTAGAAAGGCAGCCTTGCCTTACTAGACTTTGACTTCCATAGTCTAGTCTCATCTTTCTGGGTCTTTAGGTGAAACCTCAACGTAAGCTCTGAAAGTGGGTTCTCATGGCAAGGATTCCAGTCACCAAAGAGATTGAGCCTTCAAGTTTAATCTGATGACTCGTTCTCTCGGGCCAAGTCTCCAGGGTCAGAAAGGGGGCTTCATTCTATCTGGTAACAGAGAGTTCACAAAGCAAAACTGGGTCCCGCATGCTAGACACCACAGCACAGTGTTCCCAGAAGCAGGGGACTCATACCTCAGTGCATGGCACATCATACTTCATGCTCAATTGCAGCCCCCACTGCTGAAGCCTTCAGGCTGGCACTGGCTGTTGCTAACACTGCCATGTGTGTGCTTACCAACAAAGGACTCTGTAACACACAACAGCTGGAGGGAGGAAAAACAACCTTAATTGTGACAGGCACAGTCCCTCTGGGAAATGGCTGATACCCTCCCGATGGAGGCGGTGTTTCTCTTTGCCCTCTCCTTCCTGTTCCCTCCTGATCATTCTATAGCCAAGGCCCACAGGAGGAGTTGACCCATTTCCAAATGTGTGCGTTGGTCTAACTGGATCTGCTAGTGGAGGCCTCTTGAGGCTGCTGACAACCTCCCCTGGCCGGCTTTGAGAAGCACCAACCACTTCACAGAGACAAGTTTTGGGTTGCAAGGAGCCTTAGGAAAACCATGGAAATGTCAGATATGCGAGCATTTTGGGCCCAGCTTTAGCTACTGTGGGCTTTCCCCAGAACCAGACTTAGGGTCTTCAGTAGGAACATCTGCATTAAGAGAACCCCTTGAATAAACTCCCAAATTCACTGAATCAACAAATGAAGGGCTAGAAGAGGGCAGTAATTATTCCCCATCACAAAAGGATTTCTTGCCTCAAAAAAAGGATTTGCCATGGATTTCCCTTTAAAAGTGCACACCCCCAAGAATGCTTACCCTGTGAGTCAATTTAATGCACAAATTTCCAGGAACACACCCAATACAGAGTGAGGTATACTTGCAACTGGGTAAGGTACAGTGGAACTGCCCACCAGCAGGGGGAGTGCTTTCCCCGGCAGCCATCACAGGTCTTTAACTTACTTCTTTACTCACCAATAAATGTTAAAGCAAAACAAAACACCCGCTGGGACTTCAAGAATGGATAATCATGGCTCTACCCTGCCATCCCAAATAACACAGATACCCAGTGGACTTGTGCTTTATCCTGAAAGCACTGAAGGATTCCCAGGGGTGTATGGATATGTGCAGAGTCATCCTGGTTAGTTGTTTTTGGTTTTTGCCCAGTTCAATGTCTTTGGGAATCCCATTTTTTCAGTATGACTGATGTGCCATACATTTCCAGCTCCTCTTAAAGTGTGTTACAATGACTTGAGAACCAAATTCTTTTCAAGGACCAAGGAGAGGCTTAGGCTTTGAGTGTTTCTCAGAAAGTGTATAATTTTGTTTTGTTGGGAGCTAGGGGAAGGACAGGCAAGGGTTAGGGGAATGGGAGGGAGGTGGAGGCAGAAATGCTACGGTTTTATGCTTCAATGAAGTTCCAAACCTTGAAGCGAGCAGCTTGGCACCAAAAATGGTGCTGTTTGAAGGATAATGGGCAAGACATTCTGAGAAATGGGTTGTGAGATAAGCATCAGGAGGAAAGTGCACTGTTTGAAGTTTGCCTGCATCCAGGAAACCAAGAAAAGCAGAGCCACCCATTAGCTGGACTGCAGTGCACACACGCACACGGCCGTGGAATCCAAACACTGTCTAGAGACAAACATCTCACAGAAGCAAATGAAGAGTGACTTTTCTGGAAAAAAAAAAAAATAAGAGTGGGGAAATGGTATTTCCTTCCTGTGCTGGGGAACAAACTCAGGATGTTCTCAGGAAAAGACGTGAGTTCCTGAGGGCAAGGACTGGGCACCGTCCCTTTGTCCCCCCGAACACTGAGTGTAGAAGCAACTGTCAACTTCAGAGAGCTCTAAAGGCAGAGGAGCCCAAGGGGAAATGATGAAAATGAGAAATGAGTGTTTTCTTAAATATTCTCTACAGAATCAGGACACTATGACCTCACTCTGGAATGATTACAATGGGTTTCCTGCCTTAGGTCTTGGTCCCCTTCCCCATTTATTCTCCAAAGTGCTTTCAGGAGGATCTTTCTAAATCTGATCTGCTCAGATACCTCCAGTGGTTCCCCAGTGCTCTCAGGAAAAAGCCCCTCCACACTCTTGTCTTTGAGAGTCCGAAATCTCATCTCCTATTCCCTCGTCTTCTGGCCCTTTCTTCTCCAGTCTTTCAAAAATCTCATAACTCCCTGAATGTGGCACCTTTCACAGGGAAGGTGAGTGGGTATCGCAAAGTCCTTGTGTCCTTTCTTCTACACTGGCTAGAAGTTTCCCACACTCTCATCTCTGGGGTGTCCCATAGACAGGGACATATGCTTTCTTCTGCTCTCCCTTTGCTCCACACTTCACCATTCCTCTTAATCTTTGCACACACCCAGACCTCTCTTTTCACACTTTCCCTGTCCCGTTACATTGCTCAAATGGTGAGTTAGACATTATTCCTTTGTCATTGTTGTTACTTAGCTTTTAAAAATTTTTAATAATTTCTTCTTTTTTAAATTAATTTGAAACCTGTAGTTACCCTGCTGTACAACACTGTATATGACTTAGGGGACTAGGTTCACATCTCCTTTGATGTATGTCATCAGGCCACACCTGCCGCCAAAGCATTCGTAGCCCTTTACCCTAGACAGCTACCCCCTCCTTTGTCTCACCCCCTCCTACTTATTAACCTCACCCCCTCCTATCTATTAACCTCAATTCTGCAGTCCTATTTCTAGAGTTTGTTTCATTGGTCTTTTTTTTTTTAAGGTTTATTTATTTGTTCATACAAGAGCTTGGGTACAGGCCAGAGTCGCGGGAGGTAAGAAGATTCACCAGAGCAGGGACCAGAACAGGCAGACTGACTGCTGAGGGCAGCAGCGGGCGAGGCAGGAGAGGTCTGCTGCATCATGTGGGTCTCCTCCCTGGCCGGCAGCAGGGATCGAACTCGTTCTGCAGTGGCTGCGGTTTGCTTCATAGTGCGTTGCTTAACCCACTGCGCCATTTGTCTTGACCCTTTGCTTTGTTTCTCCATAATCTACTTGAGTGAAATCATCTGGTATTCTAAATATTATTTCTTTTTAGGGAAGTCTTTTCTGACCCCCCGAGGCTGGGAGGGACACCCCTGACATGTGCCTCCCATGCTGTCCTGTGCTTGTCCCTGCTGCATCTTTTGCACAGTGCTCGGAACTATCTGCTGACCTGTCCACTGACCCCTGTAGCCGGAATCTCCTCAGAGGTGGGACTTCTTCCCTGCTGTGTCCCACGCCTGGTCCACTGTCTGTCATAATGTAGGAATTCAAATAATGTTTTTTGAATGAAAATATTCCTTTTCTCCAGACTATCAAAATGCTACAATGGTTTTTGGGGTCAATTTCCTTTCGTGGTCAAGCCTGAGTAAGATCTATTATTAATGATGGCACAGGGTGGCCTGGGAATGGCGTGTCCATCATTAGACAGACCTGGCTCTCATCTGTGCCGAGAACAGTCCGTCTTCCCTGAGAGTTCTCACTTGCAGACACTTCTATTACCTTAATATTTTATTATGCTGCCGTTTTTCAGAGTAAGAGTGCATCATCTCAGTTTAACTGAATGTCTGTAGTTAAGGCCAGAGGTTCACTTGGCATTCCTGCAGCTAGAAAGCTTTGTTAACAAGCCATTGGGCCAAGGGTATGGGATTACACGTTCTCCACTCCACTTTCATGCAAAATGATATGTAAACAAATAGAGATAAGAGAGTGCTAAAGCTAAAACACTTTCCCCGGTGTCAGAGAGTCGCAAAGTAATTCAGGTCACTCTCTTCTGTCCTTCACGTCTGTAGGACCTACACTCTGCAGGATATTGAATCACAAGGTCAACAATTCATCTCACCGTCGATCATCTGCTCTTGCCAGGTGGTGGAGATTCAGAAGCATGCGTGATGCATACACCCCGAGTATTAAATTATTCTGAACATCCATCCCCAACCACACAGATGACAGGGAGATCTTCGACTTTCGTGAGCACTAAGAGGTGCTGGAACTGCTCTGTGAGTTCCAGGCCCACACATTCTGAAGCCCAACACCCACCTCCCACCTACAGTGCTAGTGTGGAGTCCGTCGAGAGAAATATGCCTTTGTAACTAGGCGTGACCCCTTACACATCTGTCTTGTGTGGTGAAGAGTACAGACTCTAGCTAGGCTGCCTGTCATTCACTGGCTTATGGACCTTGGGAGAAATATTTAACCTTCATTCATCTGCTCCATCTGCAGAATGGAGATGACAATATCTCTCTCTCTCTCAGGGGCTTATTTAGCTAACGAGGCGCTTGGAGCAGCTCCTGACACAAGGTAAGGATCACAATAAATGTGTGCTGTAATTTTGATTTTAACAGAAGTGTTGATATACTTTGAAGTTCAAAATGTCCACTTCCTATTCTTTGCTGTGCAGCAAACAGAGCAGCCCATGGTACATTTTCACCAGGACACTAGATGCTTTGATGTCTAATGTTCTGGCTTCTAGAAGGCACCTACAAGTGAAGGTTTTGCTGTTCTCATCAGGATGGATTGACATGAGGGAACAGGCTTTCAGGACATGGTTCTGTGACTCAGGACATAGAGCACTGTCATCTCAAGCCTGTCCCAAGGGCTTGACAATCTCAGCTGAGTTCTGGCTGCCAGCCTCAGTCCTTGTAAGCTGGGGCTGGGCTTGCACATGCTACCCAAGTCCTTAGCAGAGTCACTTAGACTGGACTAGGGTGTGGTGAGTGTCCCTCTGGGTAGGCTTGTGCAAAGGCATTCCTTTTCACAGAGTGCTTGAAGGTACATCAGCCCAGGAGGAGATGAACTTAGGCGAGGGCTAAGGAGAGTGGCTTGAAAGGAATTCAGAGCTTAACAGTCAACACATCCTTCATTAAGATAAGCCTGGATGAAGGCAGCTCAGTGGGGAAATGGAGGGCAATGCCCAGGTTTGGAATCTTCCTTGCAGCTAGCACTGACTGGACTGCTGGGAGGAGGGGAAGAAGTGGCTCCAGACTCTTTTGGGAGCAGCTAGGAAGCTGGTGGTGCCAGGGTCTGCATACCTCTTTCCAGCCTGACACAGGGTGCTCATCAAAGCTCCCTTCTCAGAGGTCAAACACATCTACCCCAGAGGACTCAAGGCGGTGGTAGGGGCAGTTTGCAGCACCTTTGGGGTCAAGCCAGCAAAATCTCTGGGCATGGAGCTGCTTTCCCAGCAGCTCCATGGGATCGTTCCTATCCCTTCTTGGCTCTAGGGTGAAAGCTGCTCACAGGTGAAGACCATCAGTTCTCTGCTTCTCACAAAGTCCTGCAGTACAGTTTTAGCAGTTATGGTAAAGAAGGAAAAATAAGGTGATGCTTCCACTAGAATCACCTTCATAAAACCACAGCTAAGTCCAGGGCTGCTCAGAAGGCTGCTCCTACATCTCCTTCACTGCATCTCTGTCTGTGTCTGCTCCCTCAGCTGGCACTTCGGCAATTTAGAAGGGCATCCCAAGGGCCTAATTTGGTTCAGCAAATTCCTATTTGCAGAAAATCATTTCAGATCTGATAAGAGTTAGCGCTGTTTCTAGAAAGCTCCTACACAGTCATTATCAGTGGGGCTCTTTCCCTCCCACACACACACATTTTATTTACAGTCCAGGAAAGGCCCATACATTCTGAATATATACTCCACCCTCCCCACAAACCACTGTAAAATTCTAAAAACCTACACATGCTTGTAAATAGATCACCCTTAAATGGAGCAGGATCTCTGAATACCCTATGAGTCATGCAGCTAAAATGTCCCCTGGGGAGCCCGACTTGGCAGCACATATTTTCTTCCAAAAAATTGAGTTCAGAGTTTTTCATGGCACCCAGTTCTATGCCAGGAACAGCCCATCTGTGTTTGGTGGAGAACTCAGCAGTCAGGAAACGTGTGAGGCCAAAGGCTAGGCCCTTCACCTGGTGGGAATGCTCCCCCAGGAAGTCAATTAGCTAAGCAAGGAGAAGGAATCCTGCTGCCTAAGCAGAAAGAGCAGAGGACAAGGTGTGGCAGTGTCAGTACAGGCTCTGCCCCACTGTGCCCCCTCAGGAACATGCCCTCCTTCATCTCTGAAAGGAAGGGGCCAGACGAGATTAAATCCAACAATCACTAAGTGCCAGATATGAGCGAGAGGAATGTGCTGTAGGAATGAATTGTTTTTAAGCCAAAATTCAGCTCTGCTCCTCAAGTAGCATGCGGTCTTATGTATGGGTGGCTGGGGTCTTGCATGTTTAGGGTCCCCAAGGAAGCTGAAAGACACCTCTCCCAGGGGTAGCTGAGATCCCATGACCCCCTGACTAGAGAAGCTGCAGATTGGGGTGAGTGAAATTGAGGTCACTACAGCAACGTTGTAACAGGGTTGTCCCCAGGAAAGGGGGAAGTTCCAGAATCCTGGTTCCGCCCTAAGTGGGTGGAGCTGAGCAGGGAAAGAAGATTCTGCAGAGAGGAGGACAGAAGGGAGGAAGAAGGAAGCAGGAGACCTGGAGGAGGCACGTGGAGCAGAGGGACATGTGAAGAAACTGTGCTTGCTTTTTGGTCTTGGACTGGTTGGAACAGATGTGGGTGAGACCCGTGGGGAGGTTAACAATGGCAGCTTTCATATTGATTTTGATTTTGCTCTTTTCCTCCTGGATTTATCTGACTCTTTCTGACCCCTTTCTATGGGTCTCTACTGAAAGGTCCTTTAGACGTGTGGCAGGCTTTTGGGCCTTGCTTTGGGCCAATCCTATTTGGCTGGACTTTTACCCTCAAGGAGATGGGTAACTTTGGATGCTTAATTTAGTAACTATGTTCTTTGTCCTTTCTGTATTGCACCCTAATTGTATTAAAGTTTCTTTCCATTAAAGGTTTTATATGTTTGTCTTAATGCGGTGGATGGCAGAACCCATTCAGAGAGGGCAGGTTTGGGGGTTCTGGGGTGCTCCTCTCCCTGCCCTGTAACAACATCAGTCAGAGAACTGTGGATCCCTTCTCCCCATCCACTACTGGTCATTGCTAAACTATGGAGACTTTAAATTCACACACACCCCAGACACTAGCAAAGTTCACACTGGGATAGAAGAGGAGTGCGAAAGAGCCAGGATGCGGCCCTGCCCTGAGCCTCCCCCCCAGCGCTCTTTCCTCTGTGCCACAGTCACTTCAGCTGAGGGCCTGAAACTGCAAGGATTCTTCTTAAAGCCTTGGTGCGGTCACTTTGACTACTGAAAGGCTACTATTGGGGAGGCAGTCAGTCTGGGTTCCTGAGGTATCTCGTGCCCACATGGAAACTGGTTGGTGGGACAAGCACCCAGGCGCCTGGTAGGCTCAGGCTGAAGGGCGGCTCCTACCTGCAGCTGCTGTGTCTCAGGCAAGCCTCTTCCTTCTCCCTTCCATTCATCTGCTGGCCATCAGCTGCAGTTTCCTTCCCTTGGATGTGCACTCGGTACAGGGTAGGCCACTCAAGTAGGCCTACGGATTCCCACTGGAGGAAAGAGATGGGGTTTTATAGCTGCAGTCTCCTACCAGTGCCCCCCTTGAGAGTCTCCTGGTGCTCTCCTGAACCTGTGAGATCTGCCAGCCTCTTCCTAGAGGCTGGGCAAGATCCCCAATTCCCATTTTTCCTCTAGTTTCCACTTAACAGTGATCTCTCACCTATGCCAGCGAGGCCTAGGTCTCTTTCTGCTCTTTAAACCTAAACTGTGACTGTCACGCACTTACAGCACTACTAGGATAGTCCCACACTAGTTGGTCACTCACCATTTTCCTCACAAACCAACCAGGTCTTCTCCAGTCTAAGCCTCTGGGAACAGAACCCTGTGGACTGCATCTCCCAGGATCCCTCAAACTGACTTCTGGTTGGTTTAGCCAATGGGAGGCACCCAGAAGTAGGTCACCACTACAAGCATATTTCTTCTTAGCTAATCCTTACCATCTCCCAGTTTTGGTGCTATCTCTGGCTTTAGGTGAGACTCTTCATGAATCCAACTTCCACCAAATAGCATCATCGATAGTTTTCTTTTTCACAGAACCACAGTTACTCTGTTCCTTCTCCTTCCTTTGACCTTTGGGCAGCAGTGTCAAAGTGTCCACCTAACTGACCCTGGGGTGCTTCGGCATCTCTATGAGTTCCCATGGACTTTTGTAAACAGTCTTCATTCTTGTCTCCAAGACTTTTGGGGTCAGTGCTGTTTCCTGTTGTGACCATACTGGTCAATAGTCTTCTCATTTTTAATTTCAGAGTTTGACTCACTGCACTTTTAAAAGTATATAATTTTTTTCATTAAAGTCACTATAGTGGATGCTTAGCTTTTAATATTACACCTATTATGTTCTAAAAGAAATCTAGAGAGGCTCAATTTTTTTTTTCTTTGCTAAGACCATGAGCAATGGGAAGAAAAGACACTCTCTTAGAGATATGGTGAAAAGTTCCCCCCCAAAACAGCACAAAGTTGTTTCCATGATTGATGGGACTCCTGGCTCTTACTCCTTGCTGAAAAGACATGAGAGATAGCCAGGCCTTCGAAATAGAGAGTGAGGAGAAGGATCCCAGATCTGCTAGTTTTTAAGGGGAAAAAAATCCTGAAAGAATCCGTGTGTCTGCCACCTGAAATGAACAAATGCTTACTTTTAAAAATTTACTTTAGCTATATTAAAAAATACAATATTAAAAGTTAAAATATCCCATATTTTGGCACCAGACCTGCTTCCCTTCCACCTTTCTCAAAGTAGCTTCTACCAAGAATTCCAGTTAGGGCCTCGCTGGTGGCGCAATGGAATGAGCTTCTGCAACATGAGTTTGATCCCCAGCCAGGGAGTTGACCCACATGGTGCAGCAAACCTCTCCTACCTTCCCCCTCAGCAGTGTAAATCTACCTGTTCTGTTTCCCGTTCTGTCTCTGGTGAATCCTCTTACCCTCTACCTCTGGCCTGTATGCATACCCCAGTTCTTGTATGCATAAATAAAATCTTTAAAAAAAAAAAAAGAGTCCAGTTAATGTCTTTATATTTTCAGTACACCTATACTGAACACATACATTGATTTAGTACACATATATTGATAAGTCATATATAACATTGTTTCATGTTTTTTAATTTGTATTAAAAATTATATCATCCCATATATAATAATCTATAAATTGCTTTTTTTCACTCAAACTGTGTTTTCTATACCAACTCAGTTGCTACATATAAATTGGATTCATGTATTCTAGTTGCTCTATAGTATTACATTACATAGATGCTTCACAATTTATTCATTTTATTCATACTCTCACTTGTGGACGTTTGGGACTTTCAATTTTCTTTGTTTCCCTAAGCAGTCTTCATAAAGCTGGCATAAAAGTTTCTCTAGGATAGATTCTAGAAGCAGAATGTTCAGTTGTTAGATATGTTTATTTATGATTTTCTTAGAATTTGCCAAAACTGTTCTCTAAAGCAGTTGTGCTTACCTGTTGAACCCGTTTCCCTATGTTTTCACCACGTTTATTGCAATATGTTTTATTGTCATGCAATTTTAGCTTGGTAAAAATGGAAAATTGAATTTCCTTGTTTAAAATTGATATCTCTGTTTACTGGGGAGACTCTTTTCATATGCATATTGGATATTCAGGGTTTTTCTATAAGTTGTTAGCTTATGTAGTTATGTTAGCTTTTCTATTTGGACTCTTCATCCTCTTAAAAATTAACTTAAAGAATTTCTTTATATAATTTGAGTATTAATAGTTTTTTATGATTTAAATTTTATTTTGAGGGGAATGTTTTCAATCTTGACATTTTCCTTGATGCTTTCTTATTTTTATATCTTATAAAATAAAGCCTTCCCTATCTCCATGTCCCTATCTCCACTTTCAAGCATTGAAATCTTTAAGCCATTCGAAGTTTATTTTGGGGGGTGGCATGAGGTAAGGTAGAGATTCTAACATTATTTTTTATACATAGGAAGTCAGCTGCCCTAACATGTTTATCAAATGGTTCATAATTTCTCCACTAATTTTAATATTTCCTCAATCAAAAATGTTAATTTATGTTGGATCTTTTTCTGGGCTTTCTATTCTGTGTTATTCATAGATTTCTCTGTATGTGTTCTGACTGCATTCACTACTGTCGAAAATGTTAGATAAAACCCATAGCCTCCTATTTTTACTCCCCAGCTCCCTTCTCAATTTTGTCCTGCATTCATCTAGTAGGTCTATCTTTGTAAGGGTCATCATCATCTAATTTATTGAGTGCCTACTTTATACTAGGCAATGTGCTAACTATATATGTATTATTCTTTTTTTATAATCTCTATTTTGCCACTCAGGTCACTGAAAGTCAGAAGTTAGTAATTTGCGCATATCACACAATCAGCAAAAGACAAAGCTGGTACAGGAACTCGGGTCTGTTGGTCACCAGGGTGCAGATAACCCTCCATTTCCACTTTCCAGCCATCAAGATGTCCCTATCTGATCTGGTCCCCATCTGATTGGAGAATTCTTCCACCTGTAAATGGGGATATTATTCATCATTCACACAGCTGTTATAAAGATTGTGTGAGATTATAAATGTGAAAGCACTTAGCACAGTCCCCAGCATGTAATAGGAACTCAATAAACATCAGCTAAATTTGAACAGGCAGCAGTTGCTAAAGTTAAAAGAATAAAGTTTGCCCCAGCTCACTTACCCCTGCCTTAGAATCCCAGCAGGAATTGAGTGCGAGTAAAAGGGAGAGGGTCACTAGGAGTAGAGGTAATCTTTGGATAGCTTGCCCCTCCACTCTGCTTCCTCTGGTTAGGGACTCCTGGCACCAGAACAGGACAAGTGGACAAGAATCTTACTTATTTCTGCTATACCTCAGGGCTGAGGATCAACAACTATTTTGGAGTTCTGGCCTTGCCTAGCAAACTTGGCTATTGAATAGCCGTCACAACACAAATTTCACACTTCAAGGCACCCAGAGTCAGAAAGGGGCATCTTTCTTCCTTACACCTGGGCTCAGCCTATAGTCAGCCATCCCTTTAGTGATTCCCATAGCAACAGGGAAACTACAGACCTCCCTCAGAGGAAGCAGGCAAAACAAGAAACCATTCCAGGCAGTATTCTCACTAATGGGAACCATGTTGATGAAGGAAAATGATTGATTTCAAGAATCCAACACTAGTACTCAAGCTCCCTTTAATGCTGGAAGATTATAATTACTTGCAATTTTTTGCTAATCAAACTTTTTGTGGGAAAAGCAAATGCGTGCATGCACACACACGTATGTAGGTATTCCCATGCTCAATCTTTCAGAGCAGTGGACTGTACACATTGGCTACCAACTTTCTCTGACTCCACCACTCACAGTCTCACATCCTCACTGTGTCAATATGTTGGATCCTCAAAGAGATGAAAACTACATCAGGTTACTGAGAGAAACCCCAAAGGGTTGCAGCCTATTTTCCTTTGCTGGTGGTCTGACTTGGGGTCCTGAGCAGCTGATCACTGACTGCCATGGGGTTCCTCTGACCATGGCTGATTTAAAAAGGGTAGAGCTGCCTCTATTGTTCCCTCAGTCAGAACCCCATGACCCCAGAGGAAAGAGGAAGACTCAACCTGTGTTTAAAACTATAGGTGTATGAAAGAGAAGCTCTCTCTCTATATATATATACATATATATATACACACACATATATATGTATATATCTATATCTATATATGCTAATATGGTAGAAACAGGTTCTCCCGACATCTGTGTTCACATGACAATGACATGTGACCTAAACACATGACACTGTCCATAGGTCTCCGTAGTTTCATGCACACATCCAAGGCTAGCCCCATTCCTGGAGTGACACACCCACTTCTTCTGTATTCACCAAACTATCAGGATACAGGTGAGCTCCAGTAATGCATTAGAAAAGGAGTCCACTCACACACATCATACCTGATTGTTTGTTATATATTAATTATGGTAATCTCATTACTGATGGTGCCACCTTGGAGTGAGGATATCAGATTTCCATCCCTGGTCCTGGCCTAGCTCACTGACCTTGGGTGGGATACTTCTCTAAACATTGATTTCCTCACCTGTGAAAGTGTGAGGTTGGACTGGTGACCAGTGAGGGCACTGGAAACACTGATGTTCTCTAGGTCAAGCTTCCTTTTGTGTCTTGAGTCAGTAGGCAGGTCTGAAGTTCCTGAAAATAGGACACGACTTAATTTCCAGGTCTCTGATTAATCTTCCTGGGCCTTGTAACTCTCCCTCCATGGAAGTTTCCATTCATTTTCTGCTCCCTTGAATACCAAAGATACTCCTGGTCTTGACTCCCTACCCCCTAAAATTCCACCCTCAAGACAGGATGTGATTGTTGTTTTCATATTGAGTATCAATTACTAAAAGGGAGAAGAGGAGCTTCTTTGAACCAGGAGGTCAAGGTTTTAAACCAAAAGATTGAAACATCAATTAGAATTTTAGCTGCAGAGTCAAAGGGAAAGAAATTTGGAAGAGAAAACCCTCACCATGTTAGGGGGAAAGGTCGTCCTGAATGGATTACACAAATAGGTTTATGTACTCCAACCCTCACTCCAGACCAATAATATCCAAGAACCACAAATCCTATAAGGTCATTATCAAAAAGTGGATCACTGGGACTTGAGGGTGGAGTTAAGCAGCCAGGCTGGGTATAAAAGCAGACACGTGGGCCTTGGGGGCTCTCTTCGTTCAGAGCCAGCTCTCAGTGTGCCATAGGGTTTCAGCTCACAGGAACTGGTAGGACATTTACAGATTTGTCTCCCTCTCTTCTCCTTGTCTTAGTCATTACTTTATCCTCCCTTCTTTTGTAAATAAAACCCTTTACTAACCTTTGTTGTATGCGTCTGCGGTTGGGACTTATTGTAAGTGACTTTCAAGTGAGTGGGTGAGGACCCAGTCAGGCAAACCCATGTTATATTAGGGTTGTCCTGTAACAACCACACAGAGGTCCAGCCTACTGCTGATGCCTAAAATTCTACCATTAGCAAGTGAGTCCTTCTGCTAAAACCTGAGTAGTTTATACATTGTCACAACAGTGGTGTATAAAACTCAGAAGTTATTCATGCCTTGGTGGGAAGGAGTTTTACAGTGCCTTTGTAATAAGGTTAGGGTGGGGAGGGGAGAGTATGGAAGTGGGGCAGAAGATTAGGACAGCACAGCTGGTGATTGTGAGAAGAATGTCCTAAAGGGATAAAACCAAATTGTAGCCTTGGGACCCCAGAAAATAAACTTAATGTTCTGTACCATTTTGGTAAGAGCCCGCCCTGTTCCGGAAACTCCCCTGCAGGGACAAGGAGGAGCACAATGAAGGAATCAGAACAAATCCCCCACACACTAGAGAAGCACAGGCCTTGGAGATAAAACAAAAGAGGCTGTGTGGATTTACTCCATAGAGATGGGATATTCCCCCCACCCCATATTTTGTTCAGATGTTTGAGAGGAATGATCCCATGCAAGCACCAAGTGTGCATTAAAATAGTTCCTGTTCACACAAGGAGGCTTTCTCGGGAGAGCAGGAAAGGCTCCTAAGCACATCTGCAAATAGCTTGGGATTCATTGGTGGTTAGGTGGGTGTGATTAGGGTGTGGGCTCCTGCCCTCACTCAAGGGCTTGTGTGGCTTGAAATTCATCTTTGTGTTAAAGGAAGGTGAGTCCATTCTTTCAGAGCGCTCAGATGTGGGGCAGAGGGGAAAGGAAGTGATGGGGCTTGAAAACTGTCAGCAGTCAAAAATTAGAAGCTGGGTTTTGATTTTTTTTACAGGCTAGAAGGGGCAATAGATCTTGCAAAAGATCTGTAAATTTCTACAGCTTATCAAGATCCCTTATACACTACTAGCTCCCAGGAACCCTGAGCCTGGAGGTCTTCAGTGTTGGGCTGGAGCCAAAGTGACTTCAGCATTCTCAGGCTAGTGCACCTGGAAGTTTCATTCTTTTAAGAAGTAAGTGAGTCTGTTAAATAGGTGCTGAGTCCACAGTTCTCTGTGCTTGCTCTGCATGTTGTGTGTGCGTGTGCGTACACGCGCGTGAATCTTTAAAAACTGCTTTTATACTGACCTAAGCTTCCGAGTCTTTCATAATGAAATGGCTGTGACTCTTAATCCAAACTGGTCCATCTTGTGCCTGAAATATGCTAAAAATTGAAATATGCTAAAGAGAACAGGATGGCAGCTCCAAAGTCAGTGGATTATCTCACAGCTACTCGTCAAGCAAACAGTAGTCATAGTGTAAGTAAGAATAAAACTCTGGAATGTGTATCTGCGTGGGTGCTGCCCTTTCAAACTGGTCTTGTGGGGGGCACACACCATCTAGAAAGCTGATTCTGCTTCTCTCGTTCCTGGAACCATCTCCTCAGCGGGCAAGACTTTAGAAACAGGTGAAAAATAATCTTATTCCCTTAGAATTTTCAAAAGTCTAAGATGTATCCATCAAAAGAAAACACCTTTGGATCCAAAAAATTCACATTCCAGATGCATGGTCTTCCCTTGTTTTCTTTACACCTGAGCCTCAGTTCTCTTACTTACAGCATGAGGATGCCAAGTACATACAAAATGTTGTAAAGCAAAGGGTGCTATATATAAAGGACCTTGAAAGAGTAGGCACTTCATACTACATTTTTATTTAGTTGTATGTTCCTATATGACAAAACTGATCTTAATTATAGCTTGTATCTCTTGGCACCAGCACAAAGTCAAAGATGTAGTAAGTGGTCAATAAACATTTGTTCAACTAGTGAAGTGATAACTGGTATGCCCATCCTCTGATCCTACCTAGTTAAGGATGGGGAAGGGAAAGAAATGAACATATCATTGAATACTTGTAATGTATACATCCTGTACATGATAGTAGTCACTCTCACAATAACCTCAGGTAACTATTAATAGTCCCATTTTGACAGATGAGGAAAAGTGAGGCTCAGAGAGGTGGAATGATGCTCTTAGATTTACAGAGCTAGTGAGTGAAGGAGCTTTGCTTTCCCTCGAAAGGCCGCATTGTATCTATGCCACCAGATCACATGGGAGGTTGGAGGCAGAGCAACAGCCGCTTACAGGAATATTGCTATGATCGTTTCTTCAAATGTTCAATTATGCTCAACAAAACAAAAACTACTTCCCAGATGTTTCCTAGACCTGGCAAATCTTCAGTCACCAGGGATGGTCCCACACCTGCAGGAGAACAGAATCATGTGGCCTGACCTCTCTAGAATATGCTTTTTAATTTGTCTAAGGGCCACCTGGAAGAAACTTTGTCTCATCTGCCTCCAGAGCTCCAAAGATATGTGAGGCAATATATTTATCTCACCCAAGTCCTAGGCCACAGTGGGTATTTTGGGTTGACTTGTGTCCCCCAAAAGACATGTTGACATCTTAACCTCAAGTTAAGTGAAGGGACTTGACTTAACCTCAAGTCCCTGTGAGTGTGACCTTATTTGGAAATAGTGTCCCTACAGAAGTAATCAAGTTAAGATGAGCTGATACTAAGTGAGAGCAGCCCTCAATCCAGTATGACTGGTATTCTTATAAGAGGAGGGAAGTTTGGACACAGATACCAGGCCAGGGAGAAAATCACATGAGGACAGAGCAGAGATTGGAGTGAGGCAGCTGCCAGTCGTGGTACACCAAGAACTGTAGGCTACGACTGCAATCAAGAAGCAGCAAGGAAAGATAGTAGCTAGCCTGAGAGAAAGCATTGCCCTGTCGCCTTGATCTCAGACTTCCAGCTCCCAGAATTGTAAGAATAAACTTCTGTAGTTTTAAACCAAGTCTGTTGTACTTTGTTAAAGCCGTCTGAGGGCAATTCCAGAGAAGCTCCAAATGCCAGGGCCTGGTGCCTCAACTCTCAACTAGGTGGGCAGACAAATCCCATCTGTCAGAACAGCACAGCTCTCCCATTTACCCCCAAACTTGGGAAGCCAGAGAGACTTTAGCTCTAGGACACACATCTCCCCATTGGGCTATTTGTTCAACTCTGAGCTCAGAAAATCTTTCATGAATTTAAGAAATACATTTTCTGTTAACATAAGCACCAATATCCTTGGTACTATTTATACACTCCCCTGGTGTAGGCGGAAGGTCTAGAACATTTGCTCCACTCTAGGTCTGGGGAACAGAGGCACTTGAAACTTTGTGCTATGCATGGGGAAGAGGAGGAGTAGGATAATGAGAAGAGTGCAGATTTCAGATTCAGTTTCAATTCCAGCCCTGCTTCCTACCAGCTGTGTGACTTTGGGAAAAGCACTTGCTTGCAAAGTCTCAGCATGCTCATCCACAAGATGGTAGAAATTGCACCCACTGCATGGAATTGTTTATGAGGATTAAATGAGATCATGCACGTGAAGTGCCTGACATAGAGTATAACTGAGAAACATTTTTATCATCCTTGTTGCTATTTTATCTAATTAATGCCTATGCCATGAATTATAGCATTATATGAAGGGAGAGACATATAGGAGTCAGAAACAAGGGGAAAAAATTCACCGATTTGTTTGTCTAGCTCACACTCCTATTCTCTGAGCTTGGCCTGTCCTATCACAGGTGCCACTACTCTATAAATAGCAGGTATTATTAATTTTTCATTATTGTTGTTTTTGAGGTCATGTGTCTGAACCAGATCAGTGCCGTAACAGCTCTTCCTCTGCCCCAGACAAGATCAAAATCCCAAGCATGTGGTACATGGGATTATAGTTCCCATCTTCACTCTCATATAAAAGATAATATAGCTACACTCTTTTTCTATACCAGGTGAATTTCCCCTGCTGTGGCCAAAGTATGTTTTCTGTGTGACTTATTTCCATCAATGGGATGTCAGCACAAATGACGTCAATAGAGGTTTGTGGTCTGACTTACTCTCTTGCATTCCTGATATTTATTGAACATTTTGTATATGTCAGCACTACTCTCTGTTTTCATATTGAATTGTGACAACTCTGTAAGGTGAGTACTATTTTCATGCCAATTTTTTTATGTAAGAAAGCTGAGGCCAAGAGACATTAAGTAACCTGACCAAAGTTTCACGATCATGGACCCAAGACCCAACACATCACTGTGCCACGTCAACTTGAAGAGCTTGGTAGAAAGTCCTCTATTTAAAGACTTTTTAAAAACAAAACATAGCAGTGTACCAGTGTTTTATATATCTTGGTGCCCTCCACCCCCAAACACCTCCTGGGTTTTATGAATGAGGAAACTGAAATTTAGAAAACGTAAGTGATTTTCCAAAGTCACATAGCTAGTGAGTAGAATAGCTACACTGTGATCCCAAATCTTAAATACCCGGACATCATCTTTTCGCTGTACCGTGATGTCTGTTCCCTCTGCAGATTACTAAATTATGGGGGCCTCTGTTTATCTAGATATAAAATGAAATAATCCTTCTCTCTCACTGGAGGAGAATGCTGAGAGCAGTAGCAACCATGCCTATTCCTGCCCAAGAGTTAATGTTAACTTATATACAATTTATTTTTCAAATATATGGGTAGCTATATAAGGTTCCTGTGTGTGTGTGGAGACTTCCCCACACCAATAGGCAACTCTCAGATACTGCAGGATGTCTGAGCGTTCAACTCAATTCAGCTCAATTCTGACATGATCTAGCATCAGGTTCCACAAGTTATGGGCTTAATTTCCCAACATGACCCTCTACTTCAGAAGCCAGTCACAAGCCCAGGCTGTTGCCTGTGCTTCTGACCAACTGACTATGTATATAAGACATTCCCAGGATCCCCTCCTTGGATTCATTTAATGTTGAGAAACCCAGTTAGTCATTAGATCACTGATTTGCAACAAACGATACAACTCAGGAACAACCAGATACAAGAGATGCACTTTGCAAGGTATGGAACTCTTACGCCCTCTCTATCCACATGTTCACAAACCAAGAAGCATTCTGAGACCCCTTATCTTGGTTTTATGGAGGCTTCATTATAAAGCATGATGAATGAACTCATTGGCCATCGAGGGACCTCGAGCCCCTCTGCCTTCTCTGAAAGTCAGGAGGTGGGACTGAAAGTCTACTCATATTTGTTTCCTTGAAAACCAGTACCCATCGTCATCTGAATGATCAAAAAATATATTTCTTGTAAATCACAATATCATAGTAACTTTCTTGGGAGTGTGACCAAAGGAACATTTTACAAGTCTTCGAAAGAACGCAAGGTTCAAGATCATTGAATTTTCAGCACTGGAACTAAAAAAACCTCCTGCAAGAAACATGCTGGAGGTTCTCTGGTCTACTCTGGGGGCACATATTGGGGATCGAAGGTGTCCTGGCCTTGGAAGGATGTATTTGTCTAAGTCAAGGTCCAGGTTTGTACCCGGTATCTGGTGCTGGCCAGTGTTGAGAGCAGGGTCCAGGACTTGGACTGGGGCGTCTAAGTTCTCTTCTAGCACACACTAAAATAAGACAATTTATTCTACAAATATTTACCAGGTAAGTCAGGTGGTCAGAGACCAAAACCACTTAAATCTGAGTATTTATTTCAGGCAGTAACTTAGCCTTGGCCTATGCAGTGGGCCTGTGTGTATGTAATGTGTACCTGGCTGAAGACGTCAGTTTACAGATCATCCTCGCTCCTTGGGTGCTGCCAGTCCTGGACAACAAAATCCTGGAATCTAAAATCAGGTAGAGCAATTTCTCCAATTTTATGTTTCCTTTTCAAGAATGTTTAGTTATTCCAGATATCTTTGCCTTTCTGTATAAACTTTTGAATCAGCCTACATGTATTTACAAAAATGTTGCTGCAATTTTGGGTGAAAATGCATTAAATCTATAGATCAATTTAGGGGGAACTCTACTATCTTGACTCTTCTGATATATGAACACAAAATGTCTCTCCAATTATTTGTCTTTTTTAATTCTATCATTAGCTCCACTAGCTTTTTGTAATCTTTCCAAACCTCAAAGATTGGCAATGAAAACCTCAACTGAGAATGGTGTGATGTTGGGGATGAGATAAGTGGGAAGAGGAGGCTGGGACATCCCAGAGTCTCAGAAAGTTCTAATTCTGTTTGCTGGAGGAATCATTGAAATTGAGGACCAAGATCTGTGGGTTAACTGGGAGTTTAGTCTCAGTGGGTCTGCTCCTCACCTTGCTCAGACAGGGATTTTGGGGAACATGATTTGGGTAGGCCAGGTAGTTCAGGGTACCAATAGAACCATAAGAGGATCTGAATTCTCATCTCCTGAAAGGTTCCTAGGAGAAAAATTAGCCTTTGTGAAAATATGTGAAACTCAAAAGTCATTTGGTATTTCTTCTACAAAGAACCACTCTTTGCATAACTTCCCTAAAGGCAGCCACTAAGACACTAAGACATAAGTAATATTTCACCTTTGGGATAATAATTAGCTTAAAATAGTTATTAGCAGGTTTCTTCTAAGGTTCTATAGTATAAATAATGCAATTATCCTACTCATTATTGTTATTACTTCAAGTCAGCCAAATGTCACCAAAACCTGCACTGGTAAATTCCTTTCTCTTGAATTCCTCCCACACTGCTCTGGCCACCTTGGATTGCAGGGTCTTCTGCAGCTGGGAATCTGCTTCCACCCTCTTTCTCCTTCAAGTGTCTTGGGACTGGAGAACTGGCCACAATTTCCCTGAAGTTCACAGGTGCAGGATCCACATCAGGCTGCTCATCTCCCCAAGGTAACCAGATCCTCAAGTTTTCATTCTTAGAATCACTATAAAAGGTAACACATGTTTACTGTAGAAAATTTGAAAGATACAGAAAAACAAAACATAAAACAATAACTCACAATTTTATCACCCAGAGAAAACCAGTTAATTCTGTGATATCATCTACTCATTTTTGTATATGCCTCAAAAATAATAATCTCTTATGCTGGACTCTCAGATTAATGTCCTGTTAAACAATTCCTTGCTCTACATCTCATTAAAGAATTCCTGCTAACATTTTTGTTATGTCTCCTGTTACTGCCTTAGGATATCACTCCAAGGAATGTCATTAGTGAGTCAGAGTTTGCACAGTTTTAAAGCTTTAATTCAAGTTGACCTCCAGAAAAATAAAATCTATTTACTCTCCTTTCAAAAATGTCTGAGGTTACCTATTTCCTTGGATCTTTTCTAGATAGTAACAGCAACTGTTATTTTAAAAATATATATGTAAGAAAACTGTGTAGACTTGCCCATTCCAATGTGAGTGGGTCTCACCTAATATGTTGAAGGTCTGTATAGGGAAAAGAGGCTGAGTAAGAAAAGAATTCTCTCTGCTTGTTTGTGTTTGAGCTGAAACTTTGGTCTTCTGCCTTCAGATTTGGATTCAGACTGGAACGTAACACAATTGGCTTTCCTGTTTCTCACACCTTCACTTTTTGATAGAAACTATTCTCTTGGGTATAAAATCTATCTGTCTGTCTATCTATCTATCTATCATCTATCTATCTATCTATCTATCTATCTATCTATCTATCTATCTATCTATCTATCTATCTATCTATCTATCTATCTATCTATCTATCTATCTGACTGTGTGTGTGTGTGTGTGTGTGTTCAGCTGGTTGTTTGTCTGGGTAACCCACATTTTACAGATGAAGATGTGGAGACTCAAAGATTTTCAACCTCTTAACCTAAAGTCACTCAGCTACAAGTAGCATAATTGAATTTTTGTCCATGTGACTCAAAGCCCATGCTTCCTGCACTGCACACAGACTCTGGGGATGGTGCGTGCATTCGGCAGGGCTGGGGCAGCAGGAAGCAAATGAGGTGAGTCATGCAAAAGCAAGGTCAGATCTTGGTTTTGTCTAAGTTTGATGCTTTGTATATGATAGGTTTTGTACATGATAGATTTCACCAAAAATCTATTTTTAAAATATGCATTAAAATATTATTTATTTTCAGTGTTGGATATTTAAATTTTATATTCAGTGTGTGCTTCACTTACCTCACCCTAAAAGGGATGGACCTCCATCCTTTACAGATAAATCAAGGTGAGGACATTGGGAGGGGTGAGGTTGGTGAACTGAGGGCAGACAAGGGTCAGGACTGGGTTCAGACACAGTTCCCGCAGAGATTCTGTGTGACTGGGAATAGTATGTGTGGTCTTTCTATGCCTCTCGGCCTGTCAACTGTTGATCTGCTCTCTCTGCCTTGGAAGCAGAACTGGAGAAAGTGTGGTGATCAGAATGCCCGTTCTTCGAGTTCTTTAGAGCAAAGATGGTCCACATAAATGCACACGATTTTGACAACTGGTGAAAAGCATCGTACAGATGGTTGTTTGCATATTATTTTGTTTAAAAGGCACAATTCCTTCCTAACTTGGCTTCCATTTCCAAGGTCAGAAGGAGCTGGGTGGAAGGAGAAAAAGGCTGTGAGTTCAGTTTGCCTCCTCCAATCCGGAAACAGCCCAGGAGTGGTCTGTGTTTCTGCCGCGGAACAGGAAGGGTATGGGTGGAGGAACATGAGGAGAGGCTGCTTTCTCTTCAGCTCTCTCACCTGAGAGACCTGCCCAGTCTCTCTCTTAGTCTGTGTCCAGCCACTTTGCCTGGGGCTCCCATATTGTTCACTGATGATAACTGTTCTCCCCTGGGAGCCACATTCCTACTCTCCCGCCCTGGAAGGCCGCCTGACAACTAATCGCCTTCCCGCCCACTTTGTCCATGCTAGCAGACACATGACTGAGGAGAAATGGCAAGAAACTCAACTTCTGAAACAGGGCCCAACTGATAGGGCCCAGTTCCTGGAATCACAGCAGAGAAGCAGACTGTCGGGGTAGAGGCCAGCCTTCCCAGGGCTTGGGCTCTGTCTCACATGGCAGAGTTTCAAAGTTCATGTATACCCCAGCTGGGCTGACTGCCTCCCACAGATGACTAAAGAAATCCAGGCCCTAATGCCCCCTCTGTATCCAGGGGTCCTCCCCTGTCCCACAGCTTGAGAGGCTCAGCCTGCTCCTAACCAACCTTGCATGGACCCTCCCCTTGCTCAGGGCACATCCCGCCTGGGCTCACAATTGCTTAGGCTCTCACTTGCCTTAGAGAAACTGAATTGGGCCAGTAGGGAATTTGTCTAACCCATTTTTAATAGTAATATCTGCTATTTGCCAACAATTTCTAAAGCTGCCTTGTTATTTACTCCTCCTCCTGGGTGGTAGGTGTTAGGCACAATTATCATTTCCACTCTAGAGATGGGGAGACAGAATTTTCAAGGGGTAAAGTAACTCACCCAAGGTCACCATTAGGTAGTGGAGTCAAGAGTTAAGCCTGTATGTTTATTACCAAAATGTGTTGAATCAACAAGCCAGGGATTTTAAACTCAAGGACCACAGCAGTCAGACAGGTAGGATTTATCACAAGGAGGCACATGATTGTCTGAGGGAGTTGGTTACCACCCCCAGCTCTAACTGATTTTGCAATGTAAAAATGCAGGCCCACTGTGGCCAAATGAGTTTTTCCAGGAAAATTTGAAGCTCATATTTTAGGTGAAATGTCCTGACTTTTAAATTTTGGCAACTAGTTAAAAATAAAAGCAATGCAAATATTATGCAGCTTAAACAACACATCACTGGGTCAGATGTAGTCACGAGCTAAAAGTCTGAGCCATGCATTTGCACCATGCTAGATTCCAAGCATGTTAAGTGTTTGTTATGTTAAACAGGAAATAAGCCAGCTCTGCTTCTGAGGACAGTTATATCTGCTGGGGCGGCAGAGTAGAAAGTACAACCCCAAATATTCCTAAGGATGCATAACTTTAAAGGACACCACTCTTGTGTTGCCTGCTGGGACAGCAGATGGATAGTCAGATGCACACACCAGCCTGCCCTATTTATCAGATGCTCTGAAATGAATACTCCTTTCATGTCTCCAGAATGAGACCACATCCTAGGAGGAAGGACAGGGTTACATGGTACTGGTCTCAGCAAAGACTTGGTCTCTCTGAACTGGCCTCTTTATCTCTCTCTCTTAACTATGAAGCATCGCAAAGCTCAGCCTTGAAAACCTCAGCATCTCTCTCTCTCTCCACATAAAAGAGGATCTCAGCTCCAGAATTTCTGGACTGTCATCTCCATACCTCACCTAAGGCTAGGGCCAAGTTCACTTTCTCCCAGAATCAGCATGCCCACCCTCCATCTGGCCTCATTTGAATCATTTACACCATCATCTGCATGGGCAGCTCCAAATTCCAGCTGCATTCTTGAAATTTTTCCCCTTCCTCAATCCAAACCCTCAGCCAATATCTCATTCATCCTCTCATCACTTCTTACACGGCCATCTATGTCAATGTATGTTTTTAACTGATGTTACTGGGATAATATTTGGAGGTACAAAACTAGGTCACCCTTTCCTTTTTTTTTTTTTCCCCTGTGCCTCTCCCACATTCAAAGCAGACTACCAGGCATCCATTGCTTCAAAAGAGGGTGATTAGAGCTAAAGGAAACTGCCTAGTTCAATTTGAAATTCAAAAGCTTGAGGGAATCAGAGAGAAATTCCTTCTCATACCTCTCTGTCCTGGGAGATAAGTATTCCCAAATGCTGGGAAACAGTGGAAAACTGTGCAAGGGGAGAAATTGGTGGGTGTATGATAAACCCTGTGTCTTCCTCCTCCACCCAGGCTGACAGATTTAGGGAGCATTTCAGAGCAGAGAAAACATCTCTCCTTTTCCAGAAGGACCTAGCACAGTACAAATGTTGATTCAAAATGGCGGATAGGGTGTCCAGAAGATAGGAAATCAACAGTCCTCCAGAGTATCCTGCAACCCCAGGGGTATGAAAGAACAAGTGTCCTTGGAGAGCAAAGAAAGTGCTAAAGTCCTCTGGAAGGGGGGCAAAGGTGGCTCCCTGAAGCTACAACCCCCTTGGCTCAATGACCAAGGACCTGTGAGAAGAAGGGAGTCTCAGCAGATTCCCAGGTGGTCAAATGAGCAACCTCCCCTCCACCGACTCACCAAGACCCTGGTTCAGACACAGCCCTGGGGGTGGTGGTGGTAGGAATGTAGTACAATCTGAAAGGACAGATTATTAAATCTATGACCCCCTCAAGTCATAAGAAGATTCTTATGACCTGAGCTGGTGTTTTGAAATTCATAAGTGCTTCTTGCCTCTCTCTATATTACCGACTATTCTTTATTCTTCAGATAAATTAATCTTCCTAGAAAACCATGTCACACTTGTATGGATCCAGAGAGTAATTATTGAACGGCTGCAATGAGCCAGGAGCTGCGTGAGGGGATTAGAAACCTCAAATGGAGAATAATAAGAAAGATGTAAAATAGCATTGCACCAAGATGCCATTTGTCAACAAAAATGCAGAGATTTGACAACATACTCTGTTAGGGAGGGTGTGGAGAAGTAAGCACTCAATTCAATTATTCCAGCTGAAACTGAAAATGTGGATTGGTATAACCACTATGGAGGGGATTTGACAGTATCTAGCAAAGTTACATAGGTACTTGCCTTTTGAACAACTATTCCACTCTGAATTCATACCAAAGGAACACTGGCAAAATGTTTTGGGATGTGTGCCCAAGATTATTAATGACAGCACTACTTATAGTAGCAAGTAACTGGAAGCAACTCAAATGCCTATCAATAGGAAATTGGTTAGGTAATTATGGAATTTGTTAGTATTAAAACACACAATGGATTATCATGCAGCTATAAAAAGGAATGAAAACTTTTTCAACATACTACTATGGATGGAGTGATCTGTTAAATGGGGTAGAAGTACATTGTGTTATATTTTATCTATGAAAGGGGAGATTATTCACTTATATGAACACATTACTTACATATTTTTAAAATGCAAGATAACAGGAGTTAATAAGTTACTTACAGATGAGAGAGAAAACAAAACAGAGAAAACAGGAATGCAAGCAAGACTTCTCTGAATATACCCTTTTTTATGGATTTTTACCTCAGGACAATGGAAACACCTTACATAATTTTTAAACAAAATTAACCAAATAAAAAATGTAACCCTTAAATATTTAAAGTAAATAATTAAAGCCTAACTGTGTTTCAATATAGTGACTTAGTCACATTGGAAGAATTTATTTCAAAGACAATAAATTGATAATACAATTCTACTGAGGTATAGCCTTAGGGTTAAAAAGAAAAACCCTGAATAGAGATATTAAACTGCCTTTCAGTAATTATATTGTTAATAAATTTTCATAATGCATGTTTCATAATACATAAAGTAAATATGTGTTTATGCTTCAGTATACATATAATAGGATAAAATAAATTAAATTCGCTTTAGGTTCAAGGTTTTCAGAATAAGAGAAGTAAGACACTTAGATGTATACATTTATAAATATAAATAAATACACACAGATACATAATAAATATGTAGCTAAAGACATTAAGTAAAACACATGTAGTCTTAAATTTTAATTGGAAGTCTCAGCATGAGTCCAGGATATATTTTTTCCTAAAATAAAAAATATTTCCCTTCTCTGCTGAAAAGACCTAGGAACAATGACCCCACTTAGGGATAATGAGCACCCCAAGGACCCAGACTTTGGTCTCTAAATGTCTTTTCCCACTAAAAGGAATCAGAGCTCCCAATTTCAGGACTGGAGCAGAAATTGAACAAGATGAGCATGGAAATCAATGTGTGATTTCTAGATCATATAAAAAGGAACCAGGAACCTACCTGAAAGGACTTCCATTGGCCAAACATGAAACAAATGAACATCAAAATGAGTAGAATTTAAACAGTGAATATATGAAAATCTGCAAGTTCATAATACTAATAAACTAATTGATCAACTTTAAAAAATTATTTTCCCTTTATTTATTGAGGTAACATTGATTTACAACACTATAGGATATAAAGAAACAAGTTCACACCTCTTCAGATGCATGTTACCACCTCATCCCCACCATCCAAGCACCCACAGTCTTTTCCCTTAGACCTTTGGGACCCCTCTCTCCTTATTCCTCCCTCTTGCCTCCTCCTCTCCCTCTCATAGTAATTGGTCAACTTTGGAGTAAGCTAGGGAACTAACTCACTACTCTGAAAACTTAGGTAGAGGAAAGAATTAGATGTTTATTCTGCTTTTTTTAGGTAACCAAATACTTGTGAGGAATAGAAGTCTAGCCTATTAATGAAAAAGGATATAGTTTAAGCCCGGGTATTACAATGGGACTAGGCAATACCTATGATTGTTATCTCAATAACAATGGTTGCTAAAGCAATTGGTTAAAAAACTTCATGATGAATGAATCAGGCTGATAATGTAACAGGTTGGAAAAGGGGAAGCTGAAGTTCCTGCCCAAAGGAGGGTGGAACTATGCAGGGGGAAGAAGCTAGAGAGGAGACTGGAGAAGAAAGGAAGCAGGATGGAGAGCAGCAAGGAGACCTGGAGGAGGCACATGGAGCAGAGGGACATGTGAAGAAACTGCGCTTGCTTCTTGGTCCTAGCGTGGGAACAGATGGAGGTGAGAGACTGGGTGGTGGTGGTGGTGGAGGTCAACAATGGCAGCTTTTATCTTGATTTTGCTCTTTTCCTCCCACACTTGTCTGACCCTTTTCTATGTGTCTCCACCGGAAGGAGCTTTACACTTGTGGCAGGCTTTTGGGCCTTGCTCTGGGACAATTCTGTTTGACTGGACTTTTGCCCATGAAGGGATGGGTAAGTTTGGGTCCTTGATTTAGTAACTATATTCTTTGTCTTTTCTGTATTGTTCACTAATTGTATTGAAGTTCCTTTCCATTAAAGGTCTTATTTTTGTCTTGATGTGGCAGATGGCCAGAACCTATTTAGAACAGGCAGGTTTGGAGGTTCAGGGGTGCTCCTCTCCCTGCCCTCTAACAATAATACTTGATCAAACTCAAGATAACTAAAAGAGAGATGACCCAACACTGCATGCCTGCTGATGTGATATGTTTAGAAACACACATCAGCACTTATGAAGCATTCCTTCAAAAATAAACCAGAATATAATCAATTTTAAGAGCTAACTATAGTTTCCAGGAGGGCAAGGGGACAAAAGAACATGCTAATTGACATCATTCGGATGAAGTTTGCAAAATTCAGAATGTTGCATATAAAGGCAAGGGAAAAAAATTTACAGTTTTTAACAAATATGTAAGAACATTGACTAAATATAATTTGTGAACTTTGCTTGAATCTTGATCGAGTCCATGAATTTTTTATTAAAGGATCATCAAAAAAATTTACTATTAGGAAATTGTTATAGAATATTAGGTGATAATTTTTGCCATTATGATAAAAAATCACCCTCTAACCTGGCATTGAGTGCCTTGCCCTTGAACCAAAATACATGGTTTAAATTCCAGTTCTGCCACTTACTAAGCTGTGTACCCTTAATGAAGCCACTGAATGGCTCAGAACCATCAGCTAAATGGGTACATCATAATATACCACTTCGGTGGAATAATTGTAAAAATAGGAGATGATAAGGGTGGGAGCATGTTATAAACCATATAAGCTGTCTTTATGATTAATCGCCTATGATTAATCCTTCAAGTCTACTGGATCTTTTTCTTTTAGTTCATGTAATTTCCCCACCCACAGTATTGTCCTCTCTTTTACATTCTCTCCATCAAACCCTTTATAACCACTTCAGCCCATGATAATTTTCCTCTTCTTCTCAAAGCCCATATATTAGTAACCCTTGCATGGCATTTTAAAATGACATTTCTGGGTACAAAAGTCTTCCCAACAGGAAGGATTCTTGACAACAGAAACTATCATTTATCTGTTCTTGCCTCTACCACAGATCCTAGAGGAATGTTTATATAAAAGAATGTAATTACGATTGATGTATCTTTGTGTCCACTGATTCTTTTCTCTGTCATTTGCATTGTGTTGCTGGACTCTTCCATTGAGTTTTTATTTTAGTTATTATGCTGCTGATGATTATATTTTTCAGTTCTAAAATTCCCATCTGTTTCCTCTTCATGTCTTATATTTCTATATTGAGCCTTTCTAGCTTTCATTTATGTCAAAAGAATCTGATCTTTCAAAAGCATATCATTATGCCAACTGACAAAAGGAAAATATTTACAAGGCCCATATCCATTATTAGAAAGCAGGCGAAAAGGAATGAATCTGAAGCTGAGGGCAATCGCCTGATCACCAGCAAGGGTCCATGCGCCTTTGGCAGATGTGCCTTCTGCTTTCATGGATAGTGATGTCAGCAACAGTTTCTGTAAATTCCACGTCAATCACCAGCTTTTTAAAGAAATGGAAGCTCAGTACTTGATTTTTCGTTAAATACATTCATTTCTGAGGTTGATACTAATAGCTTTTTTAAATTAGAAAGTATTACTAAATAACAGAAAAAATAGAATAAAATCACTATAGCAAGATAAGAGAGAATGTGTCATTACTTTAGATTATTTTTATAAAAGCTACTCTAAAACCTTTATCAGAAAATTCCAACATCTGGGTCATCTAAGCACTGGCATGTGTTGGTGGTGCTTTCCCATGCAAGCTGACATTTGTCTGGTTCTTTATGTGCCAAGTAATTTTGAATTGTGTTCTGCACATTTTGATTATTTAAATAAGACTTTTGGTCTTATTTAAAGCTTATGAAGAATGTTGCTATTTTTGTCATAGCAGGCAATGAACCTGATTAAATTCAGACCTCAAGTTCCAACCTGTAGTCTTGGGTTGTGGTTCCAAAGACAATTCAGTTTTCAAAAGTCTTTGCATTGCTATTTGATCTGTCCATACAAGCACCCTCTACTGGCTGGACTGCTTGCTGGGTCTTTCTGTTAGTGTTCGATCTTGTGCCAACTCTATTTGCACCTCCCACAATTGCAGTTCACTTTAAGTCCAAGCTGTGAGAGAGAGGACTGGAGGGAAAGAGACAAACTCACTGTCAGTTGGTACAGTGGGTTTACCTCACTGATGCATCAAATTATAGTCCCCCTCCTCAAATTGCTTACTATTACTTACTTTTCAGTGTCCTCAGTAGTCCATGAATTCTCTCCAAATATTGTGGTTGCATTTCACTGGGAGAGACAAGGTAGTGTGCTTCCTGCATCTGACTGGGTACTCGAACACACTGTTGCAGAGGATACTCTTCAAAGTTCCTTATATGAGGACTCGTCTTAACCTCATATCAGAAAAAAAAAAAAGTGATTCAGACCTCAGTTCAGAAAAAAATTTGTTCAGACTTATTTTACTCAGACTATTAACCTCCTCTTTTACCCTGGTTATTGATGAGCTCAGAAAAAATTATTGGACTCACTAATCAAACTGATTTAATCCAGTTCAGAGGAGGTGTTTGATAAACAGTGATCCCATATCTACCCGTTTATCCTGTTATCCCCTAAGAGCTAAATTTTATGCTCAGGAGAAGATACCTTCCTTAGCCTGATTCTTGATATAATTTTTCCTCATACCTCTGCCTTTTATTACTTGGCATTTTCTTGCCATTCTTTGATAGTCATTTAGGGACTTATTTTCACCATATTAATCTTACAAATTACCTCAAATTCTGTTTGGAAGCAGTCAAGATATAAATGAGAAAATGTTGTATTTGTGGAATGCTTCATAGTCCCAAAGCTGTTTTCACACCTGTTTCCATATTTAATCCTAAAAAAATGCTTCATGTGAGTAAGGAAGAAAGGTAGCATGAGCTTCTTCTACAGAAAGGAAAGCTGGTTTCAAGCTAGGACAGGTTGGCTTGATAATTGCCACCCTCCTGTTCAACCAGAGATGAACTGTCTAACATTTTGTCTTTTAAGACTATACTGAGCCTGCAGACTGTTTAGAAGCTGTCCTAAGAACTGCAAGTATCCTCTCGGACCCCAGGCCCCAGGGAAACCAAGCTTAGAACTTCCCTACCAAGCAGTTTTCTCAGAATAACCCCTCTCCGTGGGATAAGGGAATCCCAAGAGGTGTGGGAGGCTTGATGTCACTTGAGGAGGCACAGTGAATGTTTCTAATTATTCCAATGTGATGTAAAATAGGGACTCATCTCCTGAACTTGTCTACTTGTTGGATTTCCCACTCTTATTGTCCATGAACCTAAGTACCTCCTCTTGGGTTGGTACAAAGAGGTGATACTGAAAATGACCTCAGGTGACACCTGTGAGGATGATCACCACAACTCTTTCTTTCGAATTATTCATCTACCCTCTGGGCCCCCCCTTTCCAGTTCCAAAGGAGAAGAGAAGAGAATGCCCTTGATCACTGCAGAGTAGGATGAATCCAGCACCTGGGATAGCCTCTCTTCTTTCCTCCCCACCTTCCTTAGTCACACTCTGGGGCAAAGACCACAGCCATGTCCTTCTAATGGGGAGTCCAGCCAAGAGAGAATCACTTGACTTTGGCAGTCTTGGGGACATGACACCAACAAGCAGGAGGCTAGGAGGGAGAGAGCTACTCAGGATGTTTCTGAAAAAACTGTTTATCATTTCCTAGGGAGCTTTAGCAGCCATTGTCAAGCATTGGCTTTCCTAGGGCAGTTTGATCTGAGGCTGTGCCCACTCCCAGGTACTAGAAATATTTGAACAAAAGACCAGCACTGGGAACAGGCAATTTTGAGTGAATCTGAGCCTGTTGTTCAAATATCCTTTAGTCAAATCCCCATGGACTCACACCTCAGTTCTAAGGAGGCATGAGCAGAGTGTTACAAATCAGGCAGAAGCCACTTGCTTCTCCTTGGATCCAAACCCTTTGCAATGTGACTTTTTAGTTCCTCCCATCAAGAAGGGAGTCTATTTCCTATCTCCTGAATGCTGGTCTAGTCCTGTAGCTAGATCTGAGGATAGGCTCAAGGGGCACACATAATTCTGCTATTTCTCTTGGTTCTCCTTCCTCATTCTAGTGAATGAGTCTGCAATAGTCATTGGAAGGTAAGAGACTTGTCCTGGATGTGTGAAAGAGCCCAGTCAAGATCAGCAAAGTTGATGCATTCCTGGCTATAGACACAGGAGGATGGCAGCCAGTAAAGACCAGAAAAGTTGCTAATGAAAGTCTAGTCTAAATTGTCGACCTATATAATTATGGAGGAAAGAGATGCTTATTGTTTCAGGCCACTGAATTTTGGGGTAGTTTATTACATAGTGCTAATGAACCAATGCAGATAGTGAGCACTAAACTGTATTTTTCTACCATTTGTGGTGATATTGGAAGCATGACATTTGAATGACACCAGTCAGTCAACAGATAGTGACAGGAAAAGATGGCTTATTAGTAGTACATGTTGTGTCTTTGACAACATTGCTGTTGTTTGAGCATTCAGCAGTAATGGAGTAGCCAAAGCAGGAAGAAAGTGGAATAAAGGGATTCCTCTGAGATCAGCTGGAGAAGCACTCTTAAAACTATTGCCAGGGACTCCCAGAAATATTTAGGAAAAATATGAAGGGGCTGGAGGTCTCACAGAGTAGCTGTTGTTGGAGCCAGAGACCACATAACTTGAATGTTACATATGAGGATATGATGCTTAAACACTTTTTCTTCCCAAAAGACATTAGAAATGGGAAGTTTTTGTAAACATATTACACAGAAATTCTTCCAGAGTGTGTGTATATGGTGGAGATCACTAGGTTGCGGTTACTTTTTTCTTTCTGTATTTTTCTCTAATAATTTCTTTGCCAATTTTTTGGGGATAGTTAAGCATGGAGAATGAAAAATGGGTGCAAAGTCTGGCAAGGCAACATTTATCACATATTCTCTGTAAACACGAGTAAAATGAAGTGCAAAACAAGAAAGACTAAGTTGTCACGACAGAGAAGTCCGATGCTCACTCACACTTGGTTTCTGCTTCCAGGCAAGTATGCAGCTACTCGGTCTGCTCCCCTTGCAGAGTGGGAGGCCACACACCTGGGTCTGGTCCATGGGTGGTGAATAGCAGCAGTGCTGTCATTCCTGAGCTGAAGCTTTTTTGATTTAAGCCTCTACCACATTGCCCTGCCACACTGAGTGGGAGGCCATGTGTCCTAGGATGAAGCCGCACAGTGGGGGCCTCTCTGTCTGCCTGGCTCAGTCACTCCATGGGGAGAGGGGCAGCGGCCCTAGAAATCACTCAGACCTGAAGTGATTTCACAAGAATATGAAAGCCACTTGGGTTGCCTCGAGCCAGGGGCATCTTTGTGTTGTTTGTTCCTCAAGCATTCCCTGACCTAGTCTAATACAGTATTGAAAAACTGAAATTTAAAAAAATCCAATTAAAAAAAATAAAAGCTAATGCTGCAAAAAAAATTTACAAAAATCAGGGGGAAAACTGTGCTATTGTCAAATACAGGTTATACATGGTTTAATTTTTGGCAAGTGAGGTTAGCATTCAGAGGAATGTCCAAGAAACTTTATGAGCATGAAGATGATAATGGGAATTTTATCCATTTGGCAGAAGTCAGGGGAAAATCTGATAATGTTATGGCAGAATGTTTAAGAATAATCTAAATATTGACAAATAATATGGCACCTATCTAGGGTATGAAATACAACACTAAATAATTAGATTGTGCAGATACAATGAATGAGATCAGTCTGAATAAGGTAAGAAGAGCTAAATATCACTTGCTATGTTTTTGGCTACAAATCTTGTGTATTTGAGACACAACTGTTGATGAGTGTAGAATAGATAATTTTTGTTAGACTTGTGGATTTCTAAAATGCAAATATTTCTTATGTAAATGGGTTTGGGGATTTTTTTTCCCCCAGTGCACAACACAACTGGAGAAGGGTTATAAACAATGTTAGTAGACCATTTACAAAAGCAGTTTAGAGTAAAGTAATTTGAGGGACTATAGATATAAAAATACTATAAATATGCATGGAAAACAGGACAGCTAGAAACAGATGATTCTGAGGTAAATCTAGGGCATTTTCTGTTCCTTGACTATATATATTTTAATCTTGGTAGTGAAAGGTGTAGCCACAATCTCTTCTGACACTACTGAATTCTTTTATACCATCCAAGATCTATACAACTACTTTTTAGCTTCAGTAAAATATGTATTATTAACATATTGACCAAACATAAATTTGAAACATTGTCAAAGGCAGGATGGAGAAGTTGAGTTTATGCCATGATGGTACTAAAAACTCAATTAGTGTCTCCAAGCAATTCTTTTTAGAAAAGTTGTGTATTAACAAAATTATAAACTGTAGTATTCAAGCTAAAGGTATGCTTTCAAAAACATCCACTGTTAAATTTATCTTCTCAGGACAAATTCAGCAAGATGTTTCACGTAAAATTAATGCTATGTGCAAAATAATACAGGAGCTGAAAGTCAATATATTGCCCTAAGGAAGTATCCAAAAAGGTGATGTGGCCACAAATGTTTATGTTGACTAGTGGAAGCCTGCAAGTTTCCTCCTGCTGGAGCCTCAAGAGGCTGCTAGAGTCTGGACGCAGGTGGAAACCATCCTCTGCAAGCTGAGCCTGCCTGCAGCAGAGCAGGCAGGGAGACCAACCATGAAGGACCCTCATGAGGACCAACCATGAAAGCCCTTGGAACGGCTTTTGCCATTGAGATACTAAAATTTTCCTGCCTGTTGGCTGCTGGTCACTGATCTCTTCTGTATGGACCTTTTGTTAATTCCAGACCTTCATTAAAACTGTCAAGCTCCATAGCCTTGGCACAGGTAAGTGCAGGAAGTGCAGCTTTTCCACACCAGCCTGGGGCCTCCCATGCTGCAAGAGAGAACGAGAGATGCACCCAGAACAGCTGGCTGAGGTGACAAACCACCACAGTCCTTAGAGCAGTGCTTCCTACCAGTGTGCAATCAGTCACAAGCAAAATATCCTTGTGTGTGTGCAGCCATACAAAACAACTGAACATGTCTGACAGTCATTTTGTTCTAGTTCCATACATACTTTCTTTGAATAATTACTCTTTGAATAATGACTCTTTGAATTTCTTTGAATAATTACTCATTTAAGTTCTTTGAGTATACTAATTAATATAATCCTCACAGTCATGCTGTATGTCCATTTTACAGGTTAGGAAACTGAGGCCCGGAGAGGTTGTACTAATTACCCAAGGTCAAGCTGAATGCTAGCTAGGACCTTGTTCCTTGTCTACAATGCTCTATTTCTAGAACCCATGTTCTTCGTCAGGTTACAAGAGAATGTAGGTATTACCCTTATAATCAAAAGGTTCACCAGTAGTGTTTGGAATTTTCACTCTTATAAAGAAAAAAGAGGCCCTCCCTGGTGGCGCAGCACTATGAAGCACTGTGGCACAGCAGCACAAGTTCGATCCCTGGCCAGGGTGGGGACACACATGGCGCAGCAGACCTCTCCTGTCTCACCCGCTACTCTCCTCAGCAGTGTATTTCAGTCAATCAGCCTGTTCTGCTCCCCACTCTGTCTCTGGTGAATCGTTTCACCTCCTGCAACTCTGGCCTATACCCTCAGCTCTTGCACGCATAAATAAATCTTTAAAAAAAAAAAACCAGAAAGTTTTTCCCCAAGAGAGAAATCCAAAACTTGCACCAGCTTGAAATCAGTTTGCAACTGCTCCAGATCACCAGGTTTCAGCATGCTGACATGCAGCCTCAGAACCTGAGCCTTCAGTGGGGTCACACAATATCCCCCAGTGACACCTGTTCTCTCTGTCTCCCATGCAGACTGTCACTCTTCTATCTCTGAGGGTGGGCTAAATATCTGCAATGCTACACAGCTGTCAGATGCCTGCTGGCATCCCATTAGCAGAGGGGAAAGGCCATCGTGGATGGTTCACTCCTCCAATGTGGAGGTGAATGGAGAATGCTTCTTCCCAGAGCCCCACACCAGCTGCTCGGGAAGGGGAGTTACCCTCCCATCTTGACCTAAAGATCTGGCTACATCTTAAGACCTGACTTGCCAATGACCAGGGGTACCAAGTTAGGTTGACCAACTTGTTTGGGTTTACTCAGAACTTTCTATCACCTGAGAGGTGATAGTCCTGGGCAAACTCACATCCCCCAATCAAACTGGAAGTAAGGGAAACTCTTTTTGCCATAGCTCCAAGCCTGGAAGGCCATGACTCTCCCTCCGCCATTGCTCCATGGAATCCACGAGGTCCCCAATCGTCACTTCTGGGATATAGACCCATCCTCAGTGCTCTCCATACGAGGTGACATGGCACCCCCTGAGAGCGCTGAGAAAGTCAGTGAGGGCACAGCTCCCAAATTCCATCCTTATGTTCCCATCTCCCCAGAGGTTGCAAAAAATTGGACACTGGGACATGAAGCTGCTTGGCGGCTGTAGTCACTCCTAGCCTGGGGCAAATTTTCCAGGCTTTCACATCTTTGAATGAGATGGCGATACTTCCCCTTCATTCCACATGGCTTGGGATCAGAGACCCGGGGAGCTGGCCAAAATGCCCTGCTCTGTGATAAAGAGCCCGCAGGGTTAAAGCCCATGCGTTGATGTACAGGTGACAAGCATTTGGTATAATTTGGCTGGGACCCACAAGAAGCCGTAAACACCTCTGTCCCTAATGGATTCTCCAGCAAGGTCATGGTCCTCAGTGCAGTTACAGAGACTCACTGTACATAATCCACACCCCATCTAATAATATAAGTAAATAAACGCCGAACATTCAGAGAAAACAAATCGCCAATCCATCAGAATCCTTGGGGTAAATTAGTTCAGCAGACTGGACGAGAGACACGCTCTGTGACTCACCCTCACCCAGAGTAAATAAGGGAAGATTAAGCACAACTTGATTGAATCATGCTGAAGCTTGGCATAGCTCAACAAACAGATCAGCCTGAAATCTCACATTAGGAACACATAATCTCATAAAATTTATGACTGTTATTGCTCACCACATATGTTTCTGGGTTACTGTGTGCTGGGCTCCGAACAAGCTGCATCGCTGGGGTCTTAAGGGGCCTGCCCACTGATCCACAACGTATTTCAGGAATAAAGACACGTTCCTGGTTGACACTCTTGGCAAGATGTTCCACGTCGCCTGGCTGCTGCAAGGAAGGGGGCTGACGGGGGGAGGTTGAGAATAGGGAAGGAGGTTTATATGATGCCCTAAGTAGGCCCCTTTGCTCTGTTTGGGATGTGAGACTGGTAGGCAACATTTCTTTCCCCTCTCTCGATCTCAGTTTCCTCATTTGTGAAAGGAGGGAGCAGAATGAAATGGTCTAAAAGTTTTGTGAGGCTTACATTACCAAGCTGCATCAGCTACAGAAGATTGAGGGGAAAACTTAAAGAGAAATCAGAACCAGGGCCTCCCTGGTGGTGCAGTGGGTTGAGCGCCGCACTGTGAAGCATCCGCAGCACAGCAGCACAGGTTCGATCCCTGCTGCCAGCCAGGGAGGGGACCCACATGGCAAAGCAGGCCTCTCCTGCTTCGCCCGCTGCTCCCCTCAGCAGTGTATTTAGGTCGATCTGCCTGTTCTGCACCCCATTCTGTCTCTGGTAAATCCTCCCATGACTTGGCCTGTACCCCTGCTCTTGTATGGATTAAAAAAAAAAGAGAGAAATCAGAACCAAATGCATCAACTGAGGTCAGTAGAGAATAGGGGAGCAGGTGACATGGGTACGATGCACTGAAGGCAGGGTGGGGACCAGAGGCTGGGGAATAGTGGTTCTGCTAACCTGAGAGGAAAAGCGAGATGGCCAACTGCTTGGAGAAGTATCTTGCTGCCCCAAACAAAAACAGTCAGGAAATGGTTTCCAAACTTGTATCAACGCCACTCTACCTTCCACTGCCAGTTGATCTAGGCACTGCTTTCCTCTGAGCCCAAACACAACCTCAGAATCCTCAACATAAAGCCAATGCACACTCACTAGACTGGCAAGAGAGCGAGCGAGCTGCATTCCAACCTGAATGATCTCAGCTCCTCTAGGTGCAGGATCAGAAATTTGAAGTCAGGCGCCAGGGGCTCGAATACAGTCAGTGGCAAGCTCAACGTAGAAGAGGGAGGGAAGGACCTTCACTTTCAGGAGATGGTCACTGTGTCTGGGGTCTTCAGGGATGAAAGGGGTTGAGCCCTCTAGGCCCTTAGCCCAGAGCAGGGTAGAAGACACCCGAGCCCTGAGGTCATGCCCCCAGACACTCCAGCTCCATGCCAGGAAACTCACATGTAGAAGCAGGGGCCTGCTGTGCCAAGGTTGGTGTCCCTTAACTCCTCCTCCCTGCACCCATCCTGGGCTCTGCCCTGAACATTTCGTCTCAGCAGTTCTCATGTTCCTCCTTGCCTTCCCTGCCAATGGCCAAGATCTGACCTTCTGACCCTCGGGCCCTCTTTCAGCCTTTTCCCATTCAATTTCCAGTACTGCTCGTTCCATCCAGAAAGAGTTTTGAACAAGAGAGTAACATTTTTCTTTCTGGCTCCTTCATTTTCATTATGACCTTCACAGCCAATTCTAATAAATCTGCTACACTGAAAGTCCCTATTCATCATCCATGTTCTTCTCAATAGTCTTAGCTTTAATTTGAAGTCTACTTCTGTTAATATTTTCTTTCTAAAAAGATGATTTTGTTTTTTCTGATAGTAACTCAGATATCAGCCCTGCCCCTCAACATCTGTGACATGTCTTACAGCAGATTGTATTTTTGAAAATGGACAAAACCATATTATCAAACTCACATGCTCATTCCAGAACCTGTGGCTCCTCCATAAGAGAAGGTGCCTGTGTCATCTCTGGAGCCTGGGTGAGCCTGTCGGCTGCTTTGACTAATGGAGTGACTGCGTGACTTGCAGAGTGGAATGGGAGAGTTGATACAGCTTCTACCTGGCTCGTACACTCACAGGACACATGACTTTGGTGCCATCAGCAGACATGTAAGCAGAGGCCTAGATGGAGACACCATGTGGAGAGCCCACTGAGAGAGAAAAATTCTCAAGAACCCCTGTTATTCCAGTCGCAACTAACTGGGCCTCTCCAGCCCAGGCACCAGACATTAGTGGGAGCCCTCACCCCAACCTTAGCTGCAACCCCATTTCTAAACGTACCTGTGCACAGGAGGGGACCACCGCCTCAACCTAAAGAAGAACCGTCTGCTGAGTCCACTCAACCCCACCACCATGAGAGATTATAATAAATGATGCTGTGGCTTTGCACCACTGAGCTGAAATGGTTTGTGAGGCAGCAATAGGCAACCAGGCAACTCTGGAGCAGAGAACTGCTCCAAGGAACTCCAGAGGCTTCCCAAGATTTCTACTCCTGGAGGAACAGAATGGATTAGGCATAAGGGTCATATGTCTTCAGATGGTGCCACATTAATACTTTGGTGAAATCTGGCCAAGTTTCCACAATAGAGATCACTCGTACCATGCATTCGAAGGAGTAGACTTGATGGAAAATCTAAGACACGTCACCACCCATATGGGCTCCTGTCAACTTGCTGCTTCTCGCCCCACGCCAAACTCTTCTTCCCATTTTCACCCTGCCTGTCAGGTTGCTCTGGGAACCCAAATTCTTCTCCTTCTATAAACAGTAATTCACTTGCTCCCAAGATCCTAACACAAAACTTCCACACTTAAGAACATCAAGGACCCAGCTTTTACTAGAAACTGTTGAAGTTATGGCTGGCCATTTTTTTATGTGCACATGCAGTGCAAAGAAATATTTAAAGAACATACAGATAAATTAAAGTGAAAAATCACCCCAAACCCCATTCCCCAGACAGAACTGCTATACAACTTTTTGATAACCATCCTGTCAGTACATCTCACTTAGTGTCATTAGTCCACGAATGGGCTTAACTGGCCTAGCTCCTCCACATGTCCCCGGAAACCTTAGTATGGATAGTTTTCCTGTTTGCCTGGAACCAGCTAGGTACTTAGCAGTTGCCTAAAGGTGGACTTCATCTAATCCTGCCCACAACCTCAAGGTGTAAGCTCATCACTATGATCTCCCTTGTCCAAAGACACTTTGGTGAAAGCAGAGCTGAATTGGAATCCAGTGTTCTGAGTTATGTCCACTAAACCATTGGCTCATCCCCGAGTCCTTTTTCTAAATCTACATAACAGTGTGGAAGGCCAACCTGGCTCTGCAGATCTGGAGCCAGATCTAGTGCCTGTCTCCTCTTTCAAATAGCCAAGCTCAGACCTCCTTGGCTCCTTTGTTTGGCCGGGCTGAGACTAGGAGAGGAGGGGAGGTCTAGGCCCCACGGAACTCTCTGCCCCAACGTCAGCAGGACTGGGAGCCTCGACTGTCCCAAATCCAGAGGTGGCTCCTAGCAAGTAGCAAGTGCCATCTTCCCCTGCCCACCCTGCACATCTTCATCTTGAGTCTCCAGCGTCGCATATTCATCCTGAGTCTCCAGGGCTGCATCTGTGCAGGGCAGCTGGGCAAAGAGAATATGCCTGGGGTCAGTCTGTGCTGTTCCCTCAGCCGTAGCAGCAGCTCTGCCGATGGACTTACTTGTCCCTGGAAAGGAACACGAAGCATGCTCTGTCAGCCCTCCCTGACAGCACATTTCCAAGCAGAGCCCTGGGAGACCACAACTGCTCTGTCCCCTTCAGGGGCACTCCGTGTGGGAGGCTGAGGTAGGGGCTGCACACGGTGTGCACTGTATCCCCAGAAGAGGAGAAACAGCCTCCAGGGAGGGCCTGACCTCTCCTTTGGCAGCTTTCAGGGGCCTTGAGCTCACTGAGGAATTCAAAACTGACTTATCAGTCTGTCCCCCAGCTGTTCTCACAGCTGCTGGTACTTGAGGGAGGCCAAGGGCAGTCGAATTCTCCCCCCCACCCCCACCCCACTCCCACACCCGCAGCTCCTCACACGAAGCTGGGCCCTGCTTGCTGGAGTTCCCTGTTGTCAGACATTCAGTTCAGGGAAGGAGTTAAGTCAGGAAGTGAATCCATAGCCCGAGATTCGAGTCCTGGTTGCCCACTTATTAACTAGCCATCCTAGATAATTGGTGTAATTCTTTGACCACGGGAATCCCCATCATCTTCATTTGGTTTCCCCTGTGGAAGCACACTTGAGAGTGGTTTAGTAAAAGTAGTTTGATTAGGAAATGAATCAGTGGGCCAGTGGGCGAGGCAGGAAAGTAAACCAATGAAAGATGCGTCATCCAGTAAGTGGGCAAAGTGGGTGCTTAATCCCACCGGAACTCTCGCAGACAGGGTAGAACGAGCAGCCTGGAATTGTCCATCACTGGGCCCAGGGGCAAGAGCGAGGCACTGACCACCAATTCCCATCAGTTAATGACTGGTTGAGGGCTACCCTTGGGGAGTGGCTAGGGGCCATCATGAGTCTCTCTGGCCAACCCCAGGCACATGCAGAACAGGTTCCAGAAGCCAGAGAAGGCCTTCAGCCGAGTCACAGTACAAGCCCAGGAGATACACGGAAAAGTTCGCTGGCAATGTCCATTCTTCTTTCCTTCTTCTTTCTGGCTGACATACAGACACACACTTGGAGGCACCATGGTCCTTTTGAGACTATGAGGTAACTGTGTGAGGAAAAGACGGAAACAATCACACAGAAGTCAGCCCTTACTTCCTTGAGCCATCAGCTGGGTCTCCAAACAGCTGCCTCCTGGCTATTTATTAAAATGGCTCCAGTGGAGTCTTCTGTTACTTGCAACTGAATGCAACTCCTTATTGAAACCAGGTGGGAGGCCACTGACTCTGAGGAGCCTGGGAAGGATAAATACCCTGACACAAATGAATGAAAACGTCTCTCTGCAGTAAGACGGACCCCTGGAACTCTCCTGGGAAAGAAGAGGTTGGACCAGGTGGCAGCAAAGGATGGTTCCAACCCATGTCCATGATGGTCTCCAAGCAGAAGAGGAGGCCATGGGTAACAACCTGCCAGCCCAGCCCACTCCTCTGCTTCATCTGAGGGGGTGGAGTTCCAGAGACTGTTCCAGCTCTGTTAAAAACTTTTGCCAAACTTCTGGATAAATGGACCGCTGGACAGGAAGTGAAGACTCACTTAGCAGAGGCTTTGGGCCTGGAGGAGACCAAAAGTGGAATGTAAGTCAAGCAAGTGCAAGACCTACTGGTAATAAAAGTCAAAGACTTGGAGGGGTAGTGCTGGTTAGGTCTGAAGAGTAGGTTGCCTGAACGTATGTGTGGTAGGGGGAGTATTTATGCAGTTTATTTTAGATACCAGAACAGTAGCAGATGGAGATTTGAAATTCACAGAAGCACTCTTCTGCTGTCACATGCATATGTTGGCATGTGTGTGCACACGTGTGCATGTGTGGTATGACTGCTGGCCCTGAGACTCACGGTGGCTGAGAGGAAATCTCTGCACTTTCACAGGCTAGCCCCAGTGGGCAGGAGGACTCCAGATGGCACCGGGGGTGGCTTGCAGATGAAAAGAGTGAGGGAGTGGCCAGGCCCCCACCTTGTGTTGGGTGCTGTGCTGACAACTTAAACACACACCCCACTTACAATAAGCCCTCCAGGTAAAGGTGAGCAAACTCACTTGACAGATTTTGAAGGCCTTGATTTTGAAGGACTTGAGGAGACCAGGACTCAGAACAGGCAGGGCCACTCTATTCTCTTCCTGCTTCCACGCTGTAGTGCCACGGCAAGTCCCCTCACCTTTAAGGGCCTCCATTTACCATCTGGAAAAGAAGGACGGTGGGAAATGGAAGTACATTTACTACTCTGCTCAGTCCTCCATGTTATAGTGAGGATGGAATTAAGTAACATTTGTGAATTTTTAAAGATTGTCAAGTGCCATGACAATTAAAGGATTATAATTATTTTCCACAACAATCATAATAAGCTAAATTTGATTCTGGCATCAAAATGCAAATAGCTGAAATTCAATGATGTAGAACAGATCAATTTGGGGAAAATTATACTCCATCTGCATTTCACAAAGCTAGTAGAAATGCACATTGCCACAGCCATGAGAAGGACCAGAAGAGAAAGGTTCATTAATTCAGTAAGTCTGTCCAATTCCTGTTGACTCAAAGGCACAACAATTTATTCATGAATAACTCTGCTGGGCTTAGGGGAAGATTCAATGATTAAAATATATTCTTAAAGCCTTTAAGAGAATTTAAGCCATCATTTGTATTCTAAATAGGTCTCACTGACACAACCTCCTTAAAATGTTAGCTCACAAAAAAAATCCAAAGCCAGAGGCTGGCTGACAATGCTTCTGCTGCTTTTATAAAGCTGACTGTGAGATCCTATTCTGCTTAGACAATCTACTAGACAGATAAGCGCACAGACCCAGAGTTTAAGGATCAAACCAAATGAAACCTTCGGTCAAGTTAATCTGATATTGCTTTGGCAATTTTTCTAAACCAGTCCCAAATTTAAATCATCTATCCTATTTTCCAACTGTCTCTCCCACAATATGACCCATTTTTGAATTTGGAAGAAAATGTCCCCTAAGGCAATGTGGTTGTCTATTGTTTCTGTAACGCAGTTGGGACTTCGTATGAGTAAGCCTCATAAACACCAGTGACCTAGAGTTCCTCTTTCTGCCTCTTTCCCCATATAAGACCTTTCATCCCTAACTTGTCTACTGAGTCCCATACTTCAGCCACTGCTAAGTGTGCCTGTTGGAGAATGCTGACATTGGGGGAAGAGAGAGGCATTATCTCATGGAGCATCTAAAGTCACCAGCCTCTGAGAAGCAAAAGCCCAAGTGCTGGTTCCAAACACAATGAGAATATCATCCCTGATGTCCTGTCCCCTAGCTTCAAGAAGCTTGGCTTGTACCAGGGTGCCCCTGACTTCCTCAGTACTCCTTATACCCCTTTGACTCTCTTTCCAAGTCCCCTGTTGGCTTGGGGGCATCCCGCGAGGGGCTGACTCTGGCCATCTTTCAGTCTCTCTCTCCTCCCCCCATCCCAAGGTAACTTATGTCACCAACTTCCTGACATGCGCCAGCCGACAAAGCATGGGGCTAGACCATCAGTTGGACCATTAGTTCAGCCAACGGCGAACCTCCGAATCTCATTTTAGGCTCAGTTACGACACTCTGACTTTTCTAATTCCAGATTTTCTGTCCTATTGTAATCCATGTGTCAGACCATGTGTTTTGATTTTAAGGCTTGAAAAATATGGTCAATATGGCTCTGGGGTCTTGGACCGGCCTTAAGTTCCTTCTGACTCATTCACAGCTGTCTTCAGACTCAGGACAATCTCCTACACCTTCTCTGCCAAATGCCTTCTAGGCCAGGCTGAGTGATGGAGGGAAAGCCTGTGTCTCTTGGACACCCTCAGTGGTCCCCTCCTTGGCCAGAGAGTGCCACACATCCAGGAGGAAGGCACTGACCCAAGTCAAAGACCCGACCATCAGATTTTGTTTAGGAGTCAAGGGTTTGATTCAGTCTTATTTATTTTCTCTGCACTTGTATTGCCTAAGTTTTTCCACATTATTTCTAATTTGGGCTGTTAGAAAAAGGGAAAGATTAAAAACCACTGATCAAGGGATAATGAAATAGCTTGGTGGTTATTGCATTAAAAACCAGCTGGTGAAAATGGGTTTGGAAGATCTTAGAAGGTGATCTCTGACTCAAACGCCATGCAAGTTAGAGCTGGGAGAGTCAGCCCACAGGTCAAGAAGCAGCTGAAACTCGGGGGAATCTGCCCCCTCCCTAGTGAGAACACATAAGACATGAGCATGCTGTCCTCTCACCTCCCTCTTCTTCTGGAAATAGGGCATAGAGAGATGGGGATTGCCTTTGCATTGGGGATCCTGGCATCCCTCATATGAGGACCTTCTCTACATGGTGGCCTTGCCACCCTCTACTTGTCTGCCCTGTGCAAACTTTTATTTTCATGAGAACATGTTGACTAAACAAAGAAAAGAGGACTGGAGTGGAACATATTTAGGCTTACTCAAATGCCTCTTTCTGGGCCTCCCTGGTGGCGCAGTGGGTTAAGCAACGCACTATGAAGCAAACCGCAACCACTGCAGCACGAGTTTGATTCCTGCTGCCGGCCAGAGAGGGGACCCACATGGTGCAGCAGACCTCTCCTGCTGTGCCCGCTGCTCCCCTCAGCAGTGTACTTCCGTTGATCTGCCTGTTCTGCTCCCTGCTCTGTCTGTGGTGAATCCTCTCACCCCCCACACCTCTGGCCTGTACCCCAGTGCTTGTATGCATAAATAAATGAATCTTTAAAAAAAATGCCTCTTTCTGAGATTCAGGTATGCATTTATGAATAGTAAATACATGGATAAATAAAGGACCATGTTCATTGAAAGACAGGGGTGATGGAAATGCCCACACCATTTATATTTCTCTTGTATGCTCTCTTTGCAGATCGTTTATCATTTAATTAAGAGCCTGGAAGATGCCTATGCTCTGACTGTCTTCTTTTCTACCATCTTTCTTATAACTCATCTCCAGTAAGTGCTTCTTCTACCTTTACACACACATTCACATGCCTACTAAAACAGAACTGCTCACACATTGCACAGGGTGAGGAAGAAAGGTGAGGGTGAAAATTCAAGTGTTTCTTTGAACTTAATAATTTACTCTCACATCAATAGGCCCTTTGGTACCTCTCAATGTGCTAAGACCGGGAAAGTAATTTCTAGCAGTACAGTCCTTAAAAGGAGTGGCACTTCATTATTACAATAAGTTACATACTAACAAAGCACCCACCATCACCTCCTTAAAGAGTCCCACTAATTGGTTCCCATACTTACATGAGGCTTATTTTTAATAAGTCATATACATTTTTGTGTGCCTAGGAGGTGTAACCCACATAATTTGAATGTCTTTGAGACACTTTGAGCACTCACACAGTCAAAAGAAATAAACATTCAACTCTAAATCCTTGAGGAATAATGGAAATTTGAGGCTGGATTTTCTGGATGAGCTAGCACAAGGATTTTACATCGATAAAACTGCTTTCTCATGAGAAACTACCACCCTGTGCTCCATTCTTTTTGAATGCAACGCAACAAAATCCTTCATCCTGTTACAACTTTTCCAGAGCTAACAAATCAATTACATAACTTCCTTTCAGAAGTACACAAGTACATTCAAAACATAATAATAGCTATGACCAAGGGATTCCCTTTCCACGTCAACCCACCCCCTCATTCAATTCAGATTCTCCTTCTTCTTTCTCCAAAATAATTTGGAGACTAGGATTCAAGGTGCTGGCATGAGACCTTTTCAGCCCACTGCCATCTCTGCTGACTATATCATTAACATCTGAGCCCCCATGCAGTCTCAGCCCCTTGGAGGTCTCCACACACTACATTTCCTCACAAGTGCATTGCCCTCCAACCCTACATCCACCCCAGTCACCCTAGTTTGAGTTCCATCTTTCTCCCAGAAGGTGACATAATGCTTCCTTTTTGTTCCTCAGCCTTGATTAACCATACCAACAAGGGAATTCAGGAAGTTCTCCAGTTTAAGATCAGATATCAAGTTACCCAGCCAATCTTTACTAAAAGCTGCTGATCTTTCCCTCACAAGGATTGACCTAAGTGCTTCTTATTATCCAAGCTAGCTCCAGTGGCTCCCTCAGGGTTGCCTGCTACAGCAGCTTTTCATACTGCGGTGTAGGAAAAATGTACGCTCAGTAGATTCCCAATTATAAAGTCAATGCATAAATCCTAGCTTCCCGGCACCCTACCCTTTATTTCCTTTAGGACAGTGGTCAGCCACTAAGGGAAACATCTGGGGGCTTGAGAGTTGCAAATAATCTCTGCAATTCAGGACTTCAGCTAACAATGCCCATTCTCTGCCTAAAACCTTGCATGAACAACTAACACAACTCAAAATCCTCTCTTATTCTTTCCATAGAACTTCCTGTGAATTTCTAATGTTTCTAGTAGCAATCAGCTTATATAAACATCTCAAAGCTGACTTGATTGCAAGCCTCACAGTAGCAGTCATGCTCCAGGGAAACGGGTCCCAGCTAAAGCAGAGCAACAACTTTGAACTAGTTCAAGTGCACTTATCATTAACTTCCTCGCTCTGCATAAAAGTCTCTTTATTTCTTAAAGCAGAATTGGATGTCTATGAAGATTACATTAAGTGCAAATGTCCAGTTTGTAATTTTAAGAGAGTGTTCTCATAAGCATCCTCCATTTACCCAGTTCACAGGACGCTGGATTTTTTAATTCTCTGTGTGCCAGTACAACCTGTTCTCTAAAATTGTAATTTTGATGTCAGAGCAGGTTCCACTGTTTCTCTTACATTTTCCTGTTAGTCAGTAGGTGTACCTAATTCACCTACACTTGTTTGTATTATAATTCCAACAATTTGGCAATCTCAGGTTGTGTGACTCACAACTCTGACTATAGCATTAATCTAAGAATAGAAATCCATGCCTTATGCAAAATCCCACGTAGGACCCCTCAACATAATCTGCATAAAACTTGATTCTTTTATGGCTCTTGCTACATGGTGTTACGGTGTAAAAGAAGAATGGACCTTTAATGAAATTAACTGGTTAGCTCTTCTCTAAACCCGATTTCTCTTCCTCCTGGCCACATAACTAGATAACATGTCCCAGTCTCCTTTACCAATATTTTACTGTCTTTCTTTTTTTTTTTTCAAGATTTATCAATTTATGCATATAAGAGCTGGGGCACAGACCAGAGGCATGGGAAGTGAGAGGACTCACCAGAGACAGAGTGGGGAGCAGAAGAGGCAGATCCACTGAAATACACTGTTGAGGGGAGCAGCCGGCGAGGCAGGAGAGGTCTGCTGCATCATGTGGGTCCCCTCCCTAGCTGGGAATCAAACCCGCTCTACTATGCCACAGATGCTTCACAATGAGGCGCTCAACACACTATTTCACCAGGGAGGCCCCTTTCCTGTCTTTTTTTTTTTTTATGAAACTTTTTGTTTTCCTTTTTATTATTCTCTCCCTTACAACTAGGAGGGTCAAAGACTGAGTTCTGACCAATGAAGTACCAGTGGATAAGCTATATACATCATACCAAAACTATAAAGACACCCATTTCCATCCTTTTCCTCTTCTCCTGGCTGGGCACAGTCACTTTCTGCAGCATGGAAGGATGTGTCGAAAATGGGAAGCAGTCCAATTCCCTAAACCATCCTCTTGGAGAAAGCTGCCCAGCAATTTACAACTTTTGGACAACAAGAAGTAAGCTTCTATCACATTTGAGCCTTAATACATTTGTTTCATATACTGACTGGCATTACCGTAACTAATGCATCACAACAAGGGTATTTTTTTCTTTTTTTGATGGGACAGTACATCACAAAGAAAACTTCTTAACATTCTTCTTCAGACATCTTCTCTTTCTTACCAACCACTCAATCAGTTCCTTCCTAAAAGTCTGTGGTTTTCACTCATGCAACTGCACATACCACAGTTCTCTGAGAAATATAACCTGCCTGACTACTTTTATTTTAAGGGACTGCTTTTAAACTTACCCAAGAATTTTAGTAAATTTAAAACCCTTTTGCCAATGCATAAGTTTTGTTTAATAAGTTAAATGTGTTCTCCAGCAATCTCAGTTAGATCAGGCAAAAGTTTATCCCAGTTCAGGGGCCTCCCTGGTGGCACAGGGGAAAGACACAGGCTATCAACTGATCGATTGCCAGTCATTGCAACCCGAGTTTGATCCTCAGTTAGGGAGCTGACCCACATGGCACAGCAGACCTCTCCTGTCTCACTTGCTGCTCCCCTCAGCAGTGTATTTCATTTGATCTGCCTGTTTTGCTCCCCACTCTTTCTCTGGTGAATCCTCTCACCCGCTGCACCTCTGGCCTCTACCCCAATTCTTATAGGCATAAATAAATATTTAAAAAAAATGTTCATCCCATTTCAGACTAAATAGGACAGATTATTTTTGAAACTCCAAAAATAATCTTAGTAAAATAATGTGGTGTTATTGTACAATAATTACTAGAAAAGTATTATTTGCATTAATTAGAACATGACTCCGCTTTAGGAAAAAAACCAAAAAACTCCCCTCAAAATTCAGTCAGGTAACCCAACCAAAGCATACGTCTCAAATACACAAAATGTGCTTTGGATCCAGGAGACCAGGGCAGCTGTGCTCCACAGGGTAATCCAGGGATCCAAGCTGCTTTGATCTTGTGGCACCAATATCTCAATACCTGTTTCCACAGCAAGGGAAGAAAAGCTGCAGCCTGCCACAATGGCAGCTGAATGCCCTCGCCTTTCCTGGGTCATCACTCATTGGCCACAGTATGAGTCCAGTCACAACTCATTGGCCAGCACAAGTCACAAGGTTCCTCCAAGCTTGGAGAAGTGGGGAAATGCAATCCTGCCAGACCTGGAAGAGAGAACTAGATATGGGTGAGTACTATCTACCTGGAGACTATGCTTGTGGGGATTTCCCAAGTCCGGTTCTGTTAGAATGAGTGCAATAAGGAACGTGGTTTCTTTAATATACACCAGAGCAAAGGAAACAAGAATCCCAAGAGAATTATACCTTCTTTCAGAAAATGTGTTCCACGGGACTGGCCTGGGAGTTCAGTCCAGGGTGGGGCATGGCCAGGGGACATGACATATATAGCATTGAGCTCCCCACCTCTCCTATTCCCAAATCACTTGGCTTCCTACCATGATAAAAAATATCCAGAGCCTCCATCATTTTAGCATGTTTTAATTAAAACTGCCCTAAATGAAGAAAATCCAGTCATTGTTTGTATTCCTAGATGCCTATGTTTAGTTGAGTCTCACGTAAGCAGAGAAATGAAAAATTAGCTTAATTTTTTGGCTGCAGGGAAGAGTGTGAATTGGTTTTCTGTTACTCGTGGGGAACATCTTGTGTCTTCCCTCAGCTGGGTTTTCTGATGGGATTGCTTCTTCCCACCTTTCTGAAGGTCTCTGAGGACATGCCAGGGCTTGGCTGTGGTCTGAGGAACTCTCTGGAGCCCAGACAGACCAGCTCAGGATGTGTAGGGTCAGGGAGCTCTGCTGCAGCAGCTGTAGCAGCTCAGGCTTCTGGGCCACTGAAGCTGCTGCTGAGTGGGTCTAGAGTAGAAAGGAGGGGTATTCACATATGGGCATTTGTCACTCCCAGAGAAGAACTGAGCACTGGGGAGGTGTTCAGAAACCTACTTCCTGTCTCCAAAAAAGTGATTCAGGAAACTTCCAGAATCCCTGGGTAGGAGGACTGGCTTAGAGAGGCAGTGTGTGAGAACAAATCTCTAGACAGCCTGTCTTACTTTGAATCCCAACTTTGTCACTGTAACCTTGAACTCAACATTTTCTGCCTGGTTCTCTCAAATAATCATAACACACACCCCTCAGGGTGGTTGTAAGAATTAACCTTGTAAGAACAGTGTCTGCATTACTTACAGTAAGTGCCTGGTAAATGTTAGCTTTTGTTATTCCTATACAGGGGTCCTACATATCTCTGGGGAATCCCACTTGGCTTCCTATGGCAGCCTCCAAGGCATTCTGTTCTAGAGTCCTTTTCTGTTCAAATACTAGTGAGCATTTGATTTCACTATAAATCCCAGAAGCTGACCACCTCTGTGAACCAGAGAGCAACCAATGTGTAATCAATGGGGAGGAAAAGCTATAACAAGGGTGGGACCCCAATGTAATCCAGGGTTTGAGTCTAGTAGCAAAGCTGTTGTGGGAACAGTCTAAAGCAGAGAATATTTCAGAAAACCCAGAGCAGACGCAGGCCCTGGAGTAACCATGGCAACAGGAGCCCACAGAGGCATCCAGGGTGTGGGATGGGTAAGTGGGTGGGTGGATGGATGGATCGAACTATGGGCCAGAGATGGGTCGTTGGGTGGGTGGGTGTCACTTTCAGAGACCAAGGGTCTGCAGGCAGCAAACTGTGAGCACCTCTGATCTGGGGGAGGTTTGAGGAGCTGGGGATGTGCCCTAGGGCAGACGTGATGAAGGACAAGCAGCCAGCACAGAAAGAGAATCTTCCCCTGAGTGATTTCTGCCACATCCCCAGTCTAGGAAGGAGACGGAGGTCAGAGGAGGACAAGGGGAGTGGGTTTCAGCCTCTGCAGCTTCCAAGTCCTGTTTCTGACTGGAGAGGTTGTGACCTACCTAATATCATTTATTTGTTTTTTCTGCCTAATTCTCTGCTGCTTTGGAACCAAGAAGTGGACTAACACCCTTCTTCAGATGTTCAACATGGCAGAAAACATCAGGGCAGAAAACATCATTCTGAGAAAAGAGAAAGTCCTAGCAAGGCTGAGAGACCCTTCCCAAGCACAACTCCCAGGGAGAAGGCGCACCCTGGGTCTGGGCCCTGGAGTGAGGTCCTTGCAGCTGAGAGACCCTTAGCCAACCCACTGTCAGCTCCAGGAAGGACCTTGGAGGAAATGGCTGCAAGATGGCCACCAGCTTCTACTCACCTATCAGCAGATGGCTGCCCCACTTTCTTTTCTTCCTGTAACTTCTTCTACTTCTCCCAGTTATTGCCTTCTGGCCAAAGGAAGTGATGTGAGCAGAAGGGAAGTCTGCCACTTTCAGACATGACCTTGCAAACAGCTGCTGCCACCCACTCCACGCTCTCTCCCCTCACCTCCCGTCTTGATGAAAAGGATCCCAAGGAAGGACTCTCAGGCCACAAAAGCTAGCAGAGCCTGGGTCCTGGAAGCACCTTCTGGACCAAACACCCACTGGAGTGTAACATGAGCCAGAAATGATTTTATTATGCTAAGTTACAGGGATTGGGGCTAATTGTTACAGCAATTAGCCTGCCCTAAATAACCCTGCACCTAGTTGAAATCTAAGAATGGCAGATTTTGGGACCAGGGAGACTTGTTTGAATCTAATCACCTCACTTAATGGGCAACAATAAAATGAGGTTAATAATATTACCTGGGCCTCGCTGGTGGCACAGTGGGTTGAGCACCGCACTATGAAGCATCTGCTGCACAGCAGCACAAGTTCGATCCCCGACAAGGAAGGAGACCCACATGGCACAGCAGACCTCTCCTGCCTTGCCCACTGCTCCCCTCAGCAGTGTTTCAGTCAGTCTGCCTGTTCTGCTCCCCACTCTGTCTCTGGTGAATCTTCTTACCTCCACGACTCTGGTCTGTGCCCCAGCTCTTGTATGCATAAATAAATCTTTTTTTAAAAAATGACCTAAGTCAGAGCAAGAGGCAAGTAGAGAGCTCAGCACAGGGCTCATCACTTCACAGGCACTCAGCAACTGGAACTAGTCTCAGTTAACATTTTAAGCACTTACGATGTGGCAGCCCTTGGTACAGCTTTTCAATGCTTCTTTTGAATTCTCAAATAACCTGTGATTTAGAGACTATCACTGGCTTTTCAGACAAAGCAAATGAGGCATGAAGAAGGCAAGGGCCCGTGGTTAGAAGTGCTGCGCTGGGAGCCAGGCCGTCTAGCCGAGGGCACAGGTCTCAGCCGGCACCTGCCCTCTGCTGCTACCTTCCTCCTCATCACACTCAACCTCACTTTCTCCACCAGCTTCATCTTCGTCAGTCACCTGCACTCTGGTGGACGTAGCCTATGTGCCTCCACTCCTGAATACAGCTGAGGGCTTTTTGGTCAAATGTCTGGATCTCCTGTCCCTCTAGGCCCAGAAAGTCAGAGTAGGGAGGAGGTCAATCCAGCTGTCAGTCACCTAGAGAAGGGTTAGGAGAGGCGCGAGAGCAGGAGTCAGAGGACCCATATAAGACAGGTGGGGAGGGAATTCCTAGGTCTCTGGGAAACTCCACACTGTGGACTTTGAGAAAAGCCCTTGGTAGAGGGAAAAGGTGGCTGGAGCACAGGGGGCAGGTGAGCACGAGAATGGGAGGGCCTCCTACTTAGAAGCCCTATTGTTCTTTTGTTAATTTCCTTCTTGGAGGCCCTAAGTATAAATTTAACCAACTTATCTTAATTATTCTAGCCTTGTCCTAGGGTGTTCTGAAGAATCTGCTGAAGGGCCCTGATGGAGTTGTACCCAAGGGAGCTTGTAGGGAGGTATCCCAAAAAGAATGAACTTAGAGCAAGAGACCCAAAGATGTCTGCCAGTCGTGAGGTATCTGATCCCCTTTTTATAAAGTTCACAGAGTAGAGTCTTTCAGAAATGATAGCCTTCTTTCTTTTCAAACTCTGGGGCCTAAGGGTGGGGTGGGGGGTGCTGTGGTAGGAGAAGAGTGTGGCCTCTGGAGAGAAATCAGCCTTGGCAAGGACTCATATAAATATTCAGCTCAGCATCCAAAAACAATGCAAAAGTCGCATAAATATTTACTGTGGCTTACTGAGTAAACATTTAATGAGGATCTGCATTCATAATGTGCAGTCACATTTGTTAAAAACCCCTTGTTCCCCAGTTTTCTTTCAGTTTCTCCCACCTATCTCATTTCTCTCCTCCCTCCAGCCCCCATTTACAGGGTCAGGGACTCCCCTACCCTGCTTCCCTCTTCTCTTTCAGGTCTGCTTCCATGCTCAGCAGCTGCTCCATCCCTTTCCACCTGTTGGTGCCCTCATCCCTACCCATGGTACCGCCAGCAGCATCACCAAGGCACAAGAGCAGGTTCCCTTCCACTGAGGTGAGGAAACTGACACTATTCCTAACTACAAGTGTCCCCAAGGCAAATGATTCTGAGAGGAGCATGTTGGGGGGAGTCCTTTGGGAGTGGGGGACTGAGAGAAGGTGGTGACAGGGGCATGGAGCTTTCATGGTGTGCCAGTCTGGGCAGGAAGGGCCCCAAGCAAGAGTTGGGGCAGGGTGGGGGGGGTTACTGAGCTAGGAGACAGCCCTGGCCTTGGTGCTGACCACTGTCTGTACTGATGCAGCCCTGTGCCTAAACTCCCAAAGACTGGCTGCTCAGACTCAATCATGCTGCACTGCAACCACTAGGGCACTTCAAGAAAATACTGGTGCTCCAGACCCTGCACTAGAGATTCTAGTTTAGCTGGTCTGTTGTAAGGCCCATGGCACACAAGGGCACTATTTTTTAAAGCTCCTCAAGAGATTCTAATTCATGAGGTTAATCAATTGCTCAGGAGAATAACCTGGAGCCCCAGGGATCCAAGCCACAGTCCTAAGCACAGCACCCCCTTTTCTCTAGCTGCCTTCATCAGGTCTAGTTTATTTAGAGACAGAACCAAGACTCCGGCTGGAAGAATAATATAAGCTAGGAGTTGGAGCCTCACCCATTCATCAATCACAAATTCAATAACTATTTCATGTAAGTGTGAAAGAAATGACAGACACTGAAAGACCAAGTTTAGACTGGGTTGTTGGGCTCCTCCAGGAGGTGACATTTAAGCTGAAATCTGAGTGATAAGGAGGAGCCTGCTGTGTGGAACTGCATGACTAGAAGTAAGAATAGTAGGTGCAAAGGCCCTGTGGGGTAAGCAAGGGGCGTGTGACTGAAGCATAACTGATGGAGAAGAGACTGGTGGGGTGCAATCGGTGAGCGGGCAGAGTAGCATCAGGGAGAGTCTTGGAACTGTGCTAAGGAAAGCGGTTTTCATCTTCAGGTAGGAAGCCCCTTGAGGGTTTTCAGGCAGGAACAAAGTGTCCTGGTTTGTATTTGTAAGAGATACGATGGCTGTGATGGGGTGGGTGACTGCTGGGGAGCAGCATAGACACCAGCAAAGAGTCCACTCCACCCCAGTAGCAGGTATTTCTGTGCTCACTCCCAGGGGAAGACCAGTACACAGCTCCTCCAGGCTGGGGAATGTAGGTCAGGCCGCCCAGCTCCCTCAGCCAAGCCGCCATGCAGCCCCCTCTCCTGTCAGAGGAAAAAGGCTGACTCTGAGATGTGTGGGCTCAAACAAGATCAGTGTTGGCAGGGGAGGCAGGGATAATGTCTGGGCTTCCTTTGTCCCCCTTCCCAGGGTGCCTCTTCCCCCACCTTCCACCCCTCCAGGATCTCTCTGCCCAGGGGCAGGCCTTGATGTATGCCGGGAGCAGGCAGCTATATTTTAAGATCAGGGCTCAGACCTCTAAATAAACCATAAACACAGCCAGCTTCCCTGGTACAGAAGGAGGAAGATCGCTCCATTTCTCTTCACCGCAGTGACTGAGAAATAAACAAGTGGCTCTGCCTGTCACATGCACTTAACGCTCTGCAAGGGCATCTGTCAGAACCACAGAGCTTCTGCCTCAGCCTTTCCAAGAAACAACCAGCATGCCCCAAACTCTAGCTTCTCTTTGCAGCTTCCAAATCCCCTTTTCTGTTCAAGGAAAGGCAGGCATGGGGGCTTGTCCTTAACTCCATCTCTCAGGCTAAGCTAACAAAGGGCGGGCACAGACACTGGCTCCTGAGCGGCATGTTGGCACAGCGCTGTCAGCTGTGGAGCAGGGATGAGGGAGAGGGAGAGAAAGGCAGGGAGGGTGATTAAAAAGGAGGGAGGAGGAGGGGGGCTGGCAAGTACAGGGAGCAGGGCTGACAGAGCATGGAGTAGCCCCTATGAGGGAGCTTGTTAGGGCTGAGAGCCCCAAAGCCCCAGGCAGAGCCCTGGTGTTCTGCTGGTGGGGTAGCTGTGAGTGTGGGAGAAAAAAAGAGAAACAGAAGGCAGAAGGGAGCTCTCTCCAGAGGCGAAATCTCCCACAACCACGAAGGAAAAAGGAGTGAGCAAGAACAAAAACAGACAGGAACAGAAGGAGGCAGGCAGATACGTAAAGCAGGGGAGGGAGGAAAACCCCAGTCATCAAACCAAGCATTTGGGGGCAGGGGGGCCCTCCAAATACAGCAGAAGAAGGTGACTTATGCACTGAACTAAATCAGAGGAGTGAGGCAGAGGGGAAGGGAGTGGCTGAGAAGAATGGTGCCCATGCAGACGACTGATGGCAAAGCAGAGGGGGGCTACAAGCTTTGGAGTTGTGAGAGGCCAGGATGCCCATAGTGAAAGGATGGCGTAAAGGGCTATAGAGATCAACAGGGCCCACAAAGTTTGCTCCATCATTGCTGTTGCAAAGGACATCTGCAGCAGGGATACCTCGTAGCCAGCACCCCCTTCCTACCTCCCCCAATACACAAGATGTGGGAGGGGATTCAAGAGGACCAGTGATTATGCAGGCACCTAAACAAGCATAACCTCGGCAAGGGCTGGCACACTCTCAGCAGCACTCCCACGGGGTAAAAGAGGCCCAGGGACCTATAGGCTGCAACCCACATGGGTATGGGGAGCATCACAGACTTGAAATGATAGATCTGGCCAACCTAGAGAGGGGAGGAGGGAAGGAGGGGAGGAGGGGAGGAGGGGAGGAGGGGAGGAGGGGAGCATGCTCTAAAACACAGACCTCTGAAGAAATAGAGGCAAAGGTAACAAATGCAGGATCTTCTCCCTGTCCTCCCTCCTCTCCCCTCTTGTTCACACACATCCCTCTCCAAAAGCATACGATATAATAGACTGGAAGCTCACATGACCCTTACCAACTTATTCTCTCTTCCCACATGTGCCCACCTCTCTGGAACCCCCCACGTTTGCAGAGGCCTGCAAGGATCCGGATGTGCAGCCCTCTTAGTAGGCAATATACCTGCGCACACACCCACACACATCTCCAGAAGCAGGTGGCCGGCACAGGGATGGATCTTTTAAGTGTGGCCAGGACCAGATCCAAGCGTCCCACATGAAGCCACAGATAGGAGTCCCCAGGGCCTCCAAGGAGCCTCAAAGCACTGGTGCTCCACAGAGCAGTGGTCCAGCTGGATGGCATTGGCAGGGCCAATTTAGGATGTTCTTCCTACTGTGGTTGTGGTGACTGCCAGAGCCAGACCACAAGGGCATCCCCAGGATTTCTGACCAAGACCTATAGCCCACTAGCTCCTTGCTAAGAACCCATCATGCTCTCATCTTTGTAAATGAGGACCATGCAAAAGGACTGAGAGCTGGGGAGGGTGGGGAGAGGGCACACTCCCCTCCCAAATTCCAGGGACCGTGGGATTCGTTTTTCCAGTTCAGGGTCAGACAGTTAAGGAACAATCATGGGAGATCAAGAGGTCATATCTGGGCTACAAATCTGGGGAAACAGGAAACAGGTACTGAGCACCTCTGGACCCACACCCACAGTACCTACTGTGTCCACACACACACACATTATTCTCATTCTATTAAACACATGAAGCCTGCCACAGTCAAATGAATACTATTCTGTATACAGCACTCTGTGCACACATCACACTGACATGCCTTAAATTCCCCTGTTCTGAGAGGCACACATCTCCCCACCCTTCAGAGATCCCATTTTTATCAACATTGCACACATGACACTGAAAATTCCTGCTGGCCTCAGACAGTACACACAGTTCCCTGCACTCTAAAACCTGCACCTCGACCTGTACATAAACCGCACCCACACAGAGCGACCAAACAGAATTCTGTGACTCCCTCCCACGTTGGTGGGGACCATGCTCCCGCCCCTTGAAAGCTAAGGGGAGCAGGATCTCAGGTTTCCTTGCCCCCTCTCTTTTCTCCTGCTCCAACAAGCCCCGGCATTCAGGAAACTTTTTATTAGGTCCCTAAAAGGGGAAACTGAAGTTCCTCCCTTGCTGTCATTTCCTGGGAATCACGCAAGCCACCCCTCCTTCCCCAGCACAGCTACTGGGAGAAAGGTCACTGTAGGCAGTCCCCTGCCTGCGCCCAAGGAGCAGAGAGGGTGGCAATCACAGCTGTTATCGGTGGATGGATGGGGGGTTGGGAAAGGTGCCTAGTCAGGGGGCGCAAGGGGTCGCCCTGACGCGGAGGAGGGAAGAGAGAAGCAGAGGCAGCTGCATCTCCCCAGTCTAGGGCGGTGACCGCGCCCGGGGTTGGGGCGCGTGGAGCTGTCCGTTCAGCACCACCGCGCCGCGCCCCAGCGCGAAGGCCCCTGCCGAGGCGCACCCGCTCAGCTCTGGCTGTGGTTCCCGGGGGCGCCTGCAGCGTGGACTGTTGTCTCTCCCTGGGGCTAAGAGGCACGCGGATCGAGAGAAGGTGGTTCTGCGGTGCGGCGGGACCACGCAGCCACCTGTGAGCCTCCCGCAACTGCGGGCGGCGGCGGCGGCTGCGGCGGCGGCATCTCTGGCCGGAGACAGGAGGAGACGCTCGGCGGACCCCGCCCGCAAGCCCGCGGGGCACACACACAGGCGCACACACACTCGCACCCGCGCGCACACGCACGGTCAGCCAGCAGCGGCAGCTGCCGCGATGCTCGCCAGCAGGTCGGGGAAGTTTCCCGCCGGCCTTGGCCGCGGGTCCCGGTGCTCTCAGGTAAGCGCTTCCTGAACGCGCAGGCTTTGCCGGAGCAGCTCCGTTGGGTGAGGCGCGGTGCACGCGGCTGCAGGGCAAGGCGCCAGGCAGCGGGGAGGCTGGGGCGAGACGGGGGTGGGAGGGTGGTGGGGGCGAGGGGGCTTCAGTTGTGGGGGCTGGAGGCAGGGGACGCCGGGACGACCCCCCTTTCCTGTAGGCCGGGTTTTTTATGGACTCTAGCGGTAAATTTCCCCGCCCCCCTCCCAAAGCCACGCGCCCCCCAGCTTGGCCCAGCCTTGCCCGTGCGCATCCCAGCTCCAGTCCCGCCTGTCTGCGGCTAGCGGGCGGGGGTGTCTTCTTGGCTCGCCCACCCGCAAGGTCAGCTCGCAGGCCCCTCGGGTCGCTGAGCCTCGATCCCCGCAAGCCTAAAGCTACCCACAGGACCTCAGGCGTAGAGGTGGAGGCGGGGCCATGCTAATGAAAATATACCCACTCCCCAAACCTTACTTGGGAGGGGACCAAACCCTACAGAAGCACCCCACTTCCCATCCTAGGGCTCTTCCGCAACCAGAGACCTGTCTGCATGTCCTCCGGAAAGTGGCGGGGAGAAAGAGGAGCGCTCAGGGCCCTAAGTATCCTGCGCTCATTCGACGCGGTTCTCTCTGCTCCCAGGTATAGCGCCCCCACGCGGCCAGGGCGGCTGGCGGTCTCCAGCATGACGGGCCAGAGCCTGTGGGACGTGTCCGAGGCCAACGTCGAGGATGGAGAGATCCGCATCAACGTAGGCGGTTTCAAGAGGCGACTGCGCTCGCACACGCTGCTGCGCTTCCCGGAGACGCGTTTGGGCCGCCTGCTGCTCTGCCACTCGCGCGAGGCCATTCTGGAGCTCTGCGATGACTACGATGATGTCCAGCGTGAGTTCTACTTTGACCGCAACCCTGAGCTCTTCCCGTACGTGCTGCATTTCTACCACACGGGCAAGCTACATGTCATGGCGGAGCTGTGTGTCTTCTCCTTTAGCCAGGAGATAGAGTACTGGGGCATCAATGAGTTCTTCATAGACTCCTGCTGCAGCTACAGCTACCATGGCCGCAAAGTGGAGCCTGAACAGGAGAAGTGGGACGAGCAGAGCGATCAGGAGAGCACCACGTCCTCCTTTGATGAGATACTGGCCTTCTACAACGATGCATCCAAGTTTGACGGCCAGCCCCTCGGCAACTTCCGCAGGCAGCTGTGGTTGGCACTGGACAACCCGGGCTACTCAGTCCTGAGCAGGGTCTTCAGCGTCTTATCCATCCTGGTAGTGTTGGGGTCCATCATCACCATGTGCCTCAATAGCCTACCAGATTTCCAAATCCCTGACAGTCAGGGCAATCATGGTGAGGACCCGCGATTTGAAATTGTAGAGCACTTTGGCATTGCCTGGTTCACATTTGAATTGGTGGCCAGGTTTGCTGTGGCCCCTGACTTCCTCAAGTTTTTCAAGAATGCCCTTAACTTCATTGACCTTATGTCCATTGTCCCCTTTTACATCACCCTTGTAGTGAACTTGGTGGTGGAGAGCACACCTACTTTGGCCAACTTGGGCAGGGTGGCCCAGGTCCTGAGGCTGATGCGAATTTTCCGAATCTTAAAACTGGCCAGACATTCCACTGGCCTCCGCTCCCTAGGGGCCACCTTGAAATACAGCTACAAAGAAGTAGGGCTACTCTTACTCTACCTCTCTGTGGGCATTTCCATCTTCTCTGTAGTGGCTTACACCATTGAAAAGGAAGAGAATGAGGGCCTGGCAACCATCCCTGCTTGCTGGTGGTGGGCTACTGTCAGTATGACCACGGTGGGGTATGGGGATGTGGTCCCAGGGACCACTGCAGGGAAGCTGACTGCCTCTGCCTGCATTCTGGCAGGTATCCTGGTGGTGGTACTGCCCATTACCTTGATCTTCAATAAGTTCTCCCACTTTTATCGGCGCCAAAAGCAACTTGAGAGTGCCATGCGCAGCTGTGACTTTGGAGATGGAATGAAGGAGGTCCCTTCTGTCAATTTAAGGGACTATTATGCCCATAAAGTTAAATCCCTCATGGCAAGCCTGACAAACATGAGCAGGAGCTCACCAAGTGAACTAAGTTTAAATGATTCCCTACATTAGTCAGAAGGACTTGTCATCCTCAAAACCACATTACTGAGCTGCCTCTTGTGCCTCTGGCACAGTCTTGGCACCTTAGGGTTATGGCAGGAGTACGCCCAGCCCCAAAGGAGAGAGATGCATGGGATGTACGCTCCAGGTTGCTTCTGCAGTATTTAGAATCATATTTAGAGGGTGGTGTGCCTGACACCATGCCTTTGCACCTTTCAACGAAATGACACTCACTGGTCTTTGCATTGTGGGCATAAAATGTTCACCTTTCTGCCTGATGAGTACCTAGAATGCTAATTTTTCTGTTCATCGTGTACTCTATTCTAGTGCTCGTGGCCCAGTACTGTTTGTGAGTTGTTTGTGCTCCTGTTTCTGGGGTTGTTTATGTGAGTTCTGTACAAAGACCTCCCCCTCCCCCAAACACACGTCTGTCTAGTGGGAACAATCAATGGGATGAGATTTTGCTCACAGACATGTGAAAACAAAATCTCAGTTCTTTCTCCATTGCTTTCATTTAGTTTTAATGCCAAAACAAAGAAAATGTGAAGTTAAGCCCACATGATGATTGCAAGTCTGTAAGTTGTTTTTATAAATGATCTATAGCTCCGTGGCTTGCATGGATGCACTGGCCATCATCAGAACGATGCATTCTAATGTTCATCTTCTAAGTGTTGCTCTTTAGAGAATGTAACTCAGTTAAACAAGTAGTGAAGAGTGATAGTCTGTCCGTTTTTTTTTTTTCCCCTAAGAACAGATGCATTAGGGACAGGAGCTTCAGCTAAACAGGCCAAACTGCAGGATGCTTGAAGTTTGTAGGCCACTGCCTTTGTTGTCAGGTCAGGCCTCCGTCTTTCGTAAGGTGACCATGGAAACATTTATATCTGACTGAGGTTCCTGATCTAAGTCACTTGACAAGACTTTGCTGTGTCTTAGATATTGGCATGTTTTAAAATATTTATTTTTTTAAAAGGTGTTTAAAAATAAGGTCGTGTTGTCTTTCTCTATTAAAATGAGGTTTACTGTTGTTGTATTGTCTCCCTGAGGCCAACATTGTTGGGTTCCTAGCAAGGGCAGTAGCTTAGAAATGTTTGTTGCCTGAAAGTTTATAAAACAATAGTCCTTTCATTTCTAAGCAGAATTTACTTAGATAATTTTGCTTCTAGAATACAGTATAATATATATGATGCTTAGTTGTCTAGGAATTCCTGGTTTGATATGGAAATCTGATGGTGTGGAAGGGTCTACTCAAAACCCAGACATGCATAAAGGTGGTGTGGCTTGCCCAGGATGGAGTTATTACAGTTTTCATTTCTATCTCAACTGCCTTTTGTTGGGAAGGTGAATAGGGGCCAGAAGAAAGGAAAGAGTTGTAAAATAAAAACTGCTACTTCATAAAATGTCATAAATGATTGCAAACTTCTTGGTAAGTCTAATACTAATGAGAAGACCTTTAAAAGTCAACTTGTGTTGAAGGTTGAGAACCCTTTTCTTCTCAAAAAATGCCTCTCCTTCTCTTTGTATGTAACATTGTGTAACACTGTGAAGAGAGACCTGGGCCCCATGACAAGATAGTTCTCCATTATCACATCTAGGTAATCAGATGGCTTTCCAATTGGCTTCCATTAATGTTCAATCTTTGAAAGAGCTGGAGAATGCAGGGGTCTAAGCATGGAGTTAGAATAGGAATTTTATCCAAGGCTTGGGCCTTTGCTTGAGGTTCATTTTGTGTCTTAGTTGGTGAGGGATGATATGTACTTCAGTGGGGGTGATGAGGATCTTGTCAGAAGGCTTTGTGTACGTACAGTTGCCATGCTATTCACAGAGCAGGTGATTGGTTGGGTGAATACATGAGTCAGTTATGCCTTTGAATCCCATTTAAATTCTTCCATTAGACTGGAGGCTCAGTGGGCAGGGAGCCAGCCATCTCCTAGTGCCTGATAGTCTACTCTTTACATCTGTTTCTCCAAAGCATCAAGAAAGATGAGGTGACTTGGAACTTGCCACCAAGTCCATGAGCAAGGTTGTTTTTTAGAGTTTGTATTTGGCATTGGCTGATGTTTCTAGCACGGGAAGGCAGAGGATTCACAAAATCATCCCCAGCTGCACTGAAGGCAGGTGATAGTATAAACTTGTAAGGATTGTTCAGTTTGCCAAGACAGATGGTGTTGGGCCACTGTGCATGGTCTCCATGGTCACTGACCATAAAGCTTGTAAAAGGTAGAAACAAGAATAAATCAGTCACTCTCATGACTAGTTTTCTAAACAAGCAGGTTTTACCACCAAGAGAGATCACCCTAATGGTTAGTCTTTTCATATAGGAAAGCTAGAAACTTGACCTTTTATTTTGGTAATGACTTGCATTTATTTGGTGCCTTTCCTTGGGGGAAATCCCAAAGTGCTTTAGAGACTGTCTTTTTAACATCTCTTGTATATATAAATACTTGTATAAAATATTACTTTGTCTATCTTGGAACTTCAGTCACTTCAGAGCATGAGAATCTCCTAATAGCATTGAGTTTTCAACACGTTGGTTTCAGATGAGGGCAAGAGAAGACTACTCAGCTGTCTTGAACACTGTATTTAATTCCCACCAAGGATGGAGACTGAATTGTGACCCAAGGCGAAGTAATCTTTCTGTACCCCAAAGTACCATCAGAGTATGACGTTCACAAGTGCTCTCAATCAGGCTTTGACTGACCTTGGTAGTAACAACTTATGTGGCAGTTTCTTCTAGTCCGAAAGCCAGTCAAGGAGGGTCTGGTTGATTTTCTGCCATTTTTGGAGTTAAGAATATAAATATGAGCTGATGTCTTTGGCCATCAGGCTGTCAGAATGACCCATTAACCTCTTTTAAGGGGACACAGCAGACACTTCAGATCATTTATTTCCAACTGTTGGCTTGAAAGCACCTTCATTCCCATCACATTTTCAATGCCCTTGGGACAAATATTGAGGTCTGGTTTTTCTCATAATATGTGATGAGCATTTGAAAGTGCCAGTTGGGAAGTGACACATGTCTTTAATGCATAGATGCATACTGGTTATAGATCTGTGTTTTCTGCCAAACCCCACATTTCCTGGGTTTGCTGCTGAGGAGGGGCATGTTGTAATGCCTACCTCTGTAGCTCATAAGGTAGTAATTGGTATTTAATTTTTGGATTTGTTATTTCTACTTATCTTAGTGTTCAAATGATTGAACTACCTGCTAATTCTTGCCTCATTTCAAAGAAAATGATTTGTTATGCACTTTGGGATAACAGTGATCTGTACAGGCTATGTTATCTGCTTGAAGGCTTAACTGGTATTTCTTGTATGTTTTAACAGCATGACTTGTTACAGAGTTGTAATTTAAAAAATTGAGAACGCTGTTATTTGTGATGTCAGTTTTAACACTCATTAACACACTACTGTGCGAGCACTGGCGCAGGCCTGGCTGAACCCTCTGCCTGCTGGCTGCACTTGAGTCTCTGTGTCTGGACATGGGAATGAGGAACACTGACATACTCAGGACTCCAGCCTCCGAGAATATGTAGATTAAATAGAAAACATTACTCATGCTTTCTTAAGTGACTTCAATCACATACAGAGTGGCAAATATGGGGCATTTAAAGTTGGGGGCCGAATTCTCTGAGAAAGGCTGGATTTTTTTAGCATTTGTTGGGAAAGGAAAGCTGTTATTCTCTGCAAGCACATAAAGATGGCTCCCCCTTTTTCTACCAGAAACTAGAACCCCCTAGACTGCTTTTTAGAAAGAGTGGTCATTTCTTCTTGGAGCCCTCATGAAACAGACACCCCGACAGGATTTCCCTCTTTGACAGTGTCTTGCTCAACACCTCCGATGGACGTGTCTGTGCCAATTCCATGGGAGCCGGTGTTGTTCTCTGCAGCCCAAGTGCCCTCTGACAGTGCACTGGGGACTGGGTGACCTGAGTGTCCTGGCTGGTTTGGTGTGAATGTTGCTGGGGGAGTCATCAAACCTGCCTCAGTACCTGCTTGCCCGGCAGTGACTTAGTCGATGAGTCATTCCTAAAGCCGCGGTGAATCTGCAGGGAGGTCACTGGGCTAAGTGGGCTCTGCTCTGAGTTCTGCCTTCAGCTCTGCCATCTCAGGTGTATCACTTAGCCTTCTTGAGCCTCCCATCCTGCTACAGAATAAGAAGGTCGGATTAGATCATCCTAAAGCCCTGCCCAGTTCTTCATCGCGATGTAAGAACAGAATTTCTGTGTGCCCCTCTATATCCTCATTATAGTGGTGAGCATATCCAATATCCTTAATTTATTTTTAAGCAAAGCAGAAGGATTGCTCACAAACAACCTTCTATTCACTTTTTTTCTCTCGTCAACAGCAAACTATCATAGACAACAATTTCAGAGACAGCAGTACTGGAGCTGTGCTTGGGCAGCTGCTGTCTGGGCCAGGTGAATAGTTTTAAAATAATTAACATGTATCTCCTTTGGGTTTTAAGCTATTTACACCTAATCCAAATTCTTGCTATTAAAAATCATTAGTCACAGGAAAATCACATTGATCCCAGTTGGCTTCAGGGCTAACTGCTCGCCATTTATGTTTGTTTCCTTTGTGAAGCTTAGCAGACCTCCACCCTGTTCCCAGGAGGTTTGGGGCCCCACCAAGGGCCCCTAAGTAGAGCCAGGTAGATCTCCCATTCCTCACTTAATTCCCACTGAGGTGGGACAAACGCTCTTGTGCGTAACCTGCAGAAAGGTGTGGTGACCTATGTTAACCTGACTCTGGGATGAAGAGGAAGGCGCTTGAGGTAGCCGTAGGCCTTGGATTCCCACCAAGTGGGGCGTAGCACATCTCGTCCCTCCAGCAGGGGTATAAATGAATGTTCAGGGATATTTTGGGGCCAGAATGCCTCGCATCTTAAAAGGGAAAACAAACACCTCCCTTCTGAGGGAAAGCTTAAATACAGCAGTCACATGGTTATTATCTCCTTTTATTTTTAGGAGAACTTTTAACTAGTGCTTCTAATCAAGGACCTTATCTGGATGTTACAGCCAATTGATTCTGTAGATCTGAAAATCTGCCACATTTTCCTCCCTTGTGTGACCTCATTTGTCATTCACCATTATCCTGGCTAAATTCTTCAAAGCAAATGACTGTGTCTGCAGGTGACAAGTTGATTCTTTCAGAAGACAGGCACAAAAACAAGGCCTTGAAGACATGGTCTAGTGGAAAGATACATCAGAGAGAGCAGACATGTCTAGGAGCTAGTTTAATTCCTAACAAGAGGAAAAAAGAGTAGGAAGCAGCAAGCGAAAAGTTAAAACAAAAGAGGGTACAGAAGGAGAGCATGAATAAAAGAAAAGGCAGAAGGGAATGAAGGGAAGACAGCAGACGGTAAATTAGGGAGAGCAAGAGGCTATGTTAATTTTAGTTGAATTCATTTATTTCCAATCAGCATAGTATGCTCTCAGCCCACCAGTGATCTCCTGGGAGGTAACACCTGTGGAGTCAATGCCCTGACATCATCTTTACCTCCCCACAAAAGGTTTCAAAGGCTGGTAGAATAGAGATAAGGAAACTACTAAAAACCTTTAGGATGAAGAGGACAGTGAAGATACAAGAAAAGGATAGGTAAATGTTTCCTTTTTAAGATGGGACTTCTGGGTTACAAACAGAAAGGGACCAGACACAGGCAGTGGTAGGAATCAGGAGAGTTGAAGGGACAGGAATGTGAAGAAACCTGCACGAATAAGAACCTCCACAAACCAAGACCAGGAAGCCCAAGTGAGACACCTGTAAGTCTGCATCACTGCAAAGAATAATGGTACAAAAATAGTTCAGAAAAAAGTCATCAAGAGAGTTGGAGCTTCATTCTTTTGATATCCTGACCAGAGTGATGCTGTCAGAATGGGACTGACAGTGGTTGGGAGGTATGGGAGAGGCCAGGAGACCTATTTGAGGTCGTTGCTACCGTGCCGACCAGATGCAAAGGAAGTGGGTTGGAGAAGAGGCAGGAGTTGCTAAAGTCGATTCTATAGAATTAGTCAATGACTGGGTGTGCGGAGGAGGGAAAGAGCGCTGGAATGGCATTTAGGCTTTGGACTTAGTTGGTGACTGGATAGGGGTGACACCCCAAGAGACAGGGAATGTTCAGATCTTTCCCTGAGGTTGAGTCGTGTTGCCTGAACACCTGGGGGACCCACAGATGGAGGTGTAGGGAGCTCAGAGGAAAAACTGGGACCCAAGTCATCAGCTGAGAGATGGAAGTTGAAATGGGTAAGAAACAGAAGAAAGGAAAGATGGAATGCTGCAGAAGACCCTGAGGAACAGCCATCAGGATGAGTGAGGTACAGGGTCTTGTGTTTCTCTGCTGCACCATTATAGCTGTCATCCTATTTCTCTTCCTTTCCCTTGAGAAATCCCCAGCCAGTGATCTCTGCTGGAGGCCTCAGTTTTTCTCTTCGTCCATTCCCTTATTTCATCCTTCTGACTGACTTCCGTTCTTACCACTGTCAAACTGCTCTCTTGGAGATAGCCAGTGATTTCCTAATTCTCAAAGCTAAATTAAGTGGCCTTTTCCTCAAGCTTCACCAAATTCTTTTTGGTGAAGACCAACTTTTAAGTACTTGCACTGTTTACTCACTGATTTGTCAATGTTTTACGTTGCTGGTTTTCCCAACAGCTCTGCCTCTCCTCATATTCCCACTGGATCTTCATCTACCCTCTGACCCTCTTCATCCTGAATTTCTCTCTAAGTCCTGTCCTTTGCAACCTGCAGCCCTTTGCCCAAACCACAGCTCTAATAGTGTACAAATGATGCTTCTGTCTTCTTCCCAGACCCACATCACCCAGACCCATGAATGTTCTTCGTGTGCATTTAAAAGTCAACATGTCTAAAACTGGATTTATTACCTTGTCCCAAACTTGCTCTTCCCTCTACCGCCTTCCTCATTTATGTTAATGGGACCACAGTGTTCTCAGCTTCTTGAATTAAAATATCAGCAATCATCGACTCCTCTCCACTATTATCCATTTACTCATCACAGCAATGATCTTATGACAGTTGACTAATTGCCAAGCAATACAAGGAGAATAGGTTTAAGGATATTGTTTGTGGCCCTTAAAGAGTATAGACTTAAGAGCTACTTTATCATGCATCAAAGTCATTTGGGGAGTTTTTAAAAATGTAGATTTCTGGGCATTGCCTCATTTATTTATTTATTTATTTGTGCACTGACTTTTTTTTTTTATTAAAATATTTAAAAATTTACATATACTTGCCATTAGCTTCTTGGGGGTGGGATCCAGGAATCTGTACTGTTGAAAAGCTCCCAGGTGAGTGATGCCAGTGGTTTTCAGGCCATTCGTGGAGAAACACTTTCTGAGGGATACCCTCTACAGTCCTCACTCTGCCTCACTCCTACCTTCCCCTGGATACCAGGCCAGGGGTTTTCTTCATAGCATATCATGCTTTTGTCCCTTTGTATCCGTTCTAAAGGCTCCCACCCGCCTTCAATCCTTGTTAACTCGTATTTGTTAGTATCTAATGAAATCATGTCCAGGCTCCTCTCCTCCATTCCATCCTTTTCTGGGACCCCCCTACAAGGTTATCTTTCCCCTTCATGAATCTTAGACCAACTGGTGACTTCTTTGACTATAGCTGGTGCTTCTGTTGAATATAGCCACAGGCATGAAGGCTCACAGCTGAGGATGTGAAAAATCCTCAGGGGTCATGAAGCTCTAAAACAAAGAAAAGGGCCCTTTAAAGGAGCTGCCTTCCAACAGGGCAACGAGGAGTGGGTAGCAGGGACCAAAGTGATTTGTAACAAGGGACACACCAAGCTGACAGCACAAAGAGTGTTGAGGACCAGACTCACCACCTGTCCAGGGATGACCAATCCTGAGTTCTATGTGAACAGGCTCCCAAAGAGACGTGTGGTTCTCTCCAGCATCAAGTTACCTCTGGTCATCCAGATGAGAGATATGAGGCAGGCAGGCTCGGGGGCAGGGAAGAAACAAAATTGGGGATCTCAGGAAGGTTTTTTTCCACTCAAAACTCTTTTTTGTCGCCTACGTCTCCAGACATTTAAAGAATTCTGAGCTATTTTCAGACCTACTATGAAAAGAACTGAGGTGTTATCAGTCAGACACCCATCTAAACCATTTCCTAAGAGGAGAGCTGGCATGACTCACTTTTGATTTGTCAGCTTCATATTGATTTTATGGTAATCTCTGTGGGTCTGCCAGAGCTGGGTCTACCAGGAGTGGCTGAATTGTAGCCCGTGGTGTTCAGGGTCACTTGCGACAAAGGGTACCGACAGAGGGCTGTTGGCCACATTCTTTTTGTGGAACATGTGGGAGGAGAAGAGAGAAACCGCAACGCACAAAACCCAGGAGGTCTCTGGGATTTCCACTGCTTGCTAAAGGCAGCCAGACAGTTTTCTTTATACCTTTTCTGGATCTAGGGTTTGAGGACTGCTTTTGGTAAAATGCGAAAGATTTATCCGATCTGAAGAGAAACCAGAGTATGAGGACTGCTTTTGGAATGAGGTGCCCGTGGGAGCTCCAGAAGTAATTCTGGGCTTTCTCATTGTGGATGAATTCACTTCTATTCTGCCTTTCCCTCTTTCTTGGAACCTGAGATTTGATGATATGAAGCATTTAAATACATTACTCTGTAATCTGCCACCCTTATATGACTGATTCCACATTAAAAAATACTAATGTCAAAAAAGTAAAAAATAAAAATTCCACTCTAACTAAAACATTCTACTGACCATCACATTTATGTGAGCTTCCTCACCCCATGGGAATAGCTTTATGTGTGTCAAAGCTTTAGGACTCACAACAACCTCTGATGCTAAGGGACTCGTTTGTGCTGATATTTCAGCGATGAGCTTGATGCCTGGAAACTGCAATGTGCAGATGTCACATATTCAAAGACCGAAGTGCTAGCTCAGTAAACAATGCCAAGAGAGGACCCAAGAGGCAGGATTAAATCAACCAAGAGGCATCATTTAGCTGGGTGCAAAGCCATTTGCTTGTACTGAATAACCATAGCCTCCGGTTGTACGATTTCCTGCATGTGCTATGGGGTGAAAAGGCACCTCAGATGGCCCCACAGGAGGAGGTCTAAAATGTCACAGAAGGGTGTAGACATGTATTTGTGTATGTCAGGTGTGTGCATATGTGTGCATGTGTCTATGTGATTGTGTCTCTTTGTCTCATGAATCTCTGAGTGTTCACATGCTGGTGTGTATGCATGTGGTGTGTCTGTTTCTGTGTTTGTGTGTGTGAATGTACTCTTTAAGGGAAATGGGCCAGGGGCAGCTGCTCTGCAGGGCCCCCCACTAGAAGGATTTTCTTTGTACGCCCCCCAAGTTAAATTACATTTTTTCTACTATTCAATGTTTCTCCTTTGTGTCCCAATATTTTTTTTTCTTAGCTCTTACTGTATTGCCATATTTGCTTACTGGGAGATGGCGTCCCCATTAAATGGGAACTTGATTACGGGGATGTTTATCTTCTGTGCCCAGCACAGTGCCTGGCAGAATAAATGCTGACAAATAACAAATGAGTCAAGGGCAGAAGTGCTGGCATAAAGCATGGGATGAAGGCTCTCTCACTGTCCGCACTGCTAGAGGAATCGTAGGTCCTTGCTGCATAACTGAAGCACAGATTGGGCGGCCTCCACAAAGGGACCTGTGATAATGCTACTCAGGCACAGCCACCAGCAGCAAGCCCCCTGCTATACACATTTCTGAATGAATTCCAGAGCAGAGGAAGGGCTGCTAAACTATCCCACTGGGTAATGACTAATGCATGAACCAGTTTCTGTGTGAAGAATGCCCAAATGGATCAATATGTAAGTACCCCACTCCTCTGGGGCAGGGTCCAATGGAGACCCCCACATGGTTAGGCTTTAAAGCAGAGAGCACTAAAGGTGCTTGTTGTCAGGACAGCAGATGTTACTGTACTGGTCAGAGGGGCATTATGACATTAATATTTCATTGCTGATCCTACAGCACAAATCAGAAACCAAATCTGATCGCTTCATTTATATGTATCTTCTTTGTGGACAGCTAAGCAAAATGCAGTCTGCATACTGATGGAGCCCTCTGTTCACTCACTGAAACATGAATGAAGAGGACAGGGTGTGTGCAGGTGTCAGAGGAGGAACTTCCAGTGTGACCTTGTGTGCCGTGTGCTGGCTGTGAGATGTTAGTGACGGCATGAATTTACATACAGATCTTCATGCCTGGAAAATTTCAGAGTGGTTTTATCAAAAGCTCCATCCTGGAAATGACTCAATAGCACTCAGAGAACTGACAATTTTTTTTTCCTATGTTGATTGATAAAAATCAACCTTATGCTTTTTAGTAGCTGCTAGCATTCCATTATGCAGCTTCTTTAGCTAACTTCTATTCCTCCCCACCCCCCATGATCAATTAGTGAAGTGAATAATACCTTCCTTTGAAGGCTAGTTGCCTTATATCCGCTACCCAACTAGAAAGTGGGAGAGTTGGGGTCTAGTCAGCTTCTCTCTGGCTCAAGTCAATAGTCATAACCACTATTGCATAAATTAACAAAGATATAAAAGTTTGCTTTAAAGTGAGATGGAAAATCAATAGTTACTAACCACTTTTATTGAACACGTTTTATGTGCACAGCAAGTGCTAGGGAACATCCTCAATGTTTCTCTTCTCTTGACTTCCAACTCCCTTTCATACCTCCTTGCTGATTATAAAATCAGTTGGCTCTTCTGCTTGCTCTACCTATTCTCCCAGGTTTTATCCTTAGTCCTCCCCGCTTTTTACCATCACTGAGCACAGTCTCTGTAGTACTTTTTGTATGGACTACCTGACGCCAGAAGTTGTCATTTTCAGGTTTACCTCTCTCATCCAGCTCTGGATTCCTGCATGCTGTTGTCTCCCAATGTTACTCCTCCTGGGTATCTCATAGGCATTGAAAATTCAACATGCCTAAATCTGAACTCATTATCCAACTCTCAAATCCACTCCTATTCTAATGAACTCTGTTGTTGTCTTGGGGTGGTCCAAACTGGGGTCTTCAGTGCTTTCGTTGACCCTTTATTTTTTTACCCCCAAATCCACTGAGTTGGATTGCACAGGCTCATAAATAGTTCTTGAATTTGTTTTCTCTTCATCACCACTCCCCTAGCATAATTCAAGTCCTCAGCCCCTTTCTTAGAACTAACACAAGTCATTCCCTCCTTTTGAGTTCTCTGACTTCCCGAAACACCTGACCTGTTTCTCATCTCAGTGCTCTGAGACTTCAGGTATATTTTCTAGTTCTACTTCCAATTATCTGAAAATCTCTGATAATCTAGATAAAGGTTGGTCCTCCTGAATGTTTGCTTAAATATTAGGACCTGTGACATTTCTAGAAATGCTATCTCAAACTACCAAGGTGCTTTACATAAGGGCCTCCATCTTTTTTTCATAATGATTTTGAGGGGGGAAAGAAGGGACAAGGATGGATTTCTAGGAAGGATTTCTGCCTCCTATGCCTAAATGTATCATTAAGCTAACTGAGAATTTCTGACCATTAAACTCATTCTTCAATTTTTTTTAACTTAGGAACATTTACAAATAACATATTCATCACTACATTTGTGTGATGGTGTCATCTGTCATTGGATTTTGCATATTGATAATGGATTTAGCAAGTTTATGGAATCTGTTTTATAGGAATCAGTTTCTAAGATCCCAGATGACCATCACTGCATGATGCTAGTAAGGAAACTGTACCCAGCCTTGGAAACTGGGACACATTCATTCAGGCTTTAAAATATAGAAATACAGCAGCATTTCTCACCCAAATTTTCACAGTCAATTGGGTAGTTATTTGTTCAAAAGCAAAATAATGCTTCCCTGGGTTCCCAGGTATTGCATACTGAGCAGTCTAAATCAGACTTGGGAGATGACAAAGATAACACATTGTGAACATTAGGCATATTCTCATGAAAGCAGTTTGCTTTCTATTCATTTCTCTGCCTGTATTTTTGTTCACTTGCTCATTTATCTTCCCATCCACCAATCCAGCAAATACTGAATGACATTAGAGACCCAGAGATGAGCAAAATAAACATGACTCATGTCCTCATGGAAAAAAACAAGGGCATTTAGTACCTAAAAATTGAGCTTCTAAAATTTCTTAGCCATTGCCTAGATCCAAAATTTAACTCACATTTCTATCACCTGTGGTTCATCCATTATTCAACCAGTGTTTATTAAAAAATGCTATATTGGAGCCTGTGCAAGTGATAGAGATGAAGAAAATAAGGGCACAAATCATGGCTTTCAGGTAGCTTAACTGGTGAGAGAGAGTGGAGTAAGTAGATAATAAAATATGGACAGTGCAGTGATGGTCTGGATGTAGAGGAGGTATCCCAGAGCTAAGCTGACAGAATGAGTATAGGCTGGTCATTTTGATTTTGGGGGATGGGAGGGAATGAGAAGACATAGGTCACTGAAGGAGAGCTGAGAAGAAAGAGCTGAGAGCTGGGAAGAAAGAAGGAGGCAGGTTCCTGGTACCAGAGGGCTATGTTTGCTTGAATGAACTTTATCTTGCAGGTGATCAATTATTGCACTTTGGTACAGCAGCTGTAAGAGCTGATACAAGGGGAACAAGCCTGGTGTAGAGACTAGTTAATGGGCTTCTGTGAATTGTCTAGCAGAAGATAATGAAAGTCTGAGCACCAGTGGACAGAGAGTAGAGATGAGGGCACAGATTCAAGAACTATTCAGAAGCCAAAACTGACAGAATGGTGAGGGATGACAGTGAAGATTCAAGGATTCCTAGGTTTTCTAGCATTGGTGTTGGGATGGAAGGTGGTAGCACCAGCTGGACAGAAAATACAGGAGGGACAGTGTTCAGTCATGTTGAACTTGAGGTACAAGTATGCTGTTAAGAATGTCTGGAGTTCTTCAAACTATACTACAAAGTCATAATAATTAAAACAGTATAACACTAGAACAAAAACAGATACACAGACTAATTAAAAGTCCAGAATAGAAAGTCTAGAAATAAAGCTGCACATATATGGACAACTAGTTTTTGACAAAGGAGTAAAGAATATGCAATGGAACAAGAACAGCTTGTTCAACAAATAGTGCTGGGAAAATTGGACCACCATAAGCAAAATAATGAAACTAGACCACTATGTCACACCATACACAAAAATCAACTCAAAATAGATAAAAGAACTGAAGACAAAACTATATAAGGAAATATAGGTAAAACACTACATGACATACATCTCAGCAACATCTTGAAAGACTCATCCCCCAAAGCAAAGAAGTGAAGGAAAAAATAAACAGCTGGGATAACATCAAACTAAAAAGCTTCTGTATAGCAAAGGAGATATCAACCAAAACAAAGAGACATCCTACCAATTGGGAGAAAATTTTCACACTCCAAACAATGGATAAGGGATTGATCACAAAGATACACATGAACTCATATGACTCAATAAAAAAAAGTAAATAATCCAGTCAAAAACTGGGCAGAAGAACTTAAAAGACATTTCTCCAAAGAGGAAATGTAAATGGCCAACAGGCATATGAAAAAATGTTCAACATTTCTCATAATAAGGGAAATGCAAATCAAAACCACAATGAGATAGCACCTCACACCAGTAAGTAAATGGCACATATTAAAAAAAACTAGCAACAACAAATGTTGGTAAGGATGTGGTGAAAAAGGAACTCTCCCACACTGCTGGTTGGAATGCAAACTGGTCCAACCACTATGGAAAGCTGTGTGGAGGTTCCTCACGCTACTAAAAATGGAGCTACCAGATGACCTGGCAATTCTACTTCTAGGGATCTACCCAAAGGATACAAAAACATTAATTCAGAAGGATACTTGCATCTCTATGTTTACTCCAGCATTATTTATAACAGGCAAGACATGGAAACAACCCAAATGCCCAAAGATAAGATGACTGGGTCAAGAAGAGGTGGGATATATACACAATGAAATACTATGCAGCAATCAAAAAAGATAAATGCCACTTGCAGCAACATGGATGGAGCTAGGAAGGATCATGCTCAGTGAAAAAGAAAAACATTGGATGGTTTCACTTATAGGAGGAATATAGGGAACCAAATGAGGGACCAAGGGAAAAATAATAATAAAAAACACAAGAAAACCAAACAACAATAAAGAGACAACTACAAATCAGAAACATTCTTCAGGGAAGGGGGAGGAAAAGAGACCAAAGTGAGGGCCGGAAGAACACAAGGGACTATGGTGATGGAGCATGGGTGAATTGGTGGTGGAAATTCTATGGGGACTACATCTGAGAGAAGAAAGCAAACATTGTAAAAAAAAAAAAAAAAATATATATATATATATATATATAAAATGTCTTGGAGTTTCAAGAAGTCTAGGTTGAAGGCAGGACTTCAGGAGCCATTAGCTGATCAGTGTTTAATGAACTCAAAGTAATGGCATTCAAAAAAGTTAAAAAACAATTAAGATACAGACCTGCAAAATTCATCCCTGTGATTCCTCTGAGAATATTGATCATGAGTGTTCATATAGAATTGAATGGTGTTTTTCCATTGAGTCCTGTTAGAGAAATACTTCTTATTTAGGTCCTAAGAATGGGTTTTCTCTGAAGTTCAAAAACCTATTTTAAGATTATCACATAGCTAAATATAACATATACTTTTTAAAATTTACAATTCAATGATTTTTAATATAGTCACAAAGTTTTGCAACCATCACTACAGTCAATTTTAGGATATTTTTATCACCCTAAAAAAAACCCTGCACCTATTATTTCAATCCTTTTTATTGCTGAGCCACGTTATTTGGTATGAACATGTCACACTTAATTTACCCATTAATCAGTAGATTAATGAGTGCTTTTATTTCATAGAGCTACACTGCCCAACATATTTATGGCATAAACTACAAATTTAGCCACAAATGCAATTTAAAATTCTCTAGTTTCTCTAGTTAAAATTCTCTACATTAATAAAAAAGGTAAAATTAATTTTAATGCTTTAAACCAATATATCAAAATAATATCATTTTAACAGATATTTTACACTTCATTTTGTACTAAGTCTTTGAGATACAATATATATTTTATACCAAATTCAATCTCAGTTTGAACCATGCACATTTCAAGTACAAGTGACTAGCTATCATATTGGACCGCACAGTTAGAAAAATTAAACTATTTCTGGTTTCCTTCCTCACTTTGGTTTCTAAGCGCTTTGGATCATTTTCATGGCAAGCAATTTTTCCTTTAATATGACTCATGGCTCCAAATTGCTTCTTTGTTTTTTATTTTTCTTAATTGATGCTACTTTGTTATACTTTAAACATCTTCCTCTATAAATTACCTTAATTGAAGGTGAAAAATGATAACATTTTTAAGAAAACTGCTGATGAGAAGAATATGAACTTTTCTTTTTTTTTTTTTTTATGAACTTTTCCCTTAAGAAAAACACCTAGAGAATTGATTTGAGAAATTTAATTTCAGTCTATTTCATTAGAAAATGCTAACCCTCTACCCACAAGTCTCTGGTCTGTTTTGCCCCAATACCCAATGTCAGTAAGTCTCTGCAAAGACCTTTTTTTCTACATAGTTTTCAAATAATAGCTGTGAGTATAGCTGAGTATGACTGGTAGACACAGGTATCAGGAAATAAGCCAGGTATTACCTGGAATTAATTTATCTAGAAAACATACACTGTGTTGGGAAAACAAAAAGGAGCATGTGATTCTATGAGCTCCTGAATTGCAGAAGAGAACAAGACCAACAGTCAACACATTTTCACTAACAGCTTTCATAGACTCTAAAGGGAATGCCAAACATCCTTTCTCATCTCCTTCTGGGCTATCCACACATGACCTTGCTCCAGAAGCTCCTACCTTTTCACGTCCCAAGGCCCAGTCTGATTATCCCTTCACTGAAGTCTTAGATCTGGCAATGATAGTTTTACCGATATCTTTCCTACTGCACTTACCACTGTATCTATGAGACTAGGAACACCAGCTTCTGGGCAAAAACCATGTTGCCTTCACTTCTGTATTTCAACACTTAGCATGGAAGCTGCGACAAAAATAAGAAACATTTTGGAGTTTTGGTATCACAAAGTCAGGAGGCTGTTGAGAATCTGGCCCGAGGCATGTCCAGCACGCCCAGGCATGCTCAGGCACTTCTACATCCTGAAGGAGATGAAACAAAGCTGGTGGTCACACTGACCAGGATAAAAGTTTGACCAGTTCTGGCTCAACTAACTTTTCACCTGTTTTGCATGTTGTTGCACCAACCAGAATTCAGGTGACTTCTAACCTCATTTGTGTAATGGGCCACCAACAGGAATTTAATGGCCCTCTAACCCTAATTGGAACAGCTGACCTCAGTGACAACTATCTTACTTTTTCTAAATGGATACTACCCCATCTGGTAACTCAGAACACGTGATTCAAGGGCTTCTTGAGCTTGTGTGTCTTGGGTTGCAGACCTAAGAAAACTCCAAATGCATGCTTATTTTGCTTCAACCATTCTGGGATGACAGCTGGCCTGGAGTTGCTGCTCAACAGATGCTGAATAATGAGTAATGGAAGTGCTAGTCACCAGTGCTGAGTGGGTGCAGGGCAGTGTGCAAGGGGATTTTATGTGTGTCTCAATTCACTTTTCAACACTCAGAGGATGTCTTTGATAAAGGTGAGACTTATGGGCAGGTTAAAAACTCACCCAAAGTCATAAAGAAGTTAGTAGCAGAGTTTCAAAGATATTTATCTACCACTGAGGAGTTCCATCTGTTCAAGAGACAAAGTTTCTTGCCTTTTTACAACTTCAAGATCTAAATAATGACTGTTTTGAATTGGACAGAGTATAGACCTTTTTTTCCTTTCAACAATATTAGAAAGTCACCTTAGATAAACATCGTATATATTCACATACATTGTATGTATTTGCCATCCTTGCTTTGCATAAATGTTAGAGGACTGGGCAAGACATTGTGATACATTGAACAAGAATAAAAAACTAGCAACCCATTAGATTAGTAAGAAATTGAAGTAATTTTGCATTAAGGACTTTCAGAATATTCTGTTAAAACTTCTATAATTGACTGCCATATTCAAATTCTGATTAATACCGCAAATTACTAGTCACTTCTTTTTTTTTAAAATTAACTTATTTAATTGTATTTGACATCATTTTTATTCCCCAGGGAGTTCCCACCACCATTTCACTTGTGCACCATCACCTTAGTCCCTTGTGCCCTTTCTGTCCTCATCCCCGTCTTTGCCCTCCCCTCCTCTTCCCCCCACCCCATGGTCCATTTGGTTTATCTTTGACCTTTTGGTCTTGTTGAGTTTTTTGTTTGCTTTTGGTTGTAACTGCCCATTTCCTTGAGCTTCTTCTTTTTCTTCTTCTTTTTTTTTTGTTGTAGTTGTTGCTCTTTCACATTCCTCCTAATAGTGAAGCCATCCGATATTTTTCTCTTGCCTTCTGACTTGTTTCACTGAGCTAGAAGGAATTATATTTAGTGAAACAAGTCAGAAACTAGTCACTTCTTAAAGCAATTAATTAACCCTTCAAATAAAAAAAAAACCTCGCTTAAACTTTTTAGGGCTAGTGTCCATTAGCCCATTAATATCAGACTCTAATATCAAGTATAAATTTTAAAGACCACACTCTAAACATGTAAACTTATTTACGGTCATCAGGTGGTGTGCTTTAAAAATAAACTCTTGCATACTTTATGATAATTCAGCAGAGAATGAACTCATGATTTGCACACTGACTCATTAAAAATGAAACAGTTCTACATTTCAAGTCCTTAATGCATCTTGTTTTCAAAGACTTCAGTTCCAAGTGCTATTACATCTTCTCATTTGAATATTTTTGCTAAGAATATTTTCTTTTTAAATAAGAAAGAAAGCTGTCATGGAATAAATGGAAAGGCTGAAAAAATGCACAGCTGCAGGACTGCCCCCATCCAGCATGTTCTGTACACACTAGAACATTAGAAAGAGAATATTCAAAAGCCGAGAGCTCTAGTGTCACGTTTTATTTTGCTTCCACTCAACTAATTGCAGTTCACCTTGGAAAATTCTATGAAAATTTAAGACAACTAGTTGCTTGGTTTAAACATAGGCAGGCACTGGGTTTTTCTATTAGAAATATCTTAGATTCACTAGCTTTTAGTGCTTTTTCATAAAGTACGCTTATTTTCCTGGGGCGCAAACATGGGACATGGCACTACTTTGTAATTTTGGTTACAAATGACATTTCTCTCATGATGAAAAAAGTATTTCCACTGCTATTTCTTTCTTTTTTTTTTTTTTTCTTCATAGCTTTCCCATTTCATTAAGACTGAAATGGCTTATGAGAAGAACAATAAAAATGGACAAAGGTAGTTAGGCTTCCTTAGGGATATTCATAGGTTGACTGATCTGGGAGGTCTGATGATCCCTGGTCAGCTTAAGCCAGTTTGGTGTAAATGTGATTTGAATGGGTTGCTGAGAGCAGGGTGTGAGGGTCAAGGGCTTTACGGTATTCTTGGTTTATTCTCACAGAGGAAGGACAGGAGTTATCACCCTCTCCTCTCCTCTTATCCCCGTACCAGGTAGTAATACATGTGGAAGACTCCAGTGGGTTTCTACACATAGAATCTGAACAACAAATCCTTTTGACCCATAAGAACCCTATGAGAAGATATAAATGCTGCATAGGATATAGAACCAGATCCTTCCAAGTATAGTCTAAGGACTCATATCTCAGTAATTCCTTTTTCTTTTAAAAAATCTTTCCAGTTTTTATAAAATAGGATCAAGGAAATGTTAAGTATGTAGATCATAGAATCTTATAAAGCTATTAAGCATAAATTTGATTTAGAGCTTTCTGGGACTAATGCAAATTGGGAAACCCAGTCAATTATGTGATTCATATTTTTGAAGACCCACAATGCTAACAATTCAGTGAAACAAAACTTTATGGGCCTAAATCCAAAATTTCCCAATGGGTGTTTACAAATGGGACCATAGATGTTGACCTTAGCAATATTTTTAAAATAGAAAGGATAGTCTTGGGCAAGGAGGGGGTTTAGCTTAATGGAACAACTTATTTTGCTCTAGGCAGAAGGGAACTATTGAATATGATTTTCTTCAGTGCAAATCATTACCTGAGAGTAGACTGGGCTCTTCACATCTGGGTTCTAGGATACTCTAATACACTTTGGAGAAGTTAGAATAATAAACTTATTTATCAATGAAGAACAGCCATTTCTTCAAATCTTGCAAGACCAATGCACTAAACTGAAAAGAGATAAAAGTTTATTTTTCAAATTACCATCTTAGTGTCTTATGCCAGGAACTTTGCTAAATATTTCACATGTACTGGAATATCTGATCTTCATCTACATTATATACAGATGAAGAACATGAAATACAGCTCATCTGAATGGCTATTCTTGCCCCAGGCAACAAAGGCATAAATGCAGGAATCTGAACCCTAGTCATTCAACTCCAGAGTCATGTGCCTTCATTATACTAACATTAACTTCTCTTTACAGTGCTCATTATCGAAGACAAACTTTGGTAAAGAAGACAATACGTTTTAGTTTACAAAAAACACACTTTTCATGACACAAGGACTCTGGATAGATTCTAATGGCTAAGGGAAGAAACTTTTTGTATAACTCACCATGGGAACTTAATGGACCCTGTTGTTTTTCTCTACATGTAAAAGGATTCTATTTCAGAAAATGTAGATTCCACTGAAACTGGGGAAAAGAAAGAACAAGTCAGTTAACAATGGTCCCCTCCTTTTAACTGAAAGAAGTCTCTTTCTAAGACAGATCAGCAGGAACCTTATCTAACATTCTAAAGTCAGACCTCTTATGTTTATTAGGCAATGTCATCTCCTAGAAAAAGCAAAGCTCCTGGAGATAGAGAGATGGGAGTTTAAAGCTCATGCTTTCACTGACTAGCTGTGTGAGCTCATTTAATTTCTCATCTTGTTGTGAAGGTCTGAGATAATGTATTAAAAGTGTTGTTGGGTCTCAGGGTTCCTGGACTTAGGAGTTCCTCAATTCTTGACTATTGTGTGAGAAGAATTCACAGCCAGGTCTTTAGCAGAAGCAAAAGCAAAGTTCACTTCAAAACAGAATAAAAGGACACTCAGGGTAAGGCCCCTGGGTGGGCAGAGTTCGTGGTAAGAACAATTGCAAGGAAACTGTGGGGGCCTCATCTTAAGTAGGGTGTAGTAACTCTTCACTCCATGTCACCTAGGTTACACTGTGCAAGTGCTCCCGGAGTATTGGTTTACAGGTCCAGGCAGCAGTTTCTAAGTCACTCCCCCTTCTACTGTGTGCCCACCCCAGGGTGTAGTTTTATCAGCCAGGTTGGGACAGGGGAGAATAGGCCCAAGTGGCCCTGCTTTGCTTTTCCCTTGGGGTACTGCTTGTCCAGTTTAGAGGAATTGCCTTGTTTCCTGTCTGCCTGTAGGTTAGGGTGGGTGGACTGCCTTTCTCCCGACTGGGCATTTCTTGGCCCTTCCTGAGCCTTAACAACTCTGGCAACTGTTTCTTGGGGTCCTAGGTATAGCTGGCAGTTTATTTTTCTTTAGGCACTATCTTCCTTGCCCTAAACGTCTAATAAAAAGTGCACACCTTAGTAGATGCTCAGTAACTGGTTGATATTGTTGTCATTACTATGATTACCAGGATGTAAGGAGATAGTCAATATGATTAATAACAATTTTGTTGTTTGAGTTAATTGCTTTCCATGACATTTTATTTACTATCAATTAGTCTAATATCCTGGGAAAACTGTAGGGAAACAAGTCTCTGTTCTCAGAAACCTTACAATCCAGTAAGAAGATAAATAATTATGACAGTTTGGAAGCAGTCTGGGCTCACATAAATCAACCATAGTAGATTGAGTAAAATGCATCAATTGCGACATGTTGTAGGTCTTGAATGTTAAAAGGCAGAGTTTAATCTTAACTTGGTGGTCAGTGTTCTATAAAGAAAAGAGTGGCCGTTCCCCTCCTCCCCCCCCCCAAAAAAAAAAAACCAGAACTTTAACTTAAGGGAGCGTAAGTGAAAGAAAAAAAAATGGTGGCAGAGACTTTGGCTAATAATATGTTTCTGTGTTCAAAGAGCATAGGCTTATAGCTAGTTTCCAAGACTGGTGAAAGAACTGAGTAACTCTGGAAGTGATTGGTTGAGATTAAAGATGTTTTTTGTGGACATGGAATAGGGAGAAGCTGACTGACACCCTGAAGGATAAACTCGCATTCAGTGGTATCAGACCACCCAACTAAGGTATACAAACACCCTTGGGTCCAGTTCTTATCAGACTGCTCAAATAGCAAAGTAAAGTATTTCTCTCATTAGATCCCAGATTCCTGGGGTTTGGGGCCAAAAAAGAATATCTACTCCTAAGCAGCGTTTTGATGAAGTATCTAATTAAATAAATGCTTGTGCCTAATAACAGCTTAGTAATGTAGTGTAACTACAATTATTTTTAAAAATGATGTCCTATTTAGAATGTATCAGTATTTCCAGGATTTATTTTAATTGTTAATCTTTTAACATACAGGCTAGGTAATGAAAATAGCATTCCTATTGAACGCTAATATGTCAGTAATTTGAAAAGATTTCCTGTGACTAAGTTAAAAACATCTTATTAATGTATTATATAATTTCCGCTAGAGAAGCTACATCTCCTTCGGTGAGTAGAGAATGATTTTAAAGCCAGGGAATATGATTCGTTAAAAAAGCAGAGAAAGAATTACAAAAGTACTTAGTAAAACATGTTAGGTGGTTTAGCATATATCTGACACAGTGTCTCAAATAATAGGTCCTATTGCTTTGAAATCTGTTTAAATATATTTTCTTCTCCAATTTATATTGGCCAAATTAGCACCTATTTCAAACATAAAACTATTCATGCTAAAGTCAGTTGTCTAAGTATATACTGTAAGTCTCTAGAAATGAGTCATTTAAGTTCATTAAATCAAAGAAAAAAACGTTTTCATCTACAGGACAACAATCCAACAATTCTGGCTTTTCAGCAAGATGAAGCCCTCACTCATTAGATTCAATTACATTTACAATACTCTATTTATTAAGGGACGGGGGTGTGCAGAAAGAACACTTACCTATTTTTGGAACGTTCTCAGCAACCAAGGTTAAAATAACAAGAGGTTTCTTAAACTCATTAAAATAACTAGAAAATTCTTTTTCTTAAGCATCATGATTAACTAGACTTGAAGGTTTCTTTCACAGCTTTTGATTCTTCAAACTTTATCAAAAGTTCCTTTTTTTGATCGGTAGGAGTCAGAGAGTAAGAAGAGAGGAGAAATGAAAACAACAACAAAACCAGATTATCCTAAATTGTTCTGGTGCTTCCTATGGCTTTAAATAAAACAATGTCCATTGTTCTTAAAATTATACATGTGTATTATGTGTATATTTAAATAGAAATATAACATAATAGTAGGTGATAGTCTATTTTACATAAAAATGACAATATGATTTTTATCACATTCAATATCTACTATTAAAAGGACTAGGACTCTGGTTGAGATTAATCTAGAGTGGTTAACAGGTACCACTGAACTAGTTTGCAATATAAACTAGTTAATTTAGCAAACTGGGGAAACATAATCTTTATAGGTTTCTAGTCATTTCACACTGGTGGTTTTGTTTGGATGATAGCAAATCAGTTATATGATGCCATCATACTTGAAAAGAAAAACAATTAAGAAAGGGAAAAGAAGGGTAGAGTGCTTGAGTTGACTGATTCATTTGACTGTCCCAAGTAGACTCCAATGGAGATGTAGCTAAAGCATATATTGTTAATTTGGCCTTCATTTTAAATAGCCTTTATATTTAAAAGCCTTTAATACTTTTTGATATTGACTCTATTTTTACTATCTTGCATCCAATGACACAATTTACTATTTGTAAGGACAAGATAGAACAGGGACAAATGCTACTCCAAGGAACTACCTGGGGTACAATGCCATTTTAAAAAGGAATCAAAGCTTTCCAGTGATGGCATACCTTCCATGGCAGTCATGAGTGAATTCACCAGCATTCCCCTTCTTTCCTTCCAGGCACACTGGTAAAGGCTGCATCTCCCCGCTATCTTGAAATTAAGAGGGAATACTTGGCAGTGGGCAGGCCGTGTCACTGCTGGCTAGAGCTAGTGCACAACTTGCAGCACTCATCTCTTGCTGTGGTGACCACTAAGGTTGCACATGGTGGAGGCTCCATCAGAGAGTCTCTGGGTGTACACAGCAGAAGCAGTGTGCCTTGCAACCCAGGTTGTATGTGGAACTCAGGTGTGAAATAACCTGGTTGTATTGAGCCTCTGAAGTTTCAGGGTTGCTATAACTGCATAATCTAGTCTGTCCTGATGAATACACCTTCCTTGCCTAGAAAAGACAGAATCCAGGTCATGAGTTTTAAAACAAGAGATAGAGATGAAATATGCTGGGAGGCAAAGTAAAATTTATTGTCTTTATGATTTACACGTAGTAATTAAACACACAAAAAACAAACTGTCAAGATGGCCATACGTAGCTCAGGAAATGACTGGTCCCAGTTCACTCATGCAAGTGTTCGTTCAGTTTAGAAATGAGTTTCTTTTTAATGGTTTTAATTTTTTCTTCAGTCCCTAAGGCTTACACAATTCAGTACAAATGTATTTTCTATTTCTTTATCGTCAGGCACATGATGTTTACCAATCCCAGGAAATAAATGAAATCAACAAAAAAGTCCTGTGACAATTGAGCACATTTTCAGAGAAATGAGTTTGTTGAGCTTATTACAGTTAGAGACAGTTTAACTATCAGACCTACACATGAAACACAAAACAATATAAACAAATTATTTGTCTTAAGGATTTATTTCTTTTAAAATATTTACCACAGATTTTTGTGCAAGAGTTTCATTGATTTCTTTGGTTTCAAACATTATATCTCTTTCTGACCTAAATATATAGTTCTATTTGTACTAAACATAAAAAATTTTCAGAAAAGTAAAAATGGAATTATTGCTTCAGTATTAAAAAAAAAAATGCCTGACCATCTGGGTACTATAGCTATTATTGCTTTGCTTCTATTGGAAAACTATCCTGGAAATCAAGGAATGTATCCCACAATTCTCTTCTTAAAGGATAATTTGATTGTATATTATCTTTTAATTTCTTCTTACCTTCATCAACCTATCCTGATCTTGTCCTTAAAAAAAAAAACAAAGTGAAACAGCATAGCATAAATAAATAAGTTTACCTAAACGGATACAATAAATAGGCTACTGGATAAGAGCAAAGAATATTGTGGCATAAAACCCTTCAGTGCTGTACAATTAAACAGCTTTGGATTTTCAAGGTCTCTACACATACAGCCTTTGCTTTAAAACAGCTTTAGGGCAGGCATGCAGTTGACAGACAAACTGATTACATATTTGATGTTTCCAAAATTTAAAAATAAAAACGTAACAGATACAGTAGCAAATTCTGCCTTTTGGCAATTAACCTGGGTATGTACCATCGTTAGTTTTTGGCTGTTGTATAATTGTAGAGCACAAATCTTAGGGATTAAAACAAAACATAATATTCCTTTAATTATTAGTGGTTTCTTGGTTTCCAGAATAGTTATAGAAATTAGACTCAAAAATTTTGCTGCCTTCTTTTCTTTGCATCCATTGCATCCAGAATGGGCTGTCTTTTTGCTGTGTATCTTTGACGAAGCTCTTCTATTTCTCGTTCCATCATGGGGTCCAGTGCTTTTAACCGCATCTGTAGTTCCTCCAAACTTAGATTTTTTAGCTGGGTATAGAAAAAAATGAAAATATGAGTATAGAAAAAATTATCTACAATAGATTAACATCTATTAAGCTTTACCATGACTATTTCAATGAAGTCTTTACATCTTCTTTGAAATATGGTTCAAAAATTAAAACAAGAAGGAAAAGGGCACACTTGGAATAACCTCAAGAAACTTGCAATGAAACAATAAAAAAAAAAACACCTTATTTATAGGAAAGAGCAAATTATGAAACTTTTTTTTAAAAGATTTATTTATGCATACAAGCACTGGGGTGCAGGCCAGAGGTGTGTGGGGGAGTGAGTGAGGGGGGGGTGACAGACAGACAGGGAGCAGAACAGGCAGATCAACGGAGGTATACTGCTGAGGGGAGCAGTGGGCAAGGCAGGAGAGGTCTGCTTCGCCATGTGGGTCCCTTCTCTGGCTGGCAGCAGGGATCAGACTTGTGCTACAGTGGCTGCGGTTTACTTCATAGTGCGTTGCTTAACCCACTGCGCCACCAGGGAGGCCCGAAATGTGTTTTTTAAATTAGATTTATTTAATTATATTTGACATTATTGGTAGTCCCCAGGGCATTCCCACAACCATTTCACTCCTGCACCATCACCTCAGTCCCTTGTGCTCTTTCTGCCCTCATCTCAGTCTCTTCCCCACCCTCCCCCCAAATGAGCCCTTTGGTTTATCTTTGACCTTGTGTGATGAAATGTGTTTTTTAAAAAATAGGCAGAAAGTCAAGTTCACCAACAGACAGACTGCCAAGATGAATTACAGACATATTCTCTCTAATCTCTCACATCCTAGCCAGTCACATTGATCACGAATACTTGCAGAGAGCACCCAAGAATGTCACAAGGTGAATACAGGTTAAAGTAACTATTCTATCTGCACTTTAACAAATGCTCACATATCTAACCTTCTGGTTAACTGGAAATTTATCTAAAATACTTTTATCACAACCATTTTGACAAAGTAAGGTTTTCATGTTAAGATTCAAAATATTTCAAACCTCACACAAACAATGCTGTGGAAGTTCTGATAATAGGCTTGGTAAATTTGAAAGTGAAGTGCCAGTCAAATTTTCACTTTATGTTATAGTTTGACAATAGTGTTATAATTTGACTGAATGATACAGTATGACTATAATGATTTATCTTAGTTACAGTGGCTTCTGAGGACAACGCCAGCATATCCTTTACTGATTTTCTCTGTAACAGTAGGAGAGAGGCCTCATGTCACATGTGTATAGGGGATAAAATTCATTCTGCTGGGCCTCCCTGGTGTAGCAGTGGGTTAAGCAACACACTATGAAGCAGACCACAGCCACTGCAGCACAAGTTCGATCCCTGCCTCCAGCTAGGGAGGAGACCCACACGGCGTAGCAGAACTCTCCTGCCTCGCCCGCTGCTCCCCTCAGCAGCGTATTTCAGTCCATCTGCCTGTTCTGCTCCCCACTCTGTCTCTGATGAATCCTCTCACCACCACCCCCACACCTCTGGCCTATACCCCAGTTCTTGTATGCATAAGTAAATACATTTTAAAAAAATTCTTTCTGCCATATGACAGGATCTATGTCATCAGAGCTTTATTGTATTCACCCATATATCAAAACAGCAAGATTGGATTATCTCTTGAAAAGCATACTTTAGGGACATTGTGTCAGGATTTATGGGATGTCCAGAAATACAGAGTATAACAACAGGGCATTTATTACATTAAAAAAAAATCTAAAATTCTATCTCCTTCCAAAACTGAACCATTAGGGCCTCCCTGGTAGTGCAGTGGGTTAAGCAATGCACTATAAAGCAAACTGCAGTCACTGCAGCATGAGTTCGATTCCTGCCCCTGGCAGGGAGGGGACCCACATGGCAAGGCAGACCTCTCCTGCTGTGCCTGCTGCTCCTCTCAGCAGTGTGTTTCAGTCAGTCTGCCTGTTCTGCTCCCCACTTTGTCTCTGGTGAATCCTTTCACCTCCCTGGACTCTGGTCTGTACCCCAGCTCTTGTACGCATAAATAAATAAATCTTTAAAAACAAACAAACAAAAAACCCTGACCATTAAAGCAATGATGGCAAGCAGGTAGTTTCAAATAATTTGTTAAACCACATGATTTACAGAATGCTATTACATACTCAGTTTCTTGGTAGGTACGGAAAAGAAAACAAAGACATACTAAACTATTTCCTTGCCTTAAGAAACTTACAAATTAGTTAGAAGGATAAAATTAGCAACTATAAACATTTTGAATTGATGCACGACCCTACAAAATCAAGCCCTGTCATATGTGGTATAGATTAAAGTGGGAGGTGCCTAACTCGAATCCAAGAATAAACTTCTCCTGTGCAAATTTTGACATGTTCACATGTACATTTTCCTGGAGAGATTCCTAAGAAAGAAGGGAGTAGTCTTAGTAAGATAATGGAATCTCTGTTTAGTACTAGTCCTTGAAAAGGAGGTGCCTCCGGGCAGTGGGCAAAGCTTTGAGGAGGAGGCCCCGACTACGTTAGGAGAAAGATGGAGGGACATGGAAAACTAGGTGTTGGTGGGGTCCTGGGAACCACAGTCAACTTTGGAGCAGGAAAATACATGAGAGTAATTTAGAGTTGACTTTAATATAACAAGAAATTCCAGCTTCTTTTCTGTTTTAAGAAGAGCATTGTCTTTGATTAATTTATGATCTGTGCCAGAAAACACTCTGATTTCCTTGTAGCATGTCAACTTTAACCAAAAATAGCATTTCACCTTCACTTTACTCATCATACTTGGGCCTAAGTGACTTTAGGCTCCAAAAATCAAATCCATTATCAACTGAAAAAGATTTGTTATCACTGAGGGCACTGAAAAGAGTGAGTCACACACTGAAGGAAATTCAAAAGAGGAGTTTGAAAAAGATAGGAATGGCAGTGCTCTGTGAAAGAGAGCATAGGTCCTCAGAGGATGACTCTGAAGGTGAATACCACTCTGGTTATACAAGTTCTGATATGTACAAAATATGCCCTGTTATTTATAAGTTACACATCACCAAAAGAGCCTAGCACATTGTATTAAACTATCATATATATTTATATATAATGCATAGCATTATATTATGTACTTCATTAACTTTTAATCCAAATATTAATCATACATCTTTTATATGGTCACTAACCTTCCCCTCACTGTGGGGATAATGAATAAGAGAACTTTGATACTTTCTGAGCTGGGTAAACAGGTGACAGTGAGATGAAAGGCCAGCAAATACTACACAAAGCTACATTTCCCTGAGAAAGACAAGGCTAGCTGCCATCTACATGAGATCCAATTCCGCTTTGTCTAAATTGCATCCTATAGTAATCTTTTCCATTGATGAATTTCTATATGACATTTATAATTTTAGCAACACAATTTATTATTTGACTCTGGTCATGAATTATTTAATAATCATGCATGAGTTTCACGTTTCTACTCCAGACATTCTAAAAAAAATAATTAAACTGTAGAGAATGTACCAGAGCTAGAAAATATTCAACTATCCTGCTAAATATGAAAGTGGGTAGAAAAATAGGAATATAGAATAACTCAAAGGAATGGGTTACTCTAAGACAAGGAGAAATAATATACAAAGCAAACAATTATTATCACTTAATTTTTTCAAAATTTAAGATATTCCTATAAATATCTTATACTACCACACTGGGGGCAAACTGTCAAGTTTATAAATATTATATTATAGTAATGGACTGAATATAAGGGAAAGAAACTACTCAAAAAACTTTTTTCCTCTAATATACTTTTATATTTTCACTATGTAAAAATTATGAAAAACAGGTCTTAGATATTGGGGAACCATTATCTGACATTGTTAGGGAATTAGGTATTCATACAAGCAAATTCATGAAGTATCTGAATCTTAGTTCATTATGTGATAAAACTTATCAACCATTTTGAACAGAAAATCTTTCTAAAGCTTTGTACAGGATATGCTGCTTTCTACAGCAGAGGACAAAGAACCTGAAACAACCTTTCCTTAATGATGAATCACCATTATTATCTATTACTAATTTGTGCCATGTATTAATTTGCTCTCTTCTTTTTGGCTTTTGAACTTCATCTGAGGGAAAGCTGTTAGCTCCTTTTCACGGCTATCAATGGGAATAGGTCCTTCTATGGCCACTTTGTTTGTTAATCTATTGGGAATCAGAAACACAATTAAACAATCTTACAAGGCACTATACTAAGTAAGAACAAATTTTGAGAGAAAGCCTGAAACTGTTTTGGGAGAGACAGAGCATGGTTTTAGAGCTAAGGTTTGTAATAACTGCTTCTAGTATTTCTATATCTACTTGTAAAGTCTGATTTCAGATTTGTGGCTGTATAAGGTTGAGGTTATAGGAAATCTGACTTCTATATGTTTTCAGGTGGGCTGTCAGAGACCTTGAGAAAATTCATTTAAAATTTATTAAAATATGTATTGACATTTTCTGTGAATTAAGCACTAAAGATACAAAGATGAATAAGACATTCTTCTGAAGAATTTGCAATTTGGCTGAAAGATAGGTCCATGTACAGATAACCCACTGAAGGAAGAGTAAACTGAGAAGACAGGAAATAGAACAGGGGAGATGGGGAAACAGTATGAGCAGAAACATCAGGCACAGAAATAGCTGGTATTCTGGAGATGCTAGTTAACTGCTAGGATGTGCAAAGGACAGACAGGGAAAGAGGCTCAGGAGATTAAGAAGGAAGGGAAGGGGAGGCCTTAAGCCTGCTACAACAGGCTTTCTATAGACAAGAAAGAAATGCTAGGCAATCCTGAACATAAAGGTGACACATGTGAATGAGTTTAAAAATTTTTCTCCAAACAGATATAGAAAATAGATTGTCAGGAGAAAAAATCATGGACATGATTCATCAAAAGGTTACTATAGTAGTGAGGAGACATCAGGTGGAGATGATGTCATATATGGATTATAATTTGTAGATTGTAATTTAGAGTTTTAGATTCTAAGACAGAGATTCACACTCAGGGAGTCCTCAGGATGTAGGATGAGGAAAAAATTAGTCAGGAAAAGGCTTTCTCCCTGATCTTATGATTTGTCTATGGTATTCAACAGAAAATAATCCCTTAATCTTAGCATTTTATGGTCAAAGGCTCTTATTGCTTTGTTAATAGAACAGAAATATTCACTCTACTGTATGGTATAATCTAGACAAAAAAATGTGACGATAACTAGTACAATTTTCCATTTTTTGGTACATTAGGTATGATGTATAGACATGACCTCTGGCTGGTTCTGACTTCTGATTAAGCCCTAATAACATATTTAGCACTTTTGTGTTCTTATGGCTATCAAGCCTCCCACAGGCATGACAATGGTTCAGATAACAACATGTGATAAAAATGGTCCCATGATATATAATCCACTAGCAACCTTTTAAAATGCTAACTTAGCACAATTTTTTTGATCAGTAGGATAGTATTAGAAGGGAAAAATGAGTTTTCCTAAATGTCAGTATTATTGTACCAAAAGTTTTCCTCATTAAAATCAGTTTACTGAAAATTTTCATTAGAGATGAATTCACTTCAGAATTGTTATGTTTATGGATCAGAGAGGTTGTGACAAGTCAACGTGAGTTTGCTTTTTAACATAGTTAATAAGTGTTACTTATGAGTCATCTTCACAAGGGCCCTTTATGTGTTTTAGACTAATTTTACTTAATAAAATTTAGTAATGAGTTTAATGATAAAATAGAACTTGTGCAGCCAACAGTAATTGTTAAATCTTCAAGTCTTTAAAACTGTGAATGAATTCTGAAGCTTGACAATTCTTACAGACCAGAACATATAACTTAAATGAATAAGTGGGCCAACACATAGTAAGGAGAACTTGAATATAAAGACAGAAGCAGCACACACAACCTCTTCAAAACATGGTCAAAGAAAAAGATGAGTTTTGAACAATATAATTTGGCTACCTACGGCCTTTTTTTTTTGTATTCACAAGAATTTTTGCTTTTTTGGAACATTTGAAATGAAAAGTGTCAGGGGACAAGTCATATTAATAACATATTAATAAACATATTAATAGAGAATAAAAGCAATTTTCCTTATAAAAGGATTTAAACTGAGATCAGGTAAAATGATCGCATGGGTATGAGAGAGACACATTTTGAGATCTAGCCACTGCAAGTGACAAAGTCATTTGTTGAACAGAAGCATAAACTATAAAGTTGAGTTATTTTAGGTATGAAAATGAGAGCTAGTTTGCTCAAAGTTACACTCCTGGTTAATGACACAGACATGACCTGACCTCTAGGTCAACACGTTTTTCTCATTATACCAAGTATGATATTCTTAATCTAAGAGAGTTGTCACCACAAATTGGGGGCAGCAGGGGTGTTCTACGGACAAATCCTGACTCTTTAACCTGAGCTGAAAGGAAAAATGGTTTTTAAATGTTCTGCTATGGAGGGCACAATGGGTAGATATACAGCAGTCTATTAAATGGCATAGACTACAGAAGCTCAGCAAAAAGCAGAACTCTTATCTTCCTGAAGTTTTCAGGTCAGCTGGTAGACTATCTCTCAGTTCTTAAAAAAGTTTGTTTCAAGCAAATGAAAGATGTAAAGAAAACGCCTAAACTTTTTCTTTTTTTTAAGATTTATTTATTTATAGATACAAGAGCTAGAGTACAGGCTAGAGTCCAGGGAGGCGAAAGGATTCACCAGAGACAGAGTAGGGAACAGAACAGGCAGATCTACTGAAACACACTGCTGAGAGGAGCAGTGGGCGAGGCAGGAGAGGTCTGCTATGCCATGTGGGTCCCCTCCCTGGCCAGGAGCAGGGATCGAACTCGTGCTGCAGTGGCTGTGGCTTGCTTCATAGTGCATTGCTTAACCCACTGCGCCACCAGGGAGGCCCAGAAAACACCTAAACTTCTTAACAATAGATAGATATATGGGTGGATGGATACCTGTTCATAAGGTAAATGATTACATCAACATTTTGTTTGAAAATTGGTTATTTGGTATCTTAGTAACAGCTTGATTTTGCAGTTCATTTGTTAATGACAGCTCTGGAAAATCACATTTCATTCAGGAGGTAAGAAGATTACAGATCAATATCCAAAAATATCACAAATATCAGTATTCCTTAAAAAAGAAAATCCAAATAAAAGATATGATGCAAATGCGTAACTCAGTATCTCTTGCACAAGACTTTGAAGTGAAGTTAATATGGAAAATAAATGAAATCAACACTGATAATTTTGCCACTTTAAACTTTTAATAAGTAGAATTATTTCTGTTTATTTTCTTACATTGTTGTTAGTTTTTGGACTCCCCTTAGGAGTCATCCCTGTAGTTGTCCTATCACCATGGCATCCCAATAGCCCCTTAGGCTCTTTCCTCCCCTGTTTTGAACCCTCTCCCTTACCATTCCCTGCTGCATACCTCAGATCTATGTATGGTCAGCTTGCAAGTTTTGTCTTTTTTCTTGACCCTCTATGTGGTTTCCCTCTATTCTTCATATAAATGAGAATACCTTACTGTGCTTAGCATAATACCTTTTACTCCATGTTGCTGCAAATGGCATGAGTTTACCTTTTTTGATTGCTGAGTAGTATTCTATTATGTATATATCCCACATCTTCTTGATTCATTCACCTGTTTTGGAGTGTTTAGGATGCTTCCATATCTTGGCTATTGTAAAATAGTGCTGCAATAAACTTAGGAGTGCAGGTTTCCTTTCAAACTAGTGTTTTTGTGTTCTTTGGGTAGATTTCTAGGAATGGATCATTTTTAGTGTTTGGAGGACCATGCACACAGCTTTCCATAGTGGTGGACCAGTTTACATTCTCACCAGTTAGAAGGTTCCTTTTTCACCATATCCTCGGCAGCATTTGTTGCTTCTGTGGTTTTTAAAATATGGGCAGCTCTTCACTGGTTTGAGATGGTATCTCGTTGTGGTTTTGATTTGCATGTCCCTAATTGCCATTTACACTTCATCTTTGGAGAAGCAGAATTATTTCTTAACTCCACAAGAAATATTGGAAGTCTGCTTATTACTCATCAGGAAGAGTTGTCAATAAAATTAGAAATTTAAGTTTATGTAGCCAATCTAATATTAAAACCTAAAATACCACATTCAAATGATGAGAAGGAATTACTTTCTAAAACAATTTAATTTTAAAAGATCTGGAAGAAAACATGTAGCTTTTTACACTATTTTATTTTGCCAAAATAATACTAATTAAATGAGAGAGTATTTTTTAAAAGTCAATTTAAAAAAAAACAGCAGTAATAGGATTATGAGGTTTTTAAATGTATAAATGTAGTAACATTTCAAGACTTAATGGGTTCATGAGTTGCTGATAATAAGTTTGTCAAAATAAATGAGACACCACCACAATGAAGCAAGTTACATGTTAATGTTAACACATTTAGTCAAATAGTCAATCAAGAAAATCCTGTATAAGGTTTGCTGTGTTTACTGGGAAAACAAACTCTTCCTAGCAACTTGTTTAAATAAATCTCACAGATGCTACAGACCTTATTAGTGGCCTGTGATTAAAAAAATATGGATTGCTAATACTGTATCCTGACTCATCTATTTTCCCATCTGCTAGCAATTCTAACAATATGAACTATCAACAGAATGGCTAACAACAATAATTTTCTATGGCAATTTTGATGCTGAATTGCCTATAGCGTTTTGTAAGGTTTACTAGCGCATGCCTTAGACTGTTCTTAGTTGTTTGTGGCCTGGAGCAACTTATTCTTTTCCCCCCTAATATTCCATTTTAGCTCAAACCTTTACTGTGTTGAACAGACTCTGGTTTGGTTTTACAAAACACTGTTCATGGAGGTTGCCACACTCATTTTAACTAACAATGTGAGTGGGAAACACACCAAAGTGCTAGTCAAGTCCACTGATTAGTTCTATATAAACAGGTAAGGGCCTTCTGCCAAAAAGGCTGAGCAACAAGGATAATAAGTAGTAAAGTAAAAAAATTTTAAACAGCAATGTATTAAGGCTTTTTTAAAAAAGTAAATTTCTGGCCACTCAGAAGTATATAATAAAAGAGCTTTTGAATCAATCCCAATTCTGGGATTATACCTGAAAACTGCCATGAAGTATCTATCCTAGTTGTTTAACCTCAGAGTATCTAGAGTAAATTTAAGACATTTAGATCTCATTTTCATTCTCAAAGAAAAGAAAGAAAATCACAACTTATGGATATCAATGGAAGAAAAGAGGAAAGTGCCAATTATTGGTCACTGAATACAGTCATTTAAGGTTCTGTCAGACACTACCCTGGGGCCTGCACATTTAGTAATGTAATCTCAGCAACCACCGTATAGGTAAAGACACATTATAGGTAAAGACACTTGGAAAGCCCGAGGGACTCACTCTAGGGCACACAGCTATAGGTAATTAAGTGCAGGCTCTAAAAGACAACATCAAATCCATTAACATAAATTTGAAGTAGAATCTACTGAAAACTGTTTCTTGGGTTTCCCAAGAACTACAAAATCACTTCTAAATTCAATTATTATGTAAAACAGTTTTTAACACAATGTTACAGATTGAAAATAGGTAAACATTACATAGAAAGTCCTACCTTTCCTTTCTAATAAGTATTTTACTTACTAGATATGAATATATTTTAGTTACAATTAGCCTTATGAAATAAGGGTTATTAAGCATTTTTCTATTTAATCAGTTATCCAGTAAAATCAACACAATTCTATACAGTATTTTGGATAGAGGCATAATTTTATCAATAAAAAAAAGATATGCTGTGACAAAACCAAGACCTGTTCTCTGACATAAAAGCCAAGACTTTGCTTGTGTCCATTCAGACTGTCCCACCCTTGGCGTGGTGCGGTGTGGTGCTCCACTTGAATCTAGCAGATGAGCTATACAACGATGAGCATAATTGTAATTTTCTTCTGGAGAAGTCTGCACCACCCGTGTACAAAAGGAATAATGAAATTTTAGTTGTACTCCTCAAACCCATTCTATTTATGATTTTCAGCTTCTAGTAAGTAGTTTTGCTGATAAAAATATTAGAAAAAAGTTAATCTGTGACTAGTTCTCCTATTTTATAAGAAGTTTTAAAAATCTAGGTTTAGGACAACAAAATCTGAGTAACTTGAAACTAACTGGTAATTTAATCTTTCTAGAATTACTAAGGGTGAGATGACAAAGTTCTATTGGCTTTTACTGATGTCTTATTTCAGTGATTCTGAGTGACCCTTTAAAACATTGATAAAACTGCAGATGAGGAACAAATTAAGTGATTAATTTGCTTATACTTCATTTCTTTATAGTTTAACTATATATGACTAGTTATGGAAGATCATAAGCATTAAGAAAAAGTATATCTCTAACTATACAGATATAGTTTATATCTGTGTATTTTGTTGGGCATGTAAAATAGCTTCTTTTTTCTCTACTTTTCAGTTGTGCTATGGCAAATTTCTCTGACCCATTGCTGAAGAAACCTTGGAGAGATGTCATATACTTCTGGTTATCTTTAGTTATTTAAAGTCCAGATTAATTATAAACTTCCATCTTATAGATCACATCCCTCCTTCCAGTATGAGCCTGCACAGAAAATTTGCCCCGGAAGGAATGATATCTGTGCCTGGAGCCTTCTTCCCAGCTCTTTCCAAGGTCTACCTCTTTTGGTGTTGGAGACAGGAATCTTATGAAATTATTACTTGTCACTGAGGTTAAGTTTCTGACTTAGTTAATTACCAATAATTTGTGCATAAGAAGGGGTATGTCAACTGGCATCATCCTGGTGCTCAAATCTTTTTGAGAGGGGCAGCCTTCTGGGTGGAGTTTTGTCTCCTAAAGCCTGGAAACCACCTCTGTAGCATATGATCTGACCTCTTTTTTCGAGAAACAGAGAATGCAGAGATTCTTCTCTATACTCTGCAGGGGCACGAGAACCCCAGGAAGGGGAGAGAGCCACTTGTCTTTATTTTACCTAGCATACCACACCAAGGCCTTCAGTTAGCCTACAGGCCTTGGTTCTACTTACAGAACTTTGTGGAGAGAAACAGTTATGTTCTATATCTGTGTTATTATATCCTCTGGATTTGAAGAAACTTGCTTACTGGGCTCTGCTCCAATGGAACATCAGTAGGTTTGCAAGTTCAATGGGCTGAGCAAACAGCTGGATGATTTACTGGATGCCAGTCTCCCTTTCTTGCAGGCACTACCAGTCTCTGTAAATAGTGCCTTTCACAACTTATCTCTCCCATTCCAACTTTAAACAAGAAGAAAGTTACTTTCATGCCATTCCACCAGCCACTAAAGTGTGAATTCCATCAGGAAAGGAAATTTTGTAAATAGCTACATCTCTTAGTACCTAAAATGCTGTGCTTGGAACACAGTAGGTACTTAATAAATATTTGCTAAACAAATGAAAAATGATGGGGGCTTAATAAACCCTGAAAGGAAGTGTCTGGCTGCAATTTAAAACATGGGTTACTTAGTGCCTATGCGCAGTCATAAAATCCCTGTGGTGTCACACTGTGGCGTGTATCAGTTAACTCTGGGGTGGGGGTTGGGGGGTGGGGGAAGAGAGACAGTCAGGACAACTACAAATAAAAGATTCCTAATCCTTTAGAGCTGAGATATCTAAATCTGAAGTTCTTTGAAAACACCATACAATAAGAATCATGGCTTGATAGCTTTTGTCTATAAAACAATATAAACTCAAAATACCAAAAACTGTTTTTTAAAAATTTAAAAACAATTTTGATCAAAGTTCTTCCTTGCCACATGAGTCTCAGAAAATGAAATTCACCAAAAAGGAAAGTTCTAACACTGTCATCAATTTTAAAATGACATGTTTTTTTGCCTGAAGCAGCATTTTTAATCTTTCAGATAGTAAAAGACAAATATATAAATTCAATTATGACCTTATGAAGAGATTTAGGAATTTAAGAGGACAGGAGGAAAAAAACAGAGGCCTCCTACAAAAATATTCACAAGATTTTTATAACAACCAGTTTTATGCAAACTTAAAAGCAAAACAACCAACTGAATAAAACTGAAGTAACAGCTTCTACCCTTTTAATTATAACTTTATAAAAGTATGTTCAACAATCCTATATCAATCTAAGGTAAAAGAAAATAGAAAATCATGCTAAATGAACATAAAACTAATTATTAAATGTTTCTTATGGGGGAGGGATTAAATTTTCAATGTCAGTGTAAATGTTTCAAATTTTTAAGTTTCTGGTTTAGGTTGCAGACAACAGAGTTTGTAGGTTATCTGAGATAGGACAACTAATATGTATAAAACATTTACAGTACAGATGAGATAGTAATATAGTAGCATCGAGTGCAAACACAACTGCTTAGAGTAAAACTTTATTGCAAACTAAAAATTTCAAACTAGGTGACTAAACAGATATTCTACAGTCTTTTTAAAGTCTGAGAATAGAATCAAATTATAGGTTTAAAAACTGTTTTGGTATCAACTAATTCAACAGCAAGTATAGCACCTTAACTTTATCTCTAAAACTACCTTGCAAAATAAGAACATTCCCAAATGTTCCCAGAACTTTTCAGTGCTGAGCTGACCAAGCTGCCACCTCTCAGAGGCAGCAAGACTTTTGGCTTGATCATCCTTGAAACAAACACCTGCTTTCTGAGTGTGGACTACTATGTGGACACAGAAGCAAAACAGAGAACTGAAGTTGACCCACTTTGCATCTTGTAAGAAGTCAGGAAACTGGTTACTCATAGAAATTTAAGGGTCAGAATTTGAGCTCTGGTTTGAATAACATATTAATATGAACAAGTTTTGCTGTTAAATCTTTACATTTTATTTTTCAGCATGAAATTGCAGCTTAGCCTTTAAAATCCAATTTTAATAAGGATAAAGATAAAAGGAAAAATGCATCTTTAATTACTGACCAAATGTAAGACATACTGTTGATTTACCTTCTGTGGGAAAGTAATGAAAAAAGCTAAGTGGCTATTAATTTCTTTTTTTTTTTAAAGATTTATTTATTTATGCATACTGGGGTATAGGCCAGAGGTGTGGGGGTGGGGGTGAGAGGATTCACCACAGAGAGCGGGGAGCAGAACAGGCAGATCAATAGAAGTACACTGCTGAGGGGAGCAGCGGGCACAGCAGGAGAGGTCTGCTGCACCATGTGGGTCCCCTCCCTGGCCAGCAGCAGGGATCGAACTCGTGCTGCACTGGCTGCAATTTGCTTCATAGTGCTTTGCTTAACCCACCGTGCCACCAGGGAGGCCCTAAGTGGCTATTAATTTCAATAGGCTTTTGAGATATATTCCATAAGATGTTGTTAGCAAATGACTGAAACATACTGTTTCACTGGGTACTCTTCTGAAATTGTTTGTATTGCTATGCAAGATCATGTAACTCCCAATTCTGGATAGGTGACCTACCAGGTTTAGTAACTAGTAACTGGAACCAACAAATGCTGGAATTTTTCAATGCTTTCTCAAACAAGAAAATTGTAGTGAAATTACTCTGCCAAATTTTAGAGTAGAAATGCAATACCACAAAGGAGTAAGTAATTTTAAAGAATACTACATGCAAAGGAATTACCTTCAACCTGACTCAAATACTGGAGTCAGTATTTGACTACCACACTGCCCGCTCCCGGGTGTCGTTTATTTAGTTAGGAATATCTTCCCATTACGGTTCTTTCTGCCAAAGTGTATGACTGTGTAACTGCTAAGCCCATCCCCTGGTTTGACACCCCCTCCCACATCTCTCCTAGTCACCCCCAGATGTGAGAAACAGGCACTGCCAGAGCCTCCTTTGCTCTGACAGGGGTGTCCACTGCCTTATCTCACCTATGTGGTCTTTTAGGTTAACCACTCCCAATTTGCTAGACTGGTCTCTCACTCACTCTCACTCTCAATTTTCCAAACCGGTTTGAAAGTCAGGGCAGCCAGCTATGATGGCCCATGCTGTCAAATGAAGAAAGAACCCTTACCTACTGAGGCAGTTGCAGATTTTGTTAGTTATGTCCATCTTTTTTAACCACTGGAAATTTTGTTTTTCATTGGCCTTTAACAAGTATCATCCTCTTTATTACACCAACTAATAATAAAGAACTCACATGTCCTATAGATGGTTTTTCTAGGTTGACAGCAATAGAAGTTTTCACACTCCTGTCATTCTCTGTTCTGAGTATATATAAAAAAAAGAATGACACTATTATTCTTAAGAACTAGTGGGTTTTTAACCTGCAGAGTGACCAATAATTTAGTAATTGGCTCTAAATAACTGGTTACTATTTTGTGAAATTTCTTAAACCTTGTTAAGAAACTAACTTGTAGAATACCTGAAGGATAATGCTTGTGAATAGCAAAAATGGAAGAAATAGGATGGAATAATATTAATCGTCCCCAATTAACTGAAAAGTAACCAAAGAGATTCTGAATGGGGAGGCCCCTTCTGAAAATAGCAGGTGAGTGAAGAGTCTGATCAGCTCTAGGACTCTAAAGGTTCTTAAAAGGATGAGAACAGGCTTTCAGCTTCATGGATGGTTCCTGAGAAGTATGGAAGATGGGCCACTGTCATATCAATGGTATTTGGAACGAGGAAAACATGAGACTACTGAGTTCCACAGACATGATTGGGGGCAGTTCCTGAACTCCTCACAAGGGCAAGAGCTCAGCCTCTATGGGAGGCCTAGGTTGCCGGCTCTCCAGCTCCCTCTGGTGACCATATTTGGCACCACTTTTCTCCCCTTTTATTAAGAACAGAGACCACCGTTTCTTCTTTTTTTCTTTAAAGCACAGTTCATTTCAAAACTTCTTTTAGTTAAGGAAGGAATCGCCGATATTATAGCTTGGCTGTGGGTCTATGGTAAATTACTTATTAGATGTAAACACAGTACTCAAAAGAGTAAGCTATAATGATTTAAAAAGAGAAAATGTTACCCCAAATGCATTTAAAATTCTAGTAAAATGGTGGTGGGAACTCTATGGGGACTACAACTGATTCCAAATATGCATAAATTAATTTAATAAAAAAATAAAATCCCATGGGTAAAGCTACTTAAATGAAAAGATGTGTGAAATCTAACCTTTTGCAGGCATGTATTTCACAATAAATATTCTTGTATATGGAATCATATTACTGTAAATTTCATGCGCATAATAGTTAACATACTGAGTGCTTAGCATCAGCAGATGCTATGCTTAAGTGTTATCTCATTTAATAAGTAATAATCCATTTAGTAGGTAATAATATCTTTAACAATCCTATAAGTAGATAATAATATCACCATTTCTCAGACACACTCTTGGAGACACCAAGAGTTTAAACAAGACATTTAGCTATTAAAAAGGACAGTCAGGATTTGAATCAAAAGCAATCTAACTTCAGAACTGGCACTTTTGAATGTGATACAACAACAGAGATACACAGTATGGCAACCATAATAATTTTCCCCCAAAAGGGAAGGTTTCCTAATGATTTTAAATTAGCATAGAATTTAAAGTTAGCATAGAAACTTAAAGGTCAATGATGATTAAAAACTAAGTCTAGCTAAATAGCATTTATAGATGTTTATTCATGTATACTATACAGTTGAAGAGAGTTTATAATTGGTCAGGAGAGTCTGAGATCTAATATTTTTCAAATAATAATGTATTTTAAAATACTTCATAATTTGCAAAGCATGTTTATATACAATATATCAGAAGGACTCATTAGAAGTTTGTGAAATGGGACAGATAATTCTTTAAACAGGCATTCTTATTTTATAGGTATGATTAATGATTTGTAGAATGAAGAAATAACTCCATGAGTAACGCAATTTCCAAAAAATCTAAGATGCTCCAAATGACTGAATTACAATGAATTAACCTTAGTCTGTAATCTTACGTTATAGAAATAATAAGAGAATCTTCACAATAAACAAACAAACAAAACCTGGCTTCACTTTATTTCTGCTTTATCTGTAATAGATAATTCAACAGTAATGACTACTGCTGAACCAGAAAAACTCTACAAAAAGGAGAAAATGAAACCAGAAAGTAAAAAAGCCACAGAAAGCAGAACAACTGGTATGGATCATACCATACTACACTGAAGGGGGAGCAAAATGGTCTAAGAATTATGAGCTTTAGATGGAATGAGTATACAAAGTACTTAGCATTTTAAGAGTCCTTAATTTCATAACTTTATAAAATTTCTAAAATTTGTTGCTTAGTTTCATAACTTCTAAGAGACCACTGCCATTTACACAGCAGATCAAGTACATTTCAAAAGTACTATGAAAGTAAGCTATTACTTTTGTTCAAAAGAAAGTAGCTTGTGATTCTAATTACAAGACAAAGTCCCCAATTCTTTCTGATTATAAAGCCATGAAGTTGAGCAACATTCCTGCTGTCCCCATCCTCCTCCACACCCCTGTACTAATCGAGAACTCAAGCCTCCCTCTGGTTCAAGGCCAGAATGCCCTGGAGTGCTCTTAGAAACCTCGCTACATGGCTATCTCTCTTCTCTTGGCCTCTCTCAAACTTTCTTAGTCTTTAGCATCAACACAGGAATACTTCCTAAATATCTCCTATCTTTGTAAATATATATATTATATATATAGCTATATTCAAAAGAATAGGTTTATTATCTAGGGAGAGAGGAGTAAGGCCGAGAACGTAAGTCCTGCCCTCACTTCCACCTGTCTGGCTGTCACAATTTGAATCTCTCTTCTGTTTAAAGTCATACTTCTCAGCAGTGTAGCGAAAACAGTTTCTACTTTCTAAACTGGCACTCACACTTCAATTTTAGACGGTTCTGTCCCCCTCATGGTCCTGAGAGTCTGCCTGCTAGGTCATCAAAGTCAAATGAATTCTTAATTTCTATTATCTCATGCTGCATTTTTTATTTTGTCCACATCTTCCTTCTTATACTTCAGATACATTGAGCAGGTACCTAACAAATGCTTGTTCAGTAAATTAGTAGCAGAAATAAGATTAAGCATAGCCCCATTGTCTAAAAGTTATACTAGCTTTGTAAAATCTCTAAAAACATTTTTTAGGGGCTCTGGTCCATTTTAAGTCTCTTTAATTTTGAGGTGGAATCTTGTCTTTGCTGGACACAGGAAAGTATGAACTTTTAAAAATCTGTGATTTTTTAAAAAAAAGAGTTGGTTCTCCTGGACAAAACAGTAGATATTACTACTTTAGTAATACCTGCTAATAGTAGATATTAACAAGAAATGATTTGTCATCATATAATCTATCAATATTATTATTAAATTAATGATACATCATTTTTGTATTTCAAAAATCACCATTCTGTTCATCAATTTAAGTATTCATCATCATTATGGTATAACTTAAAGGTATTCAGGAAAACAATTTAGTATTAATCATTAAAGATGTTACTGTGATAGTTTCCTGAAATCAGAGTTCATCTGTATATCTACATTCAACAAGATAACAGGTCACAACCAGTGTAATGAACCTCAGTTCAAGTGTTTGACATCATAGTACTGGCTAGAGACCAGAAGGCTGGTGAATGGTCAGGTCTGTGTGCTTAAAGGCCTGCACTTAGGGGTAAGTATAGACTTGGTCAAAAGTACCAAACACAGGGGCCAAGAAAGGAGGCAGAATGTATAGTACCCATTTATACAAAAACAATGATAACAAACAAACAAAAAAAGAGTGGGAGAAGAGAGGACAGCAGTGATAGACTATCTTAGTTCATCTCCAGTCTTTCTCCAACACAATAAAAACAGCTTTAGTGCTGACTACAATTACTATAATAGATTGTTCTAAAGGTTGCTCTTTTATTGTTTGAAAGCAAAAAATCCTAGTATCAGAAAACATTAATCGACAATAAGATTATAGACTTTGTTAAAAAACAGAATCCATCTAATATTACTTGATGAAATTTCAGCTGAAACATGTATTTGAAATGTGTAAAAATAAAAATAGATAAATCTCTTAAGAAGGGCTCTTTTAGCATCATTTGACATCTACGCTATGCCAGGACTCAGCATGTTTAAAGAAGTAAAAGAAACAAAAAACAAACACTGTCACCGTGAGCCCTAATGAGAATCTCAACAGCAGAGTTAGCAACAATGACCTATTTTTTTAAACAGATTTCAAACAATGCTATTTGCTCCTGTACAAATTTTACTTTGTGCCTATGACCTTTCTCAGTTCAAGCAATGTCACTCCACATAAATGGCCCTGATTAAGTAGATCATTAATCATGACTGTTAAGATTAAGTATGGTAAACAGAATAGTCTGATGTTCTAGTTCATTTTAAAGAGAACTATATGGGGCTATAAGGATTTTCTACTTTTGCTACATTTTAAGGCAAAGGTAGAAAGAAATACAGGGCAGAGAAAACATCAAAATTTGACACTTAATCCAACAGATACTTAATATAATAGTTTTTATTCAAACCATTGGGTAAAAAAGTTTCATATTCCACATGCATTCAATAATAATAATGTGCTCTTTTTTTCCCTCAGGTAATTTGTCAAAACAAAGGGAAGGTAAGAATCACTCAGTGGTTTTCTGGCACACATGAAGACTTGGGAGTACTTTTAGTCCACTGCAGAGACCTTCCTGCCCCACAAACTCTAAAATGGGGCAGACTTGGGTTTACACTGGTGAGGTGATGAAAGGTCAAGGTAAATTATCAGGCCTAGTCAGAACTGCAAAGGACACTGACATGAGGTCACTGCATTAGAGTTATATTTATCTATTGGCAGTCTTAATGGTTATGGGTAAGTGTTCTGGTTATGCAGTCTCTTGTAACAAGAATTTGCATTCCAATGGAAAATGAGGGAGGGGCAACAATCCCACGTGGAAGCAATGTTAATCATCACCCACCCCACCCCCCTAATTGAGAACTGACAATCATGTTTCTCCAAATGAAAAAGGCAAGTGCATGAACAGATTTCAGTGTTGCAATAAAACTTACCAAAAAATAATCAGTGGCATTTTAATGACATGAATAATACTGAGCAAGTGATAATTATTCATAACTGATTTGATTTCAAAAATAACCATGGCCAAAACTATTTTTACACAGTTAACCCCCAATTTTTCCAAGTTCTTTAATAAATCTATAGAGTATATCACTGTTGATTTTCCTAGCATTACATACATATCCTTTTCTTGGTGGGGTGGTGGTGGTTATTTTATCTTATTTATTGCCAGACTTACATCCTTTAAAAGATATGTGTCTTAACTCTAGTTCTCTCAATGCTTATGACTAAGGGCTGAGAGCTTCCATACATCTCTCCACAAATCACATTCATGGGTTATTTATTCTGCCAAGAACCCATTAGCTGTGCCTTCATTTACTTCCCACCCTTGCTATCCACCCTGCAGCTCTGACTCTGGACAGGCTTGGGAAAGGTGAAATTGTGGGCTATAAAATTACAATGGCTGACCTAGCATAAGCATCAAACCAGGGAGTGTCCCTAAGGAAGAGAAGGGGCAGGGAAGGGACAAAAAAGGGAAAAGAGGGGACCGCCCTGGTGGCCAAGGGGTTAAATTTCAGCTTTATCAAGTTATGGCCAGCCAGCAGGCCCAGGGGAGCTGTCCCACATGGTGCAGCATTCTCCTCCTGTCTCCCCTCAGCAGTGTATTTCAGTCAATCTACCTGTTCTGCTCCCAACTCTGTCTATGGTGAGCCCTCTCATCCCTGTACCTATGGCCTACACCTCTGCTCTTAATAAAATAAAATTAAAAAAAGAACGGAAAGGAAACAGAGAAGAGACTCTAAGGAGATTTTTCAGGGTCTCTGAATCTTAGTACTATTGACATTGTGGGCTGGACAGTTACTTATTACAGAAGGTTGTCCTATGCATGTAGGATATTTAGCAGCAACTTGGTCTCTATTATAAGAGCCAAAAATATCTTCAAACATTACCAAATGTTCTACGAAGGGAAGAATTACGGTCTACCATGAGGGCCCTGGTTATAAAGAGGTTTAAGAAGAAAATGAAAGAGAGAGAAAGACCTGAAAGACCATGCTACATGTGGAAGAAGCTAGTGGTTCTTGGTAACTCAGCTTAACGGCACTTTTAGAGTGAGCACAAAGACAAGGGCACTGGAGGGCAGGTGAAGTAAGAGAAAGGTAAAGAAGATTCCAACTTTCACTAATCTTGCCCCTTACTGAAAGGTGATCCTCATGTATGTCCTAAAGAGTATTCAGATCTTTCTTAAAGCTCTGGCTTATAAAGGCCACCAGGAAGCAGAAAGGGATTGAGATTTGAAGGTGGGGTGTGGAAATTTTCCTTCCTTATTAAGCTGAAGTATACATGTCTACAACTGTGCCTATTTCCACCAACAGCGTGTTTCTCCAACTGCTCTATATACTATTGTTTCCTATCTTTTGCCATCAGTTTGGGATTATCTTCTGGGATTTTCCTTTCTCCCCATGTTCCTGATGAGTTGGCAGTGGTTATTTGCTGCTAAATGCATTTAAATTCTTTCATCTTTGGTGACAAAAGAATGTATGTCAGAGCTGCGATGGGAAGGACACAGTTAAACAGGATGCCATCTGTAAGGATGACAAACTTCATTTTTAACAGTTTTACCTTTGGCAGCTCTGATGGACTCCACTTGGGTGAAAATATGAGGGAATTCCTTTCTATGTGATAGAGTAGGAATGTAGGTTAGCAAGAAATTCTAGAGGCAGTGAAAGAAATAAAAAAGTATATCAAACATTCACCTTTTGATAAGCCAGAGTAAGTTTTTAAGAGTAATGTTCACAGATAATAACCTAAAACTGTGGATAAAATACTGAAGGCTATTGAGAGTAAACAAAAATACATTTTTACCCCTCTGCAAGACATTGTAACTGGGAAGTAAACCAAAATTACTTGACATATCAAGAATTGAGAAAATTTGATCCATTAGCAAAGGAAAAGACAATCAACAGAGACTAATCTTGATACAACCCAGATATAGGAACTGACAAGATTTTAAAGCAGCTATAATTAGTGAGGTAAGTGGAAATATGGTCATAATGAAAAAATGGGAAATGTCAGTAGAGAAATATGAAATATAATAAAAAACCAAATAGAACTGAAAAATTCAATATCTGAAATGAATGTTTACTGAATAGGTTTACTAGCAGAATGGTAGTAAATCTACTAACAGAAGATCTACTAGAAAATGATCAATAGAAATTATCTGGTCTGATGAAGAAAGAAAAGACTACAGGAAAAAAATAATAGCACTACAGGAATTTAAAAAAAATCTTTCAAAAAGTCTATGAGGTGTATTTGGAGCTCTAACAGCTGTGAAATGAGAGAATGGGGCAGAAAAAAATATCTGAAAGAATAACAACTAAAAACATCCCCAAATTTGGTAACAGACAAAATTTATGAATTTAAGACGCTCATGAACCACAGTTAGATCATATACAATGTTAGTGACAAAGATCTATGCCTGTTTTTGCTGAAAACAAAAAACCTTGAAAATAGAAAAAAAAATCACACATTACATATAGTGAACATATGAATCTTTCATGCATAGGAATTTTAATTGTTAAAGACTTCTCTTTAGAAAATTTGGAGGCCAAAAGACATGAAAATTAATATTTTAGATATTCTGGGGGATGCACATACTTTACTATAAAGGCACAAATAGGTTAAAGTAAACGGATATAAAGATAGAAAGCAAATAGTAAACAAAAGAGCTGTATTAGTACGAGGGGGAAAAGCATATGACCTAACTGACACAATGTAATCTCAAAAAATTTTTTAAAAATCACTAAGAACAAACCCCCCAAAAAATCCTCTTTAAAATACTATGGCACTCAATTCTAACTATCAGAAAATCTAGAGGGCAACGTCTCTCCCAGCCAGCATATATCACAATTACTGCAGAGACCACCGAGAGAAACCCAAGCTTGGTGTGGTTTCCACTGCCACTGCCCACCTACACAGTGAAACCCCACAGAAATAACAATAATTTGTTGAATCAGAGATTCTCTATTGGGGGAATAATGCAGGCTATGCTCTTGCATCAAAATTGGCTGAGAGAATACATACAAAACACAAAGCAAATATGGAAAAATGTTATTTGCTGAATCTGTATTTTTTTATTTACTATCTTTAAGCTTTATAAAAAAATTTCCAAAATGAACAAATGAGGATGAAGAGTTTTACTTAAAATACCCTCTCCTTTCTTACCTTCTTATTTTCATATATTCTTCATGCTGGTGTGTGTGCGGGGAGGTGACATCAGGATACCAGCTATATACTTTGAGAAAGAACCTCATGATTTTGTTAGTCATATAACAAAACCACTGATATAAAACCCGCAACTATGTCTACATTCATGTTAAACAATTTCTTTTTTTTTTAAAGGTTAATTTATTTACACATACAAGAACTGGGGTACAGGCCAGAGATGTGGGGAGTGAGAGGATTTACCAGGGACAGAGTGGGGAGCAGAACAGGCAAATCTACAGAAATACACTGCTGAGGGGAGCAGCAGGCCAGACAGGAGAGATCTGCTGAGCCATGTGGGTCACCTCCCTGGCGGAGAATTAAACTTGTGCTGCAGAGGCTGCCAACAGCTTCATGGTACTGAGACTTAACCCCTCGAGACAGCAGGGAGTTCCTATGTTAAACAATTTCTAGCTTGAGGCAGAAGTCTCACATTCAGGGTAACTATTCCTCATTCATTCAACAAATATTCCTTAAACATATGCTATGTGCCAGACATAGTAGTAGGCAAACTAGGAGAAATCCTCGCCTCCATTCTAGTGAAAAAGAGACAATTGGTGAAGCTACATAGTACACAGATGGGTAGCAAAAAGTGCCATGAGGTAAACAAAGGAGGGTAAAAGGGCATAGAATGACTAGAAGGTGACTGGACTGAAATGAGTTCATGTTTATGAGAAGAGCATTTCTGGCCATGTCAGCCAAAACACTGGCCTCAGGATGGGAGTAAAGTTAACTTTATTTGATGAACAGTATAGCCAAAGCAAAGGGAACAAAAAGAGTGGTAGGAAATGAGGTCAGAGAGATGGCTTGGTGCCAGACCATGAATGGTACCAAAAGACTATAGTAAAGACCTCAGATTTTATTCTGTGATGGAAAGGTGTTTGTACATTGAGCAGGGGAGTAACAAAATCTGATCTACATTTTAAATGACTCAATCTGGCTCCAAAATGGAACACAAGATGTAGGGAGGTAAGAATGGAAGCAGAGAGAACAAGGAACAATCAGATCAAATATAACAGAAATATAACTGACAAATAAAACTCACCAGGAGTGGTTAGAAAATATGTGAAGAATTTCTTTTAACTACCCCCTCCCCAAAGTTGGGGAAGATATATGAAGATAGGGAGCAAGTATTATATTATTATCAATTATTGACACTCAATTACCAGTGTCCATTGGCTTGAGTAAGGAGGGGAGCACGAGCTGAAAAAATTCTTGTTCAAAAATTGTTTAATTTGGGCCTCCCTGGTGGTGCAATGGGCTAAGCAACGCACCATGAAGCAAACTGCAGCTACTGCAGCATGAATTCGATCCCTGCTGCCAGCGAGGGAGGGGACCCACATGGTGCAGCAGACCTCTTGCCTTGCCTGCTGCTCACCTCAGCAGTGTGTTTCAGTAATTTGCCTGTTCTGTTCCCCACTCGGTCTCTGGTGGATCCTCTCACGCCTCCGCTACTCAGGTCTGTACCACAGTACTTGTATGCATAAATAATCTTTTAAAAAATTGTTTGATTTTTTTTAATAGGGAGTGAAGTAATTATAATAAGGATTCTCCTGTACTTGTCACCTAATAACCTTCTATATTAAAAAGAGAGTCATTAAAGTGTAGTATTTGTTCAACTGAAGTTAGAGTCATATATTTCTCATGCTTCCTTGAGCTAGTATCAAAGATGATAAAAGGTAAAGGGATTAAATTCAAGGTTTTCCCTGCCTGCCCCATCACGACACTTTAAAATAAATATAAACATACAACAATGTTATTTCATCTATAGCATTCACCTTTCCAAGGAACTCTAAAAGAAAATACACTGAATGTTGATTGCTGAAATGCAAATCTTGCACATAAAATAATACAGTACTCGTAAAGACCAGTTATAGACTTCTAAAACATTTTTTTCCCCCTCAGTATCTGAAAGCCTGAATCCTAAGGCTCTGTGTCTGACCTCTAACTGCTTGGTGCCTAATTCTCCACAAATGCCAAGCAGAGAGAATAATTGCTAGCCACTTCTCAGTAATTCTGAAAGATTTAATGAGACAAGAGAACCTGATTTCCCTGGTGAATCAATTATTTCTTGGGTGGAAGTCATGCTATTTTGAGGTGCCATAACTCTAGGATAATAGAATACTGTGCAAGCATTACACCCCCAAAGTGTTTACATTAAAGCTTTCAGAATAATGTGCTTATCAAGTAACAAATGAGCCAATGCTCTATAAAGTAGCTTGAGTGTGATAGAATGAAATCATCGTACAGATTTTATAATGTTTCCCTTTTGACTAGAGAGAGAACACCAATCTTTTAGGATGAATCAGTTTAAAAAGAACACATGGATAAGGTAGCTTTCTAACTGAATCCAGATCTATTAAAGTGTCCTGAGCTATGTCTATAGTACACTAATTTCACTTGCCTGAGACCTGGTTAGGATACTGCCCTAGAAAGAAAATACCTGGATCTCCTGATGAAATATAATTCAATTCTTAAAAAAGAAATGTGGCCCAATATTAATTGACATGATTAATATAACACATATATATAAAGACTGTAAAAAACACTTAAATTTGGATTAGTGAAGTCACAGGCGCTTTAAATAGTTCACACAGGATGGTCATGCTCTCATAAGTTAAAATGGATAAAATTGATTTTTCACACCAGATTAGCCACACAATATTAATCATATAAAATATTTCCCTGAAAGTCTTGGCACAAAAATGGGCCAATGTGTTCTGTTGTGGATATTTTTTTCCAAAGTAAACTTAGATGGGGGGAAAACTTTTAGAAAGCTATCAAAAATTTCAAAATCAATAAATTCAATTGTTTTTAAGGCACTAAATATACAAGCCTGCCAAATCCTGCAGGAAATTGATGTACAATCTGTCTGGCAGCTGGACTATGTGAGAAAATTTTAGGAATGACCTTAAAATAACCAAGACTCTGAAGCCTCAAAAGCCTTGTTTTAGTAAGACCATTTTCCTGGTTCATAAAAAAGATAAGGAAGTAAAGGGTGAGATAACCAATTTAATTTAGGGTGTGGTGAATTATCTTGGTACTTTCATTTGGGCCTGGGTTTACCATCATCAAGACCAGCTGTTCGGTGGCATGGAATTAAGTTATCTGAGAGCAGTCAGGGGTGTTTGAAAAGGGGTAAAGAAGCTCAAAAAACAAGCTTTATATTGCTGCCTTCATTCAGTGAAATTAGTCAGTTTCTTACTAATCCACATCTCTACGGATCCAGCCTTGAATAGTAACAGACCAAAGGAGAATTTCTTCTTTCCCAATGCATGTGCCTCCACGGCTTAATGGCATAATATCATCCAGTTTATTCTAAATCCTACATTTTTTTTTTAAAGGACGAGAAAACATTTATACGAAGAAAACAGTTCCCTTCCTATAGAAATTGGGAGAAAACCAAGCTTTGTCTTTAAAAATAGTTTATGCTAAAATATCATTAACACTTAGAGCAGTTAACATCAATATTTTATTTTGTTATTCACTTAAAAATTACAAAAGTAGTCCACATTTAATTTTTAAAAATTAAAAAATACCAACATAAAAATGTACTATATAATAAAAGTTCACTTCTGATTCTGTACTCTTGATCACCCAGCTTACTTAGGAAAATTCTCATTTGTTGTATGACTTCTAGACTTTATCCCCCACCCCCACAGATACTTTTACAAAAAGGGGAATATTTTTCTGTCCTGAAACTTGTTTTTATTTCACTAGAAAGTACATTATGGACAATCTTCTGTTACCTGTACGTACAGATGTGTTACTTTGCTTTTAATGGAGGCAGACACACACACACAGACACTTAAATGCTGAGTTTTTTCATTTGTTCATTTCATACACAAACTTTTACTGCCTACCGTATTTCCAGTGCAGTGTTAGCCTGGACCTATAGCCTCAGGGGAGAGGAAGGGAACAACTATAGGTACTGTTGTACAGACAGGGGTTGGGTTGGGTCTTAAAGGAAGTATTCCTAAAAAAGGTACTAATAAGATTAGACTTTAGTATCCAGGTAAAGGAGTAACTGTTCACACTCAATCAGAATATAATAATCCAAGCTTATGGACTTTAATGTCAATATAATGTACTTATTTTGTGAATGAGCTATTTCATCATATTTACTATTTTTCTTTTTCAAAGTAAGTATAAAGAAAATACCATGATTTAGATTTACTAATATGTGGTAATTATTACTCTAAAAAATACATGATGGAAAACATAAGATTTAAAATTGTAAAATTCTCATTGCAAACGTATAATACACACATATGTACAAGTGTGTACATACACACTTGGATACACGAACTGTAGCATGCTAAACACTGCAGAATAAAATAAATCTGATTTTTCTGGTATTCTTGACAAAAGTTAACTTAGTCATTTCATTTATCTTGAAGAGTTTTAATTATAAATCCAATGCTCTAGTTTTATCGGCCACTAGACAACCCATATTGAACTAGTCAACTTGAATTTTACATAGAACTACTATTGTTATCCTACATGCCAAATTCATTTGGCATACATAATTTTTATGGAGTATGTTTTATGAACAAATTATTGTATGAGGCTCTGGAAAATAGCTAAATAGTTACTCTCAAAGGGGTTTCCAATATATTATCAGGGATATATATGCATGTCACAAATAATTATAATACAAAAGCAGCACACAGTTGTGCAAATTAATTGCAACTACTGGCTATCTTGTGCTCATGAATGGGAAGAATTAACATAGTCAAAATGACTATTTTCCCTAACATGATATCTAAACTTAATGCAATTCTTACAAAAATCCCAGCAATATTTTTCAAAGAAACTAAAGAAAAAAATAATGAAATTTAACTGGAACCACAAGAGGCCTCAAATTTACAAAAACAATCTTGAAAAGGAGAGAAATGGAGGTATCATGTTATCTTACTTCAAACTTTACTATATAGCAACAGTATTAAAAACAATATAGTATTGTGACAAAAATAGATACATGGACCCATAAAACAGAACTGAAAGTCCAGAAATAAATACACACACACACACACACACACACACCAGTACATATATGCAATTTGTTACAAAAATGCCTCCTCTAACATTTAGTTAAATATTGACTTCATTTGTAATAGTGGCACCCTCTGTCACTGAACGTGACACAGAGCATATATAATCCTGTGGCCATATCATCATTATTCAATATATGAAGACAGTACTTGTGTTTTCACTTTATATTTAGGGATTCAGTATCACTATGGTTGAGCAAGAGTAGTTAGAAAAACCTGGATCTAAATATAAATCTTTAGCTCTAACATTCCCTCGGTGTGTGATCATCAGCAAAGTCATTTAATTTATATATTCTGATTCTCAAAATGGGATGTCTGAGAATGGCTAATATCAAAAGACTAGAACGAGGTTGGACAGGGTGTGGAGAAAAATGAACTCTCATACACTGTTGGTAAGAATGCAGTCTCGTTTAATTAGAAAGATCTTTAAAGGTGGTATTCAGATACACTTCTGTAGCTTGCACAGTGTCATAAATGTATTAGAACAGAGAAAATGGTACCAGGACTATTCCCTCTGTGTTCATCTAATCACCTGAACAAGGAGGCACAAAGTTGACTGCACTTCATAGTTACTTGGGTAGAGTGGGAAGGAAACGGAAAGGAAGAAGTGAAGATTTAGAGTTGATTCTTTCCTACTTCCAAATGCTTCAAACCAGCTGGTAATGTTTAGTAACAATTTCAGTTGTTAGGCACTGCAACTAATTTCCCATATTTGGGTAGGAAAAATGCATCATGTCTTAAAAAATGACATCCTGATGAGTTTACTGACAGACACTAAAGGTAAATATGTAGCTCCTGAGTATGAGAAAGCAGACAAGGACTCACCTAAGTGATCTACAGACCAGACACACTATTGAAGTAGAGAGAGAATGAGTTAGTGTCCTCAAAAATAAGGGCTAAATGAAGAACTGGAAGATGAAAATCAGAGGAGAGATATGAGGTAGACTGGTAGCTGTTCTCCAAAATCAGTTCTAGTTTCCTTCCACAGAAATAACATTTTCAGCCGGGTAATGTCCATTCAAATTAAAGACAACATTTTCTAGTCTCACAGCTAGGTGTAGCCATAAGACCAAGTATTGGTCAGTATTACATGGAGGCTGCGAGGTACCATCCTCCAAAGATGGCTGAAGCATATCCTTTTTCATCCTCTTCCCCATCCTGCTACAAGAATGAAGAAGACTACCTTTGATCATGAAAATATGAAAATGAGAACAGCAGCCCAGAGCTGGTAAGTGGTGAGCCTCAAGAAGTGGGTTTCCAAATAAATTATTTTCAATTTCTATCAAACAATGCTGTCATCTTTTGCACATACCTATTTCCTTAGATTATATTCTAGAAGTGGGTAAAAGGATATAAAGTCATCCTGAAGATTTTGATACACTGGCCAAATTATTCTTCTGAAAAGTTAAATTTACACATGCTCATCCTTTCCCAGTCTGAAGTAAGGAGTTAATCTTCTTATCATTAATTGGTAAAGAGCTCTTTTAATATTAAGGGTGTGAGCATAGTATAAATAATTCTTCCTAACTTTATTTTCAATTTAGTTCATTTTCTTTTGTTGTGCAGACTTAAAATTTTATGTAAACAAAATCCTTTTAAAAAGTAGTATCTTGCCTTTACTAATATATATTGAAAAAAGCTTCCCCTTATGTACATCAAGAAGATGTACATATTTATCTACACTTTTCCTATTGCTTTTAATTTTAATGTTTAATCCATAGAGCATACAATTCTTACACATTTAGCTGATTGTACTAACACCATATTCAACACATTCAATAATAGTTATTATTGAATATTTTTTCTTTTTTTTTAATTTATTTTTTCAAATTCTTCTGTAGGTTTTTTTTTTTTTAAAGATTTATTCATTTATGCATACAAGAGCTGGGTTACAGGCCAGAGTCGTGGGAGGTGAGAGGAATCACCAGCGACAGAGTGGGGAGCAGAACAGGCAGATCGACTGAAAGACACTGCTGAGGAGAGCAGCGGGCGAGGCAGGAGAGGTCTGCTGTGCCACGTGGGTCCCCTCCCTGGCTGGGGATCGAACTCGGGCTGCTGTGCAGCGGATGCTTCACAGTGCGGCGCTCAACCTTTTGTACCACCAGGGAGGCCCCTAAATACTTTTTCTTAATAAGTAAAAATTCTTTCATTATATTCTGATCTTTTTGAATTAGTAATAGACTGTTTTAATTATTGTGGCTTTGGATATGTTTTAATACCCATTCATGCAAGTAATTCACACTATGTCTCCCCCCCCCCCCAAAAAAAAAAGTCTATTTGGCTTATTCCTCCAAGGGAACTCTTAGAAGTACACTGTCAGGTTGGAAAATAAAATAAAATAAATAAGAACCCTAAAATTTTAATTGAGTTATATTAGATGATAGAGAACAATCTGGAAGGGAGGAGAATGTATAATTTTTAAACATGAACTCTTCACATCCACAAATACGGAATATTTATCCATGCTTTAATGTCCTTTAGATACGTTCTAGAGTTAATATAGTTAAGTTCTATGGTTTACTTTATTAGGTACATTTCTTTTTTTTTTATTAGGTACATTTCTTAAGTAGATTGTTTTCATATATTGTATAAATTTTATTATTTATATTATAAGTAGAATCTTTAAAAGCATTTCTCTGTGCTGATGTAGAGGAAACAAATTTTGAAATTTTCTTGCAACTGACCACCTTACTGGTATGATTCTAATAATGCTTATAAATGTTCACTGCTTATTTTGGGTTTTCCAGTTAGGTTATATTTTCAATTTTAAAGAATGGTATTTATACTTATACTGCAATATGTATATTTCACTTCATTTTTTTGTCTTACTGCACTAGGTAGGACTTTCAAAACAATATTAAATAGAGTTAAAAAGAGGCAATAGCAGGCACTCTTTCCTTTTTTCCTGACACATATCTCAGGGCATCTCTCTTATGCCCTGTTAACAGCTGCTATTTATCAATCTTTTCCATCCCTTTTTACAATATCCTCAACCCCCAACTACACTGTCAATGTGAGACATGTGCAAATTAGATGCAAAACCTGTATTTTAGTAACCTTTAAAATAACTGCAGCACCCAACACAGTGTCTTGCACAGAAAAAATAAATCATTAAACAGGACATTCTCAAACTGGGTGGATCACTGGAATTACACGGGAGCTTTTTAGAACACTGACTCCAAGTTCCATAAACTATTACAAACCACTAATTCTCTCTTTATGGGGGAAGAAATATAGATGTTTAAAAACATTTTAGGTGATTCTGATGATCCATCAGGTTTGAGAACCAGTAGTCTAATATTTTATCGCTCCTTGAGATTCTATTTGATAGTCAGGGATCTTATATTTATAACAAATATTTCTAGATGATACAGAACCAGGTTTGCAAATTACTGATTTAGACAGTAATTCAGAGATCAGAATTTCATTTCATTTATTCTTTACATTTTCTATATTTCATTTTTTTTATATTCAAAAGTGAAAATGCAAGACAGATATAGAAAAAGCTAATCAACTAACTAACCTCCTTGCTAACTGCCTAATGATATCCTTCCACACTTTCTTTGCTTACACAAAACAAACACAGAGTATATGCATGTAGTGTTCTTTTTATTTGCTTGTTTTTTCCAAGACAAATCAATATTAAACACTTTATTTTGTAATTTGGTAGTATATTTGTTATTGCAAATAAATGATAAAGTTCTTAAGGTACCCTTCCACACACTTATTAGTAAAACCACTGTTTTTTCATCTATTACAAAAGTAAAAATAGCAATGAGCATAAAAATTTTTCATTTTATTTTAAATTCTTTAACAAGTAAAGGAATAATTCTGGGAGTCTCAGCTAGAAAGCCTCAAAACTAAAATATACCAAAGGATATATAAAGATTCAGGGATCAAAATAGCATCTTAAAAACCACGAGGATGGTATTAATATAGGTAGGCTAAAAGTGGCATGTAGCTTCTTTTCCTCACAGATAATAAAGTAATGAAAAACTAAAAAAAAAAAAATCTATTATAGATGTTATTTACGTCTAGCTATTACTCATCTTCCAGATAAAGGCTATTTTTACCACACAAGCAAATTAAGGCTCAAGTGACCTACACTTACATGTTGTAACAGAAATATAAAAGGTAGCATCCAAATGTATGCCTGAAATAAAATCTAAAACAGAACTAGTAATAATAGGAAAGAATGTAAATGACTGTCTGAGACAATGATTATAGTCTATTTTTTAAAAAGATTTATTTATTTATGTATACAAGAACTGGGAGAGGCGCAAGGGGTGAGACAATTCAACAGAGACAGAGTTGGGAGCAGAACAGGTGGACAGACTGAAGCACACTGTTGAGGGGAGCAGCGGGTGAGACAGGAGAGGTCCACTGCACCATGTGGGTCACCTCCTTGGCCGGGGACTGAACTTGTATTGCAGTGGCTGCAGATGCTTCATAGTGCACCACCAGGGAGGCCCTAACATTATATTTTTAAAAGACTAAGTCATGGCTTTGGTGCAATCACTACATTATTCACTTTTTATTACTAAATTTTCATAAGGATTATTTTCCAAGTAAGCTCAATGAAACACATAAATGATTGTTAAAGAATGAAAATAAATATTTCCAAATTCTTCAATACTGGAAATTAGAAAACAGTGTTGAGGTGGCAAAGAAAAATGAGAGAAAAAATAAAAACTAAGCAAAATAACTAATATATCTTCCTCTATAAAAAATGAATTAAACTGTCATCTGATTCATTCCGTAAGGATCTTTATATACAAACAGAATTTAAAGAAGGGCTTTAAAAATTTTTTTAATGATATCTTGAGTTTGTTAGAGGTATATTTGATTTCATGAAATTGGAATGGGAGAACACAGTGGTGAACTAAATTAATCTAGAAGAGGTGTGAAATTGGAGAAAGGTCTAAAAATCAAATGAAAATGTTGATAAAAATCACAAAATAGACAGAGTGAAAAAGGAACAACATACAGGTGGTAGTTCAAGAAAATGACTCTAAAAATAGAGTTTTGTTGTGTTTTTGGAAAGAATGATATGGATTTTGTGAGTAGGAAAACGAAGGAGACCTACAATGGTAGCTGATGTTTGCAACTGGTAGATATTTGGTGGGACGATTGATAAATGGCCAGCATTATAATTATGAGACGACATCTCTATCTGCCACTCTTTTCTCTGTCCAAGTCGGCAGCCACCAGTTCCCTAAGATAGAACAGTACTAATTCCTCTTTTCCATGTAGACTTGGTTTCCCTATCAATGTTCTTGGTCCCATCCACCTTCTTTACTTAGAGACTTCATTCCATTGATTATCTTTAATCAATCTTCTAACTCCTGCCATTAGCTCTTTTCCTTTAAAAAATCATCAAGTTTTCACATCGAAAGTCAAACCAAAATAAAATTTCCTTAACCTTAAAGCTTACTTTCAATTATCTTCTTATCTCTTTTATTCCTAGAAAGCAGACTACTTCTTCCCCTTGATTCACTCTTCACCCTGAAGTAATATAGCTTTAGAGCTTACCATCTGAGGCTACTTGACTTAAAGTAACACTAACCTTGTGTCACATCCAATCTCCAGATTATAAACTCTCATATTATTTAAACTTATTGAAGCTTTTCACAGAGAGATGTATCTATATCCCTCAGTGTCTAAAATGTCACAGTCTTCCTCCTGTTAATATTCCCTAGGGACTTGATCTATTATTATATGCTGGACTTCAACTACATTCGTTTAAAAATGACCCATAATTCTGAATCTCTAGGTCAGACAGATAGCCAAGATAGGTATCTGGATATATGGACCAAACATTCTGGATGTTTGACAGCACTTACATGTCCAAAATTGATTCACCAGGTTTTCCCTTAAAAAGGTATTTACTATTTTTAACTTAGTGAATGGAGACATTGCCTACCAGGCTATTCAAGTAAAACAGCTGAGAATCATCTAAGATACTTCCCTCTCCTTTATGTCCCATATCTAATCACTTAAGGACTAGAGACCCATTCCATTGCTTTCATCCATTTATCATTTGGGCTTTATCATATCGTAGCAATCTCTTTAACAATATCCCTACCTCTAACCTTAATCCCTTAAAATCTGGTTTCTAGAGAATATCTGTTCATCAAAATTTTTCATGCTTCTTAATTACCTACAAGCTAATCTCAACTTCCCTGTATGGCACAGATGTACCTGCTACACTCTATCTTCATTCCCACCAATTCCCAACATAATTTTATGCTCCAGCAATATTGAGCATGTTTGCCTGTGCTTAATTCTTCTGCTCATGCTACAGTGCCATTTTTCCAGTTGTCTGCTTGAACAATTTTACTCATTCTTAAAAAATCTGTTTAAATGCTAACTTCTTTAGCAGCACCTTCTTTTTCTATCAGGAAGACTTGGTATTTTTTGCATAGTTTCAACTTTAATTTTGAAGATTCTTCCATTAAATATTTGCCCTATTTGCATTATGATTGTTTGCAGGGGTATCTTAATTGGCTTGGATTAGGAAATTAAAGCAGGTCTTTTTTTTTTTCCAACTTAAAAAGGTTTTATAACAAATTCCCAGAAAAGTCTTTCAATTAATTTTAAGCTATTTGAAAGGAAAAAAATAGGACAGCACTTATTTTTTCATTGCCTAATACAGTGTTTTAGCACAGATTTTTAAAAATGTAATGCTTCTGACTTGAAACTAATCTAATCTAATTAAAGACGTGTAGCATTTACCAACATGTATTTTATTGAACAAATGTTGTTTGATCAACTATTGGCCAAAAATCACCACTGGTGCTGTGATACAGTTTTGAATACAACAGTCACAATCTTTTGAAATCCTGGCAGCAATTAAACATGGGGAAGACAGAGTTAAAATTTCACAACAGATTATGGACACATGCATCTGGGGAGCTTACCTATCTTTTCCCTGAGGAAATCAACCTCAAACAGTGCCTAGAAAACTAGGCAAAAGACAAGTAGACAAAGAACTGGGTGGGGATGCCAGAGAAGTCCAGGAAAACTGAAGCGCAAATACTTGCAGAAGGGGAACCATTGAAAAAAAAGTTGAAGAGAGAGCATGAGCCAAACTGTGATGGGATTTCTAAGAGAAGTTCAAATTTTGTGCTTTCAGTAACCAATTCTAATTTTCTCCATTAATCAAACCACTGAATTAAATACCTATTTCCCACTTCTGAACCACAAAAAGAAAAAATATTCTAAAAAACTCTTACTAGGCTTCCCATCCCATGGCACCCACTGTAACTAAGCATTGAGGAAACAGAGTAAACTAGAGATGTTTTACTTGATATTTCCAGGGTGTATGAAAATTGAACAACTGAGACTCAGAACACTCAGAAGTTATCAGAGTTCTGACCATGAACTCTGTGCAAGCAAATTTCACTGTTGAAACAGAAGTATATTTTACCTTTTTATTCGGGATAGATGGTTAGAGTGGAATCTTTTTCAGTTTTCTATTCAGATGAACATAGAAAATGGGATCATACTTCTATATTACAGGTACTTTTTTTCCCCCTGAAAGTCTAGTATTACTTTAAAGTCATGGACAGCAACCTAGAAGAGCTCTGACCATGCAAATATTTTATAAATAGTTCCATGTGTGCTGTTCATCTGGAGACTCACTAGAGATGGATAATGACCTTGTATTTTGTACACATTTACTCTGAATTAGCCAAATCTTCTGTTTTTAATTACATACTTAATTCACCTAGCATGGTCTAATTACAGAAAACAAAACATCGTCTAAACAAAAGGTGGCCTTGAACTTAATCTATCAAAACACCAGTTAGTTTTAAAAGTTTTCAGTTCTTAACAAACTGCCAAGACATGCAATAGCAATTTTCCAAATGTGATCATACACTTTTATAGCAACAGATTTACTACATAATCAAACATCTGCATATACTTTGAAAACTTGATGTGTTGTCTATTAATGCAAATCTCCTTAAATTTTGATAGACCTAAAAAATCTTAAAGCTGAAGTACTACAAAATAATCTTAAAATGTCCAAGCTCATTTTAGCCTTGAAATGACAAGTTATCATAACCAACAGCTACTTATTTACAAAATGATCCAGAACTGTATAAAATTTAATGTGGAATTTCCCTTTACTTCCTCAGCTTAGTAACTCTTCCTCTGTGCTACTGCAGCATACCTTATAGATTTCTCAATTATCTTATGTGTGACACTGAACTGTAATTATTCATTTAAATCTGTGTCCTTCAACTAGACTGCATACTTGATGAAAGGAGAGTTTGTATCTTTTATTTCTATTCTACTGACAACTGACATGTAGCATAGTGTCTGACAGAACAAGACCTCAATAAATGTTTGTTGAAATGATGCACTTTAACACAATACTGTAAAACTATCTTAAGTTGCAGATGAGGTCATCTTGTATACAGAAAATCTTAAGGAGTCTACAAAAAAAAACCCACTCCAAAACAGAAAAGCTATTAGAACCAATAAACAAGCTCTGCAGGTCACAGAACACAAGATTAACATATAAAAATCAACTGTGTTTGATCAGCAGCTCTGAGAAAAACAAAAATGAAATTAAAAAAAAATTCCATTTACATAAAAAAGAATAAAACATTTAGGAATTTAACAAGAAAAGTGTAAAACTTATACTATGAAAACTACAAAATATTAAAGAAATTTCAAAGTTCCAAATAAATGAAAAGATATCCATGTTTATGGGGTGGAAAGTTTAGTACTGTTAAGACGGAAATCCACACACCCCCACCCCATATAAGTATATTCAGAACAAATGGCACTTCCTACCGTACACTTTACTACCAATCTTCTGAGAATAAGGCCATTTTCCTACATTACCCTACTAGCATGCTCCCCAAATGGGGGAATCTATAAAATTACCTAGTATCCAGATAGCATTTTTTTAAGAACAGAAAGTTCAGAAAATATATATAATAAATTTTGATGGAAAGGATACTCATAATAAATTCACTGAATATTCTGAGAAAATATTTGCTTAAAAAACTAGTTTATCACCTATGCATTAGTTTTAATTAAATCAAGATGGGCTAGAGAAAAACTTGCCACAACACATATAGTGAGCACATCTTTTAAAATAAAAAAATCATAACATGTGGCTTGAGATTAGAATGGAATATGTGAAATTTTAGAACTGTTCAGGAAAATACAAGTTGTATGGTCACTGAAAACAAACTACAAAAAGTGGGGGTGGTTCTGTTGTTTGCTAAGTATAAAAGAGACTAAGTAAAGAAATTTTCTCCCTAACTTAGAACAAGGAAAAATAACACTGAGAATCCAGACATCCATGCCTGAGAAACTAGGGTCCTAGGGATAATTACATATGTATTATAAATGATTTCTAAAATATAGGAATAGATTTCACTAACTTAGTATTTAAGGTCATGAAAAGTTCACTTTATGACTTCAAGTATCATCTATGTTGGTTTATATTATCTTTTGTGACAGTGTGCAAATTCCTAAGTCGAAGAGATATTATGTCATCCTATTATGATCAACTGTTTAGTGAAATGTGGAAAAAATAATTGTAGTTCATAATATGTAACTCCATTTATATAAAATGTCAAGAAAGGCAAGTCCAGAAAGACAGAAGTTAGATTCCTAGCGCTAGTAAGAGGAAGACATTGTAGGGAAACCGGAGTGATCATTAATAGGTACAGGGTTTCTTTTTGGGTGATGAAATATTCTAACATTAATTGTGGTAATGGTTACATAACTATATATATATAGTATTTTATAAATCACTTTAAATGGGTGAGACATATCTCAAAGTTGTTATATTTTAAAAAATATTGTGGCTAATGTTTTAGGTTAATTAAAAAGGAGAAATACTTTAATAGGGAAATACAAGAAAATAAATGTGAAATAAAATTCTTAATTTAGGACTAAGAATTATTTTTAATCACTTGACAGAAATTAATTAAAATAAGCAAAATTACTGGTGTATATATAGTCTAAAAAGTTTTCCAATAACTATTTTAAGCATATGGTCTTTATCTTTTTTACAATGCATTAAAATTAGGAAAATTAAGTTAAAAACTAATCAAATGTAATGATTCTTAAATGCCTTATAAAATGAGTAAGTACTCAGGGAAAGTGATGCTAAAAAACAAAGTTTTCTGAAGTTCATCACATAACAAAAGCAAATTTGCCCTATCAAGTCTTTTCCTAATGATCTAGCTTAGACTTTTTAATCTAGTAAGTTTAATGATCTAACTGCAGGAGATTTGGCAATTGATAAAAAGGAGCTTGCAGAACATAAAATTATAGGAACAAAATACTTTCCATTTTTTCTTAACTTGCATACAATATGTATAGACAGGATTAATTGGCAATTTCTTAGGCAGTTTTCCTAAGCAGTGTTATAGTTGACATACCAATATAAATTTTATTTTACTTTTGAAACTTAAAAAAAATGTAATTCAAGTTCATAACAATTTCAAATAAATGTGTCTGTGTGTAAACTGTATATTCATTAAAAAGTTTAAATTCATAGCATTCAAATACTTAGACTGTTCCATATAAAATATGTTAGGGACAGAAATACATACTTCACTGATGCTTACAGGTTGGTAAATTTCATAAAAACATCTTAATAGAGTAATTTTATTAAGGGGAATTACCTTGACTTAAATTTTGATTTGAATGACTCTTAGTAATCAACCATCTCTTTGAGCAATAAGGATGTAAAGTAAACAATCTCATAAAACTAAGCATAATAAGTTTATTATAGGGTAAGGCTTTTAAACTCCCAACTGACCATAAATCAAAGTCCTTACTAGGGAATAAAACAAAGAATGAGAAGTACTATTGCTAACAAAGTCTTTTTTGAGATTATAAATAAATTTAAGGTTTATCAGTAATAAATATCTTATCTATATATTAAAATTATTTTGTAGCATGTTAATTTTTTCTATTCATAGAATTTACTTAACAATAAAATGTGCATTTGGAGATTAACAATCTATTATTTTTCGAATTGCTCACTGACATTTACTCAAATCACTTCTATTTTAATAAAAATAAAAACTCTACTTTGAAATTTTATAGGGTTCAATACCAAGTATTTTATTAAATGGTAACCTAGAATAAATGCAGAAGAATGGTTTGAAAAAGAAAGCACTAAACTTCAAAATGAGTCCTGTCTTTACTGGTGTCCAAGTTACACACAAATATAAACAAAATCAGAGAATGAAATGGTCAAAATGAAAGAATGAACTTGATATTCATCATTTTAATATATAATTAATTTCTACAATAAAGAAAAGATTACTGTAGACATTGGATACCATTTTTTAAGCTGCTATTAAGTATTATTTTTCTCCTTCTAATTTTTAAATTATTTTTGAAGTAACCACAAAGTTTTTGCTAGGTCACATGGCCCCTTGCTCTCTATCCCCAAACTCAGACTTCCCTTTTTTTGCTTTTTTTAACTCCTATAACACCAGTGAATTAAAAAAGAAAGAACTAAATAAATCATAACTAGTTGTAAGACTCTCATAGATGCTCTAAATAATGTTATAAACTACTATCCTTTGAATGATTGTTAATGTATATAAGGTATATAAGTCCTTATATAAAATTTAAGCTGGTATTCATATTTGAATAAAAACTACCAAAACAGACTGAAGGTAAATATGTCAACTGGACAATTCCTCTTAGAAGTAACTCATACTTTTGCTAAGTTTAATAAGGTTGCCGGCAGCTTCGGGTTAGGGAAATATTATTTGCTTCAATTTTGCAAGCATCTGATTTGACCAGGTGGCAAATGAGCTGACTGCATCAGACATTAAAGTCTAACAGCTACAGAACAGACAAAATAAGATGCTCTTTATTCCGAGTAAGATGGAAAGAACAGATCACAGTACAGGGGTATAGGAGCAAGTGGTTCCCTTGATTGAGTTAGTTTCTAAAGGGAGGTGAAAGGCACACAGAAGATACTAAAAATACTTTTGCTGAATAAATGAAACATTAAAAACTAAAAAGGAGGTTTAAGTTTTGGTATGTTATGCTAGAAAAAGTAATTAAAACTCGAACATGTAGACCAAACTGCACATATAACTTTGAACTTAATGAACTAGTTAGTTAAAAAAAGAATTTTCAGATGCTACAGTTTTTCATAATGCAGCCTACTATCATGAATCACAGCAAACAAGACATAGCACCAGTCTGAATGGAAATCTGATCGTTTTAATGCAGAGTTAAGAGGGAGAAGCATAAATGACTATAAACAGAGAAGATAATTCTTACATTTATGATGAGGGCAACCAGTAAAAATTATAAGAAAGGAATTCATAGGCTGACTAGGTTCTAAGAATTATTTAAAAATTGACAGAAAAAAGGTGAACTTGTAGCATATCGAAGGCACTACCGTTAAATTCTGACTACTAGACTGCTAAGTGGTGCACAATAACTTCATAATTTCCTTAATTCAGTTATTTAAAGACTATTTTCCTGCAATACCTATAATTTTATAAGATAATAAAATGAAAAAATAGAATTTCCAGATATTAGTTACAATTCACTAATTTCTGCAAATCAAAAGGGAACTTATCTACATCTTATTACTATTGTGCTTTATGTAGACATGCTACATAAAATCATTCAATGTTCAGGGCAAGAATGATTAAATATTTAAAATCCAAAGTAAGGCAATTTTGGGAATTTTGTACCACTATTTAAGTTGTAGTGAATTAACAGCAAATTTGTTTTCATTAAAGAACATAATCACAAAGATGACTTTTAGATTTTCTTCTATTAACAATGATAATTCACATTATCATTTCATTAACTAGTTTGTAAGGGAGTAGGACTGTGACTAGAAATATGAAACATTCTGGAGTCATTTGAGCCATATAACTAAAAGCTTTGGGAGATTGTTGGGGGGTCCAGCCCCAGGCACATCAACACATCCTGGTAAGTTCGGGCTTCTCTTAGAATTAGCTGAACCAAAAAACTATCCATCACAGACCACCCAGGACTGAAATCTGACCAGTTGCCACTTAACAAACTTTCAACCAATCAGAACTGTAGTGATTGAAAATGTCCTTTGCATAGAGTGGGCCAAAGCATGGACTACCCCTTCTTGCAAATGTTCATGCTTTAGACTCAGGCATACATCGTGAACATTTCTTGGGTCTGTGTTATCTGAGTTGCAGTTCTAGGCACTGAATACAAGTTTTTCCTTGCTGTAACTCAAACAGGCTTTAGTTTTGCAGTCTATGGTTGGTTATTAGCTCTTCATGTGTTCGTACATTACATAACTTCATTTGCATTCTCACTTTTTTTGTATATCTTTTTTGAGGTGACATTATTTTACAAAGCTGTATATGATTTAGGAGTATAAGGTTACAGACAACTTAATACTCTAACCCAGATAATCTTTTGTAAGACACCTTACCAATCAACAACCGATCAATTACACAAGCACACTGCATAATAAATAGGTACCTCTATGTAAAACATGTCCTTTGTTAAAAACCATGAAGAGTAAAGATTTTTCTTCAAAATAAATTAATGAAATTAAGATATCTGTTTTCTAAAATTCTACCTGCTACTTTATGTGATATTGTTTTACCCCACCAACATTCTTTATATCTCCTTGTCCCTTTCCATTTCTCTTCCCTCTTAATCACAGGGACTTCAATGTGTTTACTAATGTCTACTGATTTTTAATTTTGGAAAACTAATTTCATTTGCATTTCACCTGTCTTCTTAAGAGTCTATATTTCTGGGAAGGAGATGTTTTTACTTGTGATGGATAAAATTACAAAACGAGTTTGATTTTCAAACAAGACAACTAGGATTTAGAATTTAAAATGAACAACTGTTCCTTACTGGAAAGACTTGAGCATGAAGAATTCAATTTAATGAAAAGGTTGCCAACCTAATGACAGGACAAGAGAGAAAGATCAACAAATCTAAAGGTCTCTAAAAGAATTATGTCCTCCTAAGTGTGAAAGATATATATGTCAGGAATCATGGTGAAAATTAGTTATGGAAGGGTTCTTATACTAAACTACCAAGCATATTCTGAAAATAAGAATGAAGGTATTTAAAAAAAAATCTCAGTTAAAGAAAGTTCATTTATGATAGAATTAAAAACAACTCTATTATCAACACAAACTATTATATGCATTACTAGTAACTTCAATCAACCCTAATATTATTTGTAATCTAGTAAGATACAGATAAGTTTTCTTTTGATTTACAGAAATCAGTGAATTACAACTAATGTCTGTATGTTTTTCCATTTTCTTGTCTTATACAATTAAAGGTATTCTCTTCCATTCTTAAGATGTATACTCTATGGGGCAACATCTTAAATTAAAAGTCAATAAATTATACTGCCCAGTCCTTTTTGATCCTGAACTTCACCACTGCTTTTAACATCTCTTTTGATGTAATCACCCAAACATTTGCCACTGCTTATTGACTAATCATCCAACATGAGATTATGAACAGAAACCCACAAAGTCAAAACTTCCTCAGTATTAACATTACCCTAACATATACTTGGACTACAATATCTTTTTAAAAATGCAAGCTAGTCAAATTTCCAACACAATCTTCTAAATAAATGACATTTTAAAAAAGAACAGATTCCTATAAGGAAAGTCTATGCTTTTAAGAACTTTTTGGTAAGTCATTTTTCATTTTGCTATCCTAATAAATCCAACACGGTGACAAGAAACCAAAACTGCACCTGCACACTGCTTTCTATCTTAATTAATGCATAAATGCAGGCTTGCTCACTTTAATTTGCACAGGAAATGATATAGCAAGCTTTAACCTAAGGTATTCATCACATAAATATGCAGAATTAGTTTACTGTTTCAGAAGACTTTATCTAGGAATAACCACCAAATAATATAAGTTTCTGAAATCACAGACTCCTTCAACAGCATATGTAAGGAATAAAAAAGCAGAATTCTCATTCTATGTCAGGTGGCTAGATGGAGTAAATGACACTGAAGGGAAAAAGTGCACTAGTTCAGAGACACTAAATTTCTGTTGACTTTAACTCCTACAGAATCAACTAAATATAGTTTAGTTGCCCAGTAACTATTAACATTTTTTCCTACTTGAATATACACTTTGAAGAAAGGCCACTCTCCTTTCAGAACAGAAGTTATGACTGTCTTAAATGCCGCAACAGATTGATGGTCAAAATCCAATAAAAATTCTACATGGACCTAGACAATCACATGACACAACTGTGCACACGCCACACCATCTGTTAGATACAACTGCCAGCAGAGATTTCGTGAGCTGGCAAGGAACTGAAATTGTCAAGAATTCTGCAAGTATTTCAGAGTGCAGGCTTCTCATTAATTTTAATTTCCTGTTGGCTTTACAAAGAAAGAGTAGTGAAAGCACAGTGTGCCACATACACTCAAGTTCATGCCACATGTACACCTGTAATCATAAACACTTATCCAGGGCTACCCACTCAAACATTTGAGAATTTGTGTTTATTTCTTCTTTACCCTAGATGAAATAAATCTAAATTGTCTATAGTTATCTTTTCATATTTTGTTAATACTCTTGCAGACATCTGGAAATACTTGAAATAATCATTTAATTAATGCAAAGCTAATCGATGACAATATGCTTAAATACTTCACTCAACTGAAGTGGTTTCTTCAGTCCACAGATCTAGGGACTGATGAGAACAAGAAGTTCTTTCACAAAGGAATACACTGGAAGGGAAACTTTTAGCTAATATATCTTTAAAAAGTCAAAATATTATCTGTACTTAAATAGACAGAGCAGATGATAACATATTGCCACTCTGGTAAACAGGTAGGTGCTGCTGGCTTAAGCTTTTACATCAAGTCTTTCCCTTCCAAGGGGCCTGTGCTGCTGAAGGATTTCTAGAGCACAAGTACTGTGATAGTGTTTGTGTGTGTGGGTGGGTTCCAATAGTCCACCACTGTCTCTATTACCCTTCATAACTGTTTGCTCAATCTCTAGGAGGGTGAAAAGAGATAAAAACATTTCTCAAGACTATTTGGAATCATCCCTTATTCTTGAGAAATGGGTGATTCCAGAAATGCCCATGGAAGCTCAGCAGCAAGGTTAGGACTTTCTCCAGGTTCACTGATTTTTGTGTTTTGAGCTGTGAGTTGCCTTTCCAGCACTTCCCCACCCCCAACCCAACCACACTTGCCAATTCAGGAATCAGTGGTAGGATTGTAAAAAACTTAGGAAAGTCTGCGGCAAATTTTCACCTGGAAAGGAGAACATTTTTCTTTTATCTGCTGTATTATTGAGACTTTCTCTCCAGTGTTGCCCTGGAGGATTCTTGGGTTCCTTAGCCCAAATGAACAATACAAACTGAGTAAGTACTTAAGAATTACAATCAAGAAGTGTTATCTTACAATTCAATTTGAGTCAAAAACAAAAATATGGTTGATTTACCTAAGTCCTCTTATACTAGTAATTACTGTCAATCTAATTTCCTTCTTTAAAATTTGGAACCAATAGTGGGTTAACAGATGGTTTTTAAAGTTTTTGTTCTTATTCCAAAATCTTTATGTCACCCAAAATACATCTATTTAAGTATGATACTGTAATTTCTGCAAAACATGATCTACACGCTCTTTATTTAACACTAAACAATCTGGATGCTAAGGCTGTTTGGAAATAATTTTAACAAAACCCGAAACATTAGACTAGTGCTATAATAAACAGATTTGCCTTTTACATTTGTTTCAGAAATCTTCATAGGCACACCCTAAACAGGAATTTTCAGTACAGCTAAAGTGGTTCAATTAGCCAAATATATCTTATCCTATCTTTATAAGTACCCTCCAACTGGTGAAATCATGAATTAATTTTGTTACCATCTCATCATATCCAGAAACATAAATGAAACAATGTCTACAGAAAAGACAAATGCTAAGAGAAATTATGTTGCATACAGGTTTTGAAATAAAGAACACTTCCTACTCTGCACATCTGCCTAACAGGTGCCTTTCTGAGTACTAAGGAAGACAATGAAGAGTTCTCTTTTATTTTATTTTTCTTTCTTGAAAGCAATTTTCCTCAAGGCAGGATAAAGGTTCTATGTCCTAGCAATATGGTCAAAACAATTTTAGGTTATTTTAAGCAACCTCTATTTAATATAGAGAGGAATTGTATCAAATTCAGTTCTCTTTTGGAAAATAGCCTTGAGATACATCATAAAGAAGGAAGATAAACACCAACTTTGCACACTTTATACTTTGATGAGTCACATTTTTTAACATTCTATATCTAATGTATGATGAAATGAATAAGACCAGATTTCCCTTATCATTACCAGCTGGTGTCTTAAATGGAAATCTGTCTTTGCTTTTAGTCCACTTCCTTTACACTGCAAATAAAGGATTCTATCTAACCCTTTACACTTTGCCCCAACTATGCTTCCTCTTTTTCTATTCTCTTTTAGTTCCTTTTACATAATCTTTGTCTTTTACCACACTCACTACTACTCTTAGCAATTCTTTATTCATGTCCTGGTAATCCTTTCTTTACTCACTTATTTATTCCTATTTACATTTTCCCCAGAAGCTGTTAAAACACTTTCCACTTTCTTTAAAGTGATGAAAAGGTGGAGCAACTCCGTTGATAGTTGTAGTGTATGTTGGGAAAGAAAAAAACTATTCTAGTCATTTCCCTTCCCTTCCCTGTCCCTGAAGGCTACATGCCTCTAGTAAGTAAAAAAGAAATAATCCTGTGAAAACTGGATCCAGTCATATGATCTCTTTTAAGTCTTTCCTACTGTGATCATATTTTCCTTTCTTTTTTTACTTTCAATTATTTAGTTCCTCACCTTAATCAAAACAATACTCTAATAAATTAGCTATCTCCATTAATTAACGTTTTACAATGTCTCCTACATTTTTTACCCCTGTTTTTGGTTATTTTTTTCCCCATTGTATTATTATATTATTTCAAGCCAGCTTCACATAACTGATTTTCCCTACCTCTAGTCTTTTTCTGTCAATCAACTCTACATTCTCCTATCAAGATTAATCATCATAAAACATTTTTAATCATGTCATTCTCTAATCTTCAGCAGTTCAGCAGTTGTCTACTATCTATGACATAAACATTCTGACTGTAATATTGCATTCTAGGCATGTACCATATGAATCTGACCTGCTTTTCAATTATCTCCCATATTGTTCCAGATTAAGATGAAGGTTTTTACATCTATGGTTTCCTACCTTTAAACTTTTTACTACATATATCATTCTTTGTAGTGCCTAATTTCCCTCTTTCTGGCTGTCCATCTCTCAATGCTTAGACAAAGCTCCCCTCCACAACATAATTTCATAAATTACTCCAATCATTACTGAGTTTCCCTCTGCAAAACCACAGAAGTTAACTCTCAAGCCTTTGAATTACCACTCTGTATTATATTTAACAATTTAATTTCTTCTTTGTATTTTTAACCAAATAAATTTTTTTTTATAAATAGCATATCCTAAAGAGGAAAACAGAACATCTGTTAATAAGTTATATGTTTTTGAACAAATTTTGGAATTTCCAGATAGGACTCTAACCCTTTACTCTTTGGGCTGAAAACATTACCAAAAGCTTAGAAGAGCTGGCCCCTGGAAAATTCAATGCTCTGATTCACAAAATTGATTCTAAAAAGGACAATGGATGTTTGCATATCAAAAGTTGTGTGAGTGTGTAAATCTCTTAAATTTAATATTCTAGTTTCTGATGAATCTTTATCATGACAATGTTAAAAAAATTATTTTATTTATTTACTCATCTAACAGCTGGCATACAGGCTAGAGGTGCAGGGGAGGGGGGAAGTGAGAGGATTCACCAGAGACAAAGTGGAGAGCAGAAAGGCAGACTGAAATACACTGCTGAGGAGAGCAGCAGAGGAAACAGGAAAGATGTGGGTTAGCTCCCTCGCTGGGAATCAAACTCATGCTGCAGTGACTACCAAATGTTTCACAGTGCTGAGATTCAACTCCCTGCACCATAAGGGAGGCAATTTTTTAAAAATTATTCTTTTATATATTTTTTACATCATTCTTCATTTTTATACGGTGTATACATTCTGTTCTCGTGTATAATCCCTGTGGAATTCCCCACCACCAATTCTCCTGTGCACCATCATCTCAAAGTACCTTGTGTTCTTCCCTCCCCTTTTTTGACCCCACTCCCACTTCCCCCTCCCTGCAGAATATCTCTGGTTTATAGTTTCCTGTTTTTTACTTTAATTCATTTACTTTTTTTGCCACCCTGAACCCTTATTTGGATCCTCTACATTCTTCCTATAAGTGAAGAATTCTTTTTCTTTCTTGCCTATTTCAAATAAGCACAATCCCTTCCAGCTCCATCCATGTTGATGCAAATGGCATGGATTTATCTTTTTTGACTACTGAGTAGTAGTCCACTGTGTATATATACCACATCTTCTTGATCTAGTCATCTACTTTGGGGCATGTGGGTTATTTCCACAGCTTACCTATTTTAAATACTGCTGCAATAAACATAGGGGTGCAGGTGTCCTTTTAAGTTAATGTTTTTGAGTGCTTTGGGTTTCTAGGAGTTGAATTGCTGGATCATATAGAAGCTCCATTTTTAGCAGTTTGAGGAAACTACACACAGTTTTCCATAGTGGTTGGATCAGTTTGCCAGAGAGGCAATTTTTAACAGGTTGATCACAACAATTTCTTTCATTCCAAAGGGCCTTCTGCAACATAATTTTGTATTTTCCTAATGATTAGTGATAAGTGAGCATGTTTTCTTTAGTTCATTTTATTGCCCATTTGTACGCCATCTTTGCAGAACATCTACTGGACTCATTTGCCCATTTTTAAAAATTGTACATTATTTTTTATTGTGGTAACAATGATTGCCACCACTATATATGATATAATGGCAAAGGTCCATACCTCCTCAGATGTGTTACCACACCACACCACCACACAAGCACCCAAAAATCCTCCACCACAATCAGTCTGCCCCCCACCCTGCTTTGTTCCCCAGCCCTTCCCTTCCCCTTTCGTAAAATTCTACAGTTAAGTTTCTAGGGTTTGTTTTGTCTTTGTTTCTTTATATTCACATGAGTGAAATCATCTGGTATTTAGCTCTCTGTTTCCATCCATGCTATCCCAAATGGCAACATCTTTTCTTATAGTTGAGTAGTATTCCATTGTATATATATGTATCACTTCTTCTTAGTCCACTCATCTCTTGTTGGGCACAAAAGTTGTTTTCATAACCTGGCTACTGTAAATAGTACTGCAATGAACATGAGACCTTTGCCCATTTATAAGCTAGGTTGTTTGGTTTTATGTTGTTCAGTTGTAGGAATCCTTTATATACTCTAGATATTAACCTCTTATTAGATTATTTACAAATATTTTTCTCATTCCATGAATTGCCTTTTAACCTGTTGACTGTCATTTGATATACAAAAGTTTTAATGCTGATATAGTTAAAATTATCTGTTTTTTCTTTCGTTGCTTGTGCTTTTGCTGTTATATCCAATAAATCATTGGCAAAACCAATGTTACACAGCTTTCCCCTATGCTTTCTCTTGGAGTATAATAGCTTTAGTTTTTATGTTTAGATCTTTGTTTCATTTTGCATTAATTTTTATATATAAGGTTAGGGCCCAACTTCATTCTTCTGTATGTGAATACTCAGTTTTATCAGCATCATTTTATGACCAAACTGTCTCTTTTTTCATTGAATGATATTGGTACCCTTGTCAAAAACTACTTGACTATATATGTGATAATTATTTATAATATATGTTATATGTGATAATTAATTCTGGGCTCTCTATTCCACACCACTGGACTTATATTTGTCTGTTTGGATTATTATAACTTTGTATAAAGTTTTGAAATTAGGAAGTATGAATCTCTAGCTTCACATTTTTTTCTAAAGATTGTTTTGATTATTTACTCTTAAGGCCACATGAATTTTAAGAAGGACTTTTCTATTTCTGTAAAAACGTCATTGGGATTTTGACAGCGATTGCATTAAATCTATACTTCGCTTAGGACAGTATTAACATCTTAACACTATTAAGTTTTCTAATCCATAAACATGAGATGTCCTTCCACATATTGGTGTCTAATTTATTTAAAGAATGTTTTATATTTTTAGTTTTTTATTTTCTTGGTTAAAATTATTTCAAGTACTCATCCTTTTTGATGCTATTATAAATGTACACGATGTGGACTATACGCATAGGTTTCAAGAGGACTTGAAACTTCTGCTGTCAACCTTTTTGAAGACTTCTACTGTCACATATAACTCTCGGGCTTGTCTGAGAGGGTCATATGGTCAAGCTGTCAGTAAACTGCCAAACACACAAATGAGATAACTTCAGAGTTCACTCAGCTCAAATCAAGCTGCTAAATGACTACAATCACTGAAGATAACTCAAGTGAGACTAGCAGAAGGCCTGCCTAGTCATACTGCTTACCACAAAGTTGTAAGCAAACAGAACAGTTGGTATTTTAAATCATTAAGGATTTTTGGGGTGATATCAAAAACTAAAACAGAATTAAATCATTTTAGTTGCCATTTCCTATGATAATTTATTCATTTACTTTGTAGCTCATTTCAAACTGTTTCCTACAGGCTATTAAGACTTATTCCAACTGAGACAAGACAGAGTTCTTTGATGCTAAACATTCTACATTATTCATTATTTTCATAAATGATTTAAAGCATTTGAATGTCAGCATTCTAAATAATTTATATATTTTTAAAGTAGATAGGTCAAAATGAAATCTAACTAGAACTACAAAAATACGGATATTAATTTTCTATTTTCTAACTTCACAATTGAAAGAATTGATATTATAATTAATATTTTCAGACTAACCTTTGCTATTGTTTTTATCTGCTAGCAATTAGTACCAAATTTATTGAGGGTAGATTTTGAAACTTTATTATCTGATTATTTAAAACTCATATAATGACAATATTTAGAAGAAAAACACTTGCCACTAGAAATATTTATATTTCCCAAAGCATTTTAAGGCATGAATAAGCAAAATATTACTTAAAAACTTCAAAGAAATACAAGTCTAAAAACAAATAAATGTGTTTTTTAATAAATATAGCTATAATGGATTGCTGTCATTTTATAAAAAAAAAATCAGAGCAATATGCAAAAGTCTATTTAAAACAGTAAATTTTTACCATGGTAAAATTTACTTCACAAATGTGTCAACTCCACTGAAGAACTAGTTTGAGAAACTACTCTCTCAAGTTGTGGAAATAGTTGCTTTAAAATTATTTAGCTGTACTATATGCATTCTTTAAAAGAAATAATAAGGAACAATACAGAAGAAATAAAGACAAAATAGAACAAAAGAGTTTATATAGCAACCAGATCTAGAACAGGGCTATTATTTCTGACAAACCAAGTGAAATTAGCACTTAAGTAGAAACTATTTTAGTTAACTTTCAAAATTGAAGAAAAGTGTTCAAAGACTACATCATAAAAACCTTTGCATCATTTGTTTTGGAATATGAAACCTGTCAGAAGAATCTCATTGTCACATTATTAAAAACATCTTTTGAAATTAGTTGCCATTTTAGCTTTAAAGAGTCCTAGTGTTTCTCTAAATAAAGGCATATTTAACTATAAGCAACTATTTATATTTCTTTGCAAGTACATTTCTACAAGCAAATGACAATTTCACAATTCCTTTACCCACATGGCTATATACCAAATAAATACCCGGTCTATAATTTTATACGCTCACACACACGATATGTTTCTCCCTATAATGATAAAATAAAGGAGAAAATATAAATGTGAAAACCAAGATGTACTTACAAAATCAAAATCTCCATCTTGAGGAACTTTCCAGTTATCAGGAAAAACATTTTTGGACATAGGGAAGGGTTCGTGCATGTTCTGATTACAGTTTTCATGACTCTTATTCTTGAAATCCTGTTTGTCAAAGTAGTCCATGAAAGATGGTCTTTGTACTTGTGGTGAAGTTGCATTTCCTGAGGTAAATAAAGAGCAAAGTATAAGTTCTTTAATATTTAAGGAAGTATGATTGTTTTTATTAAGCAATATAATAAAAATGCACTGGTCAGATTCAAGGCCAACAGAGTCAATTTGATGAAGAGCAAAACAAAACAATAATGAATAAACAAAAATGCCCAGGGCAAATAAAAATTCAACTAATGATAAGACAGTCATGATATTAAGACTGCAGAAACATTTCAGAATTTTGGAATCTTTGTTTTCTCTTATTCTTTATTTGTATACATTTGACATCAATTGTGGTCCCCATGGATTTCCCACTACCATTTCACCAGTGCACCATCACCTCTGTCCCTTGTGCTCTTTCTGCCTTCAACCCACTCCCTAAGGCAAAAGAATTTTGTAATCTTTATCATAATTGTGCAACCAGTATCTAGAACTCTTTCTGATGATTATTATTCTGTATAAGTTAACCAAGTTTCTTCTCCATACATGTGTAGATCCTTATCTTCCAGTGTTTTTATTATACCTACACCTAAGTTTTTTCATTTTCTATGGAAATGGTTATGCTTCTATCTGATCAAGTGAATTACTAAAAAACATAAGTAAACATAAATGATATAATTTACTTGTAAAAATAAGTATAGTTTTTTCAACCTATGAAATGTGTTTTACATGTTTGTCTTTACCTTTACATTAAATTATAAATTCACAGGCCTCCCTGGTGGCAGATGGGGTTGAGCATCACACTGTATTTCAGTCAATCCGACTGTTCTGCTCCCCACTCTGTCTCTGGTGAATCTTGACCGCCCCCCGCCCTCATCCTTCTGGTCTGTACTCCAACTCTTGTATGCATAAATAAATGAAATCTTAAAAAAAAGAGATAAGGCCCTCCCTGGCGGTGCAGTGGGTTAAGCAATGCACTGTAAAGCAAACTGCAGCCACTGCAGCACGAGTTCGATCCCTGCTGCTGGCTGGGGAGGTGACCCACATGGCGCAGCAGACCTCTCCTGCTGTGCCCGCTGCTCCCCTCAGCAGTGTGTTTCAGTAGATCTGCCTGTTCTGTTCCCTACTCTGTCTGGTGGATTCTCTCATCCCCCCACACCTCTGGCCTGTACCCCAATGCTTGTATGCCTAAGTAAATAAATCTTTAAAAAAAAAAAGTTATAAATTCCCAACCTAATTCAGAGACATAAATCCTTTAAGCCTAACAATGTTACAAGTACAAAGACTGCGACCATCAGTGTGGGTTCTAATGGTCATGAGAAGGAATTAATGAGATGGTATGTGGGCATGTGGTTTTTCAAATTTATTACATTTGAATTAGTACAGGCTATTAGTATTAGTATTTTATTATTAACAACTGTGTATTAGTAACAATAAACTTGAAAATTATTGTTAAGTGCTACTATAATTTTTAGAGTAAACACCTCAGTAAAGTAAAAATGAGTATGATAGTCCAAATATGCATTTATTAGTGGAAAAATAGAAAAAAGACTCTCAACACAACTGTTTATGTAAAGACTCATTATCCAGTTAGAGCTGCTCAGACATTAGAAAGCTTACAAATGAGTGTGATAAGACATCTGGGACCCAAATGGTATTGACTGGAAAGATACTGAGACATTCCATCAAGTTAGGATAATATAAAACACCAATATTCATAGTAAACCTTCAGAAGTTATAATGTTCATATCCTACATACAAAACTGATGCTAAAGGAATTTCTTAGGGATATTTTACCAAATGACAGTCAAGTAGTCTTTAAAGTACTTGTCAGAACAGATTTGACTCGTATGTCAATAAACAGTAGAAAACTTTTGTTTTAATATATTTTACCTTCACCTTTATTCCTTAAAATCTCCTGCTGTTCAAAGAAAATAAATTGGTTAATTTGATAAGGTTACATTACTGACATTTGGATGGGACACATTAACATTTAAAACAGATTTTAAGTACCCTTGATTTCCCCCTGGGTCTCACCATTACAAGAGACATCTTTATCTTCAGAATTGAAATTAGGCTCCTACAACAACCTTTTACTTCAAAATAGAGTCCAGGAATTTAACCTCAATTATTCTCTCCCCTGCCCTTTTTGTGAGATTAAGTAATATTCTCTACCTCTGCCATTTTTGAGAGAACAGTAAAATAATACAAATGTAACTCAATTTACACAAATTTTCTATAAAATAACTGAAAATATAAAATCACAAGGGAGAGAGGGAGATAAACCCATAAAGAAATCCTTTGCTTAATATTCCTTTCTTTTTATTTCAAGAGAAAAGTTATACCAAAAAGCAGTTACACTGTAAGCAGGAGGACTAGAATAATACCTACAGATGTTAAGAAGGATCTCTCAATGACATTATAAAATCGTGCTATCCATGAAAGAAACTCTGTTTTTGGATATTTTGGTAAATAAAAAAGAAACTAATGCCATTTTGTTTACCCCATTATTATTTTGGATTTCTTGTACACAGAGCTAAATTATGTCCTTAAATGTTACAGTTCTATTCCCAAGTGGAAGTTGCAGGGAAAGGTAGGCAATTTTCAGTCTTCCTATAGAACATCTTAATAGGAAATTTCAAATTCACTATTATATGTAATTATTTAATTATCACTGTACTTCAAGACATTGTAGTCTTAAGGTTCTTTTATAGATTGAACTAAAACCTACAATAAAATGCCTGTTGGGTTCTACACTCAAAGTTCTGAGAAAAAAAATTCTAAGTTAGGCTAAACATTCTCATAGAAAGTTAACAAAGTCTAAAAATCAATGTAAATTTAAAAATCAAAACTTGAAAGGATGGCAGTTTATTCCATTAGATTTTTTTTTAGACAGCATTATAATAAAATGTTAACCAAGATATGTTTATATGTTTTTTATTCAAGTGTAAGTGCTTGTATTTTCACGTAGTTTCCACTGTTTATTTTAAAACCTGGTGTTGACACTTAGAGTATATCTTTGTTATAGACAAAGAAAACTTACAGAAACAATTAAAAAAAAAAAACTTCTAAGGAGGTAACACTGATTTCAAAGGGATACATGTATTCCTATGTTCCTTGCAGAACTGTTGACAATATCCAAGTTATAGCAACAACCTGTGTGCCCAAAGACAGATGAGTGGATCAAAATATGTGGTATATGTGCACAATGGAATACTACTCAGCTATAAGAAAAGATGAAATCTTGCCATTTGTAACGTAGATGAATTTGAGGGGATTATGCTAAGCAATATAAGTCTGAAGAAGACAGACAAATACCAATTATTTCACTCATATGTGGAATATAGAAAAAACAGACAAACCTAAACCAAAACAAACCCTAGAAATTGACTACAGAATTTAGGCTACCAGAGGGAGAATGAGGAGTAGGTGATGAAGAGGGGAGTGGGCTAAGGTAGAGGATAATGGGTGCTTTGCTGGTGGGTCTGGTATGATAACATTCATCTAATGAGGTATGAATCTATGCCCCTAAATCACATGCAGTGTTGTAAACTAATGTTACCTCAATATAAAATGATATAATTTTAAAAATTTCTAAAGATGAATGCATATCTGTTTCAAAAATTAATGGGAGGGAACAGTTGCAATTACCCAGCAATGTTTAACTACACAATACAAAGCACATGTCTACAAAGTACAGTCAAATCTCCAGGGAGAGGCATAGTCACAGAAATGGGACAGGAAGGAGGATTTTCTGACTTACAATTTATTAAAAGAAGACAAAAAGAAATAGTAGGTCCTTCAACAGGAGAGTGAAACAGGAAATCTCAAGATAGTAACCACTGTCATATGTGCTTGTGGTTGCTATGGCAAATATATTTTTTTAAACACAGAAGGAATAATCACATAAAATTGACATCAATTTCTCCAGCTGAAGCTGAATTCTCATCCTAGCTACAAAATGTTTTTAATTTTAATAATAAATTTAATGTTCAAAATTACCTTGTTCACCAATTTGGGCCCCAAGTCTTTCAACTATTTGCTGTAAAACTAAAAACCATTAGCAACAAAGAACAAAATAATTAGAGTTCGATCCTTTTGTGCATGTGAAATTTAAAAAAAACAACCGCTAACCCTCCCTTCACACATTCCCTAAAACATAAACAAAGATATTAAATTGTGTGGAATATAAGATCTTTAAAAAACTATGCAAGTTCACTCACAATTAGTCATTAACTTTCCTAATGTGCACAGGTCTTCTAAACAGATGAAAAGTCTTCATGAAAATTTAAATTTCTAAAGGAATTTTTTAAATACTTCAGTGAAATGCAATTTAATTTTTAGTTTCTTAGCGTGATTATGGCAACTATGCTCAAGTATAAAGAATGAAATAACAATCATAACTTTAGCATGATATATTTTGACATCAAAAGGATTTATGAATACTACCTAATTTGTTCTTCTAAAAATATTTTAAGATGTGGGTGTTCCACCTGATTAATGATCTTGGAAATTTGTCCTTTAGTTTGTTGCCAAGAGTACAGTGACTACATATAAAAACCAAGATGTTAATACAGAAGCTACTGACATCAGCTTTTTCTTAACTTCATCAGACAGTATTCTAAAACAAAGGAGGACACAGATAATATGGAGATGATCCAGAGGCTATTCATAAAAAAAGATTAAAAGCTTAGAAAATAATACCTGTACAAAGGTTAAAGGGACTGAAATTGTTCAGTTAGGAAAAAGTTTCAGGACACAATGTAATAAGTATCCAAGTATATATGAAGGCTTCTTATACAGAAAATAGTGACCAGCTGTTTTCCATCTCCAAGGAGGACAGAATAAAAGGTAACAGACAAATTGAAGCCCAAGGATTTTAGTTAAATAAAAGAAATGACTTCCTATGCAAGGAATGAGCATTGTAAAAGCCACTGTGTGTCTGTGGAAGCCCTCTCTTCAGGGGCGTTCACAAGAGACAGATTTTCATTTATACAAGCAAGACTAATATTTACACGCTTGTCTGTGCTCTGTGCTAGTAAAAGAAGTATCCTATAACTAAAGTATCTACACTAACAGGCTGAGTCTGGGTCACACATCATTAAACATTCCACAGACTAAGAGCACACAGAAAAGTAGACCATATTCAGTATCCACAGGTGTCTCCGAATCTCTGCGGCCACACCTTAGCTGGACATCTAGTCCTTTTGTAGAGGAAAATTAAGGGTTTCCAACTGCACAGTAAATCTGTGGTTATTTGCACCCAAGTGCAAGTGGGACTGTAATTTATTGTCAGTTTTATTGCTATTTTGTGGGCAAGACTAACGCCCCAGTTAAAGAGGCACACAGCAATTTTTTATGAAAGAGCTCTTTGGAGAAGTGGGGTAGTGACTCACATTTCTACCCTTGTTTCTTGACATCTCACAATTCCATGCTTCGTGATTAAATTTTTTGGCTCAAAGTTTTGTAAATTTTAGAAAAAAAATATATTTCATGAAAACTTGCCATTATTAAGCATTTACATCTGATTCTTTTCTGAAATAGGTTTTGAGAAAAAAAGAGGAGGAAAAGGATGTGAAGCAGAGCTGGAAGAGAAAGAAAGGGACACAGAAGTAGCTGTTCAGAGCAAATGGTCTCAGACCTACAATTTTGTTCAGCAACATTAGATGAACTGGGAGTGGTGATACCTACTGATCAGTTTCTCCTCTCTAAAACCTTTTTCATAAATGTATGACTTATCTCCAGGATAAACTCCTAAATATCTAAAGTGAACTTCATTTGCTTTCTCTTACTAACTGAAACAAAAAACTGTGATATTTAAAAAAAAAAAATCAAATGTATTATAGGCATATACAAAGAAAAAACATTTAAAATACATATTCAATTAAAATTACTTATATCATTATTTAACCATTCATATACAGACTAATAAAAGGTTAATATAAGTAAACAATATAAAACCTAAACATGACCAGTTATTCCTCCAGCCAGTCTTAATGCAATATGACCTTCCAGTGGGCTCTCTGAATGTGCGCCATTGTTCTTCAAGCTTCCAAAATACTCCATGTGGAGTATTTATTTAGTACTCCTAAATATTCTGGACCCTAAGAATAGAGTGAAGCTGTGTATTTCCATGTTCTCAAGTGATGACTGGTCCTAGCTGAACCTGAGAAACACTGTAGAGATTTTTTATTTTGATTTTTTAAAGGTTTATTTTACTTACGTATACAAGAGTTGGGGTGAAGGCCAGAGGTGTGCTTGTAGGTGTGGTTGTGGTGAGAGGATTCAGTGTATGCCAACAGCTTCAAAATGCTGTGAATTAACCCCTTGCACCACCAGGGTGGCCCTTTAGTTCGATTTTTAAATTATTTTTTAAAGAGATGCATGGGCTCTGCTCTGGCCCATAGAAACAGCATGTCTGAGCTACTGATTCTATAATGTGCACTTGTGAAGTCAGTTACATGAAAACAAGACTAATATTTAACTTAAAATCACGAGTCTGTCTTAGAATTTTTTTTGTTCTACTTCACGTCATTTGCAACTCTAACAGACTTTCATTCTATAGCCTCATTCAAGTTTCTATAAAAACTCAGCCAAATAGGGCTGAGGACTAGGTCCTAAACCACACAAAGGGAAATCTCACTGAAAACAATCTCTCTTTTAACAAAGCAGTTGACAAAAATTTAACTACCACTTCCACTATCTATGGTGAGCCTTTGCATAGGCTGGAAAAGTTAAAGACCACATTTTCCAGAACCCCTTGCATGGAAGACCCAAGATAAGTATAATTTTTTACAACTAAGAATGCCAGAAATAAGGTAGAATCCGTAAGTCTCCTACTTCAGTTGTTTCCTTCCAGGAGAGAGAAACAGTGAGGGAGACAAGGGGTTTACAAGCAGCATTCTAGCATCCAGAGACTACCTTGCAGATGCTATGGGGTGGTTGCAGTATCAGTGGTAGCTTTTTACCCTCAATTACAACAGGGATTAATCTTCATCCGCATTACTAAACTCAACAGTGCCAATGGCAGCTTGCCTCTGGATTCACTGCCTTTCTGATTGTAGCCATAGTAGCTCCACATAGGATCACTTTGTAGTTACGTCGAAATCACTCTCTGAGGTCTAGTCTGCACAGTCTTCTCTGACCTACTGATTTAACATTCACACCTATCACTTAAATCTCTGCAGATTTAAAATACCTACTAAACTAGTTCCTGCGCCTTCCAATAGATCATGAGTGATCTCTTTACAAGTCCATTTGCATATAATCATTCAACTCTCATAACAAAACCATCAGTTAAGTCATAACTACACAGTACCCGCAAGGATATCACAAAAGACTATGAAAATAATTTCCAAAGTAGCTAACACACAATATCCAAACCCTGCATTTTCTATGACCTAGTAATTTATCAATGCTGTTAAAAAGGGAAGTATATTATTCTGATGTATGTTCCACGTCATCCATACTGATTTATAATGAGCCAGGTCTCCTTCCCTAAAGGACTCACAGATGTTCTAGAATCCTGTTCAAGAGGGATGTTGTGCTCGTTATTCCTAGAGTAGTGCTGTCACCTGGAGGTAAATGTGGGCCTATATTCCTGCTATGAAATCTTAGTTCACTTAACATTCCCAACTCTTAGTTTCCTTAGTGGTATATGGTAGTGGCAATGCTACTTTACAGGGTCCTTATAAGGGGCAAATAAGATAATGTATGCAGAGTACTCAGCACAATGTGTGGGCCCACAGTAAGCCCTAAATTAATGATGGCTATAACCTGAGAAACTCAACTTTTTTCTCCTTACTGAAAATGAAACAATTTAATTTACTCTTTCAGGCTTCCATGATACCCCACTTTCTCAGAGACAACAAATTTCACAAACAACAGAAGACAGTTTTCTCACCTGCAGGTTATTTCAATAAACATTAATGATCATACTTCTAGTTAGAAGACAATAGGTCAACAGATGGTTCCCTTACCGTTATTCTCATCTGGCCACTCGAATTCCTCTTTATGTTTGCAATACAATGTTCACTCTGAAGATCATTATTCTCCATACAATCCTCTCTATCTTACTGACTAAAGAGATGCAGCAAGGTCTTGGGGGAGTCAGGGAAAGGTGGGAGTTGCTCAGTGACTAAGCATCTGCAGTTCCAAAGAGATTCAGACCTCTCTCATCGCCTCAGAAGCAGGGATGGTGAAAAAGAGGGCAGAAACATTAAAGAGGAAGAACAGGGCAGCTCTCCTGCCTGTCTGTGTCTGTGCAGGTATCTCTCTTTCTCTTTTTCCTTTTCTATGAAATTGTCCTTTTAAAAATGTGTTAAAAATTTTTAAAAAGAGGAAGAATTGATGAGACTTGACATTAATTCAATGAATGAGGGGGAGAGAGGAACTTAAACATGACTAATTTTTCTATCACAGTCCACAGTCCAAAATCCATGTTTAAAACAGCTATACAATTTCTCTACATTTTTGCATAATATTTTTTTCCTACAAATCAGAAGGCAAGATCATCTATTAAAATGGAAAGTTGACAGCAGATTTGATGACAATCTAAAAAAATCATTCTCATCCTTTATACAAACTCCTAAGAGAAACAAAGTCCTACAAAAAACTTCTGAACGGCCAAATGGGATTGAAGACCATGAACTGTATGTTCATGTGAGATTTTCTCCAGCAGGGGATGACGCTGAGAAGATGGACAGACAGGTTGATCCACAATCATATTTTGCTCAGAGGAGCAGAAAAGACAGATAGGAGGGCAAAAGAATTAAGGATATGTCAGGAAGGAAGCTGTCTAACTTGATTGAAGGATGTGGCTCTTCATCAGACACCAAGAGACAGTATTCCCACAAGGCAACTAGTTTACCAATCCAGCTTCAGCCCATAGGACCTGAAAGCTCCGTTAGAGAGACAGAACTAAATTAATATGAACTGAACAGAATAAAAGGTACTGTATTCTTTTTTCTGAAGCAACTGCTTTGCAAGAGTCACCCACAAAGAAATAATCTCTACAATCACAAGAATTTGATGACAGTGGATTCCTGACCTAATCCTAATCTACTCATTCAAGATAAAAGTACTGAATTTTGATTTCCTTAGTGACAAGCAATCTGCTTATACCCAGTCAATCATCTGTAATTCCAACTAACATAGACCTGTTTGGATGAAGTATAATATGCAAGAAAGTAGAGATCCACGATTAAATACTGGTTGGTGCCAGATTATGAAAGACTTGGCTATCCCCCTGAAACCTGGATATTACATGAGGAGGTACCAGAAACATGAAAGGAAAAAAATGGGAGTAGGAAGGTAAAAGTAATGCTGTTAATATTGAAACAATTTTGCAGAGCTCTTGGGATATGACTTTGAGGTTCATGCTCACTTAAAAAAAAAAAGACGAAAATTTAAAAATATTTTTGTCACTTTTTTCCACTTCCCTAAAGATTACCTTTTATCTTTTAACAATTAATAATTTTCTTACTTAAAGTGAAAGCACCACACTTTCGGGGATATAGAAAACAGATTTGTAATCTTTACCTTTGTGATTAAAGTTATTGTAGTATATGCAAATATAATGTAAGCCATAGAGAATTAAATCAAGGAAATAAATTGAAAATCCAGGGAAAAGGTGATGGAATTCAGAATCTTTAGCATAAAACATTTTAGAACTTTTTTAGAAAATTAAAAACAATACATTGCTAGTTTTTTAGGGAACAAAAAATGTTGAAGACACATTAGCAAATGAGGCACGGACTAACAACCTGAGAGCTCACTGCAACTATTCTTTGAAAATTTTTTTTATTTTTTAAGATTTTTTATCTATCAATGCATAAAGAGCTGGAGTACAGGCCAGCTGCGTTGTGGGGTGGGGGGTGGGGGAAGGGGCAGAGTATTCACCAGAGACAGAGCGGGTGCAGAACAGGCAGATCTACAGAAATACATTGCTGAAGGGAGCAGCAGGCAAGGCAGGAGAGGTCTGCTGTGCCATGTGGGTCCCCTCCCTGGCCGGGGATCAAACTTATATTGCAGTGGCTGTGAAAGCCTCACAGTGCACGCTCAGCCCCTTGCACCACCAGGGAGGGCCTTCTACGAAATTTTAAAGAAAATTTAGATCACTTTTCTTAGGGAAATAAAACTAGAGGTAACTAACTACGTGATATCAGGAAAAGTAACTTCTGCTTCAATAACTTCATGTTATTTACTACTGCCCTACTACAGTATGACAATCCCTGGGTACACTAACATCATTTGATTAGATTTTTGGGAACATGGAAATCCCACATTATACGATATCTAAATTGCAGAAACTTAAATGTGGAGCTGGCTAGTGGGATTTAAAATTTACTGAAGCACACAGAACAACTGCAATTACATAAACCACTACCTGCTCAGCTTTAAAATGGGCCTTCATAAAAGTCTCTGTGACAAAAATCCAAAATCATACTTAGGACATAAAATTGTAAAATATATTGAATTATGTCTATGGCTATCAAAGCTAAAGTCACTATACAAAATGTGTCAAGGTCTGTATTATCATTTTAAAGTACAATGTCTGATAAATCACCTTTTCTTTGAAATTATAATTATCTAACATGCCTTTGATTTCACAAAGAAAACATAAACAAATGTCAGACAGGAAATTTCTACCTATGTTCATTTTACAGCATCAGTAATTAACTGAATATAACTTTCTAGGCCTTACAATGTAAAAAGTCATGTATTACTGCTTCTGTGTTGTTTAGAAGCAGTACTGCAGAGTAGAAAACAACGTAGTGTTCAGACCTTGACATCAGGTACACACAACTATAGTGGTAGGAGAAGAGAAAGGTCAGTAGGTAACAAGAGGTAATTAGTCTGTATTGTCTGTAATAATGAAGTCACAATGCCCCACATTGTTAACTACAATCTGAAAAGCTGTATTTACATGTATATTTTTTAAAATAGACAAGCAAGTCTGTGAAAGTATCTCTGTCTTCATCACTCTGTAAGAAAAGGTATCAGAGGAAATGTCCTACCCATCACTTCAGGCCCTGCAGCAGCCCTGACACTGTACCTCACACATGACATGACAAGCAGTGGTAAGTATACACTGAACTGAAGCTTTGTGTGAGTTACCCCTCTCTTCATCCTCCTTCTCTTGTTTCTTCTTTTCCAGCCTTAGACCTATTTCTTCCCTTAGCTTGCAACCCTGTGTCACTGTGGCTTAACTGATAATTTAGACAACGTGAAATAATATTATGTTGTATTTACTGGAACAGAATTTTAGGTTCATTTTTAATTGGGAAAGTAAATGTTAGGAACACTATCTTTTTATCTCTGAAATACTTTGTAAATTAAATTAAATTACAGGCTAGCATCCTTAACAGAAAAAAGTTCCATACCCCTAAATTAAAGATGTATCGCTTTCTGGTATATTTTAAAGAAAAAAATTAAGTCTATTTGTGCCACACTTTTTTTTAACTGCTAATTAAAAGAGTCAAAGAACAAAATTTTCTGTAACTGGCTAAAAAAAGTACACAGATTCATCATGATTTCTACAGAAGTATATACTTGCAAAATAGAAAATTAATATTCAATGGGAAAAAACCACATACTTTTCATAGTTCCATCTTCTTCTTCCTCATCTTCACTGTTTATAACCATGGTCCCCAAGTCAGACTCTAACATTGTGCTATTATGCTCAATCATGGTCTGGGCCCCTTCACTCATTGTACTTGTGGCCCGCATTGTGCCCACATTTTCTGAACTCGTCTTCACCATAGTGTGGGAATCCAGCTCATCTTCATCCTGTGAGCAAAAATACTGCTTTGAAGGAAGAATTTTCTAAGACATTTGTATTTCTTAATTTGTAACAACAGTGTGAACATATAAAAAACTTATTACTACTTATTTTTATAGAAGATCACATATACAAATGTTATCATAAGGACCGAAGTGACCCAAAAGAACCGTAAACTTTAGGTAAGTTCAAGTAACCAAAATTATTTGATGAAATATTTGTTTCTTACAATAAGGATTATAAGACAGATAAATTATCAAAAAAATGCTTAACAAAATGGTGACAAGATAACTAAAAGACAGCACATTAAAGACAGAACACATTGGTTCTATTATAACTTTGTTATGCAGGAGTAATAATGTTTATAATCTTGCACAATGGCTTCTAAAAAACTGTGATTGAATATATATATAATATGAAGTTTTCTTTTTTAATGTTTAAGTGCACAGTTCTTCTGCATTAAATATATTTACAATACTGCGTGATTATCATCAACATTTATTTCCAGACTTTTTTAATTGTCCCAAATTGAAACTCTGCACCCTGAAATTAACTCACTTATTTCTCCCCCCCCAATCCCTTGTTAAGTTCCATTCATATAAACAGAACCATATAACCTTTTGTGACTAGTTTATTTCACATTTACATAGTGTGTTTTCAAGGTCCATCCATGTTGTAGCATATGTCAGAATTTTCTAAGACTGATTAATATTCCACTGTGTGTATGCACAAATTATACATATACATATATCACATATCTATCTCATATTTTGTTTAATCATTTGCTGATGGACACTGGGTGGTTATTATGAATAGTGTTACTAAGAACACTAGTGTACAATTATCTACTTTCAGTTCTTTTGGGTATATACCTAGAAGTGCAATTCTGCATCATATGGTTGTCTATGTTTAATTTTTTGAGGAACTGCCAAAATTGTCTTCCCAACAGGACTGTGCAGTATTCCAATTTCTTCACCACATCGCCAATACTTATTTTCTACTTTTGAGAACAGCCACCCTAATAAATATTAAGTGGCATCTCACTGTGGTCTGATTTGCATTTCCCCAATGTTAGCAATGTTAAACATCTTTTCATGTGATTATGGGGCAAATGATATCTTTTTTTGTAAAAAATTTAAAAAAATGTCTATTCAGGTCCTTAGCCTATTTTAAAATAAATTGGTTTTTTGGTCATTGTCAAGTTATAGGAGTTCATCATAGATCCTGGATGTTAATCCCTTATCAAATGTATAATTTGCAAGTATCAACCTGCATTTTGTAGGTTGTCTTTTCACTCTTTACATAGATTCTCTGATGGACAAAAGCTTTATATTTTGATGAAATCCAATTTATCTACTTTTACTTTTGTTGCTCGTGTTTTTGTTTTTATAAGCCATTAGCTTTTAAACATAAATTCACAGAAGCAAGACAGCAACATAAATATAAACACTAAATGATCTTTATAATATTTACCAAAAGATATACTATATTAGGGCCACAAAAATTAACAAATTCTTTTTTTTGGTAAGATTTATTTATTTATGCATACAAGAGCTGGAGTACAGGCCAGAGTCCAGGGAGGTGAGAGGATTCACGAGACAGAGTGGGGAGCAGAACAGGCAGACTGACTGAAACACACTGCAGAGGGCAGCAGCGGGCACAGCAGGAGAGGTCTGCTAAGCCATGTGGGTCCCCTCTCTGGCTGGTGGCAGGGACCAAACTCATGCTGCAGTGGCTGTACTTTGCTTCATAGTGTGTTGCTTAACCCACTGCGCCACCAGGGAGGCCAAACAAATTCTTTTTGAGACACTAAACAAATGTGCTATTTAGAAAAACTTGATCATGCACTGAAATTATTCCACTTTAAGTAGAAACAAACAAGTAAAACATAGTTCCTACAAAGGTCAAAATGTAAATACAAAAAGTAGGACCATCAATGTTATTCTCAGCTGACAGTCTTCTTCCTAAATCTACATAATAAATTCAGCATACTATTTCAGTCTTAAGATGTTCTTCTTCATGAGTCTTTTGCTTAGAAGAAATTTCATTCTTGTACCTTCAGTTACTGAACATGTTGAGGACTTCCAAATTCTAAAATTTTCCTGTATTTACTTACTACTTAAATACTTAATGATGTCTAAAACTCAACAATCCCAAATCAGAATCATTTTATTATTCTCTTATCCTTCCTATTTCACTCCATCCCCAACAACAACCACACAAAGCAAAGTTATATTCACTAGCTACCCAAGAGTAAAAACATCAATATATTTTTAGCTTCATTTTTTTTTACTTTCTATACAGAGTCAACAAGTTGTTCTTCAAAAAATTCTCTCAGCTTCATCTTCATTTCTATTCACACTACTACTGGGTAAATTCCTCATTACCTCATACCTGCATTAGTGCGGGTGAACTTCCTGACTGAAGAGTCTCTCCTATCTGACCTTCTATAATCAGACAGATGTCAGTTTGAACCAGATAGATATCAGTTAAATTGAATCACTTACTAGGCAAAAGAATTTTAATCAAATTATTTAAACTCTCTGAACTTTAATTTCTTTAAATGGTGTTACTGATTAAGTGACAAAAGATATACATACATACTTCTTGGAACAAGTTAGTTTCACGTCCTATTCAAAGTTTACATACTATATCAATCTTAATTGAATACTAGTGTTACTACAGTATCTTTTATTGAACAACATATGAAGGCTTCCAGTACTGCATTAAAAGTTAAACATTTTTACCTGGATTTTAATATCCTCCATGTTATCTAATTCTATTTGGCCAATCCTAGTTTCCCATTCTTCACATATCCTCCAACAGAGTTAGGCAGAACTTAACTGATCTCCAGATGCCATAAATCTGTGTCAGGCTATGCTCCTTAAGACTTCTTTGCTCATGCCTTTTTCTTTACCCAAAATACTCTACCCCTTTTGTTCATTTTAACTAAATCCCATCCAGTCCTGGATCAAGTATCTGTTATGTTCAAGGTTAATACAATCTATTAATTTTCCATTTCCCCAAACTCTAGTAGAATTTATAATCGGCAAAGTTCTGCATTTAAATTTATGATCTCATACTGTAACTGTTTTTGTAAAATCTTTTTAAAATTTAAGCATTTTATTTATTTTTTAAAGATTTATTTATGTATATCTGAATAGGGGTACAGGTCAGTTATGGGGGGGTAAGAGGAATCACCAGAGATTGAGTGGGGATCAGAACAGGCAGATCCACTGAAATATACTGCTGAGGGGAGCAGCAGGCAAGGCAGGAAAAGTCTGCTGCGCCATGTGGGTCAGCTCCCTGGCAAAGCATCGAACTTGTGCCACAGTGGGTGCGGATACCTTCATAGTGTGGTGCTTAACCCCTTGCTCCACCAGAGAGGCCTTAAAATGTAAGTATTTTATGGGTATCTTATAGTCCTTTGAATCTACTAGTGTTTTGTTCAGTATTCCATATACAGTAAGCATTCAGTATATACTTATATTTTCACAGAATTGTAAGATCATAGACTCTTATTTTATATTTGAAAAACTTAAGGTCCACATAGATTTCTCCAAGTTTACATACCTATTAAAATTGAACCAAGACTACAAAACTAGTTCTTTAATTCCTTAATCTTTTATACCACTATATACATGTGGTATATTTACCTTACTGACATATGAATTTTGCTCTTTTTGAATGCTTAGAGGAACAAGCTCACAATTTTAACAGCTGATGTCACCAATTCCTATTCCCAAAGAGTTTGACGCAAATTACTTGTTCCATTCTAGTCCAAACCACAATCTCCTCTCACTTGGACTATTAAAACAGCTTCTAACAGTTTTGAGTATTTCCATTCTTGCCCCCTACAACACCAGAGGCAGACTGATCTTTTCAAAAGATAAATTATATTACAGTACTCTCCTGCTCAAAACCTTCATTTGGCTTTCCATCACACTCAGAATAAAATCCAAAATCTTTATCATGGACAAATGTGATCTGGCCCAGTTACATCTGTCAATCCCATCTCCTATCACAGTCTTTCTCACTCATCATGTTCCAGTCATGCTGGCCTCTCTTGATGTTTTTTGAACATTCTAATCATGATCCTCCTTCAAGCCTTTCACTTGACTCATCTCTCATAGCCTGGAATACTCTTCCTCAAGACAGCTTGATCCTTTATTTAATTCATGTCTCTATTTAGATGTTACCTCCTCAGTGAGGCTTTTTGTGATCACGAATCTAAAACTGAAGCCTCCATCATACTTTCACCTTTCTCTATACCTCATAGCACATATTCTACATTCTCTATGCATGTAAGTTTGATGAAGGCAGAGATTTCCTTTTACTGATGAATCCACAAGGCTCAACACCTAGCACACAGTAGGTACATGATAAAAAAAAGTTAATGAATCAGTTCATATTATTAATCCATTTAACAAGCAGTTGCTGTATATTTATAATATGTGAAGAAGTGGACAAGACATTGGATACAAAAATGAATAAGAAATGGTTTTGCTCCATTTTGATATTTTAATGAATTTGAGGCCTAAGAAAAACTCATTGATACATTGGGCTGATATAAGACATGATTAAGTGCTATAAAATACAAAAGTACTAGCAAAGTACACTGGGAGTACTAAGAGTAGAGCCTCTAACTCTGCCCCTACCTAAGAAGAAAGTCTCACAGAGGAGACTGATCTTAAGTTAGGTCTTTAAGGATGAGATCAGAAATGTAACATATATACGGGTAGGTGCTTTATAGTACAATTTCTAACAGAACCACAATTGACATCTACTTCCAACACAGATATCCTAAGTCTGAATTAGGTGCCACAGCATCTTGTACCTGTGTCAATCACATACTTAAAACACACTTCTGTAACTGTCTGTACACCTGACTTTTTAAATCTCCCATTAGATTCTAAATAATTAGATTCCTGGTATCTAGTACACAGCATGGTACTTGTTATAGAATCTACTGAGTGGATGTTAAACCCTCATTATGAGATAGTGCAAAGCACAGAACTAAGGACAACATTATATAAGGTTCTAGTGCAGTTTTATTTAAACCGACTTATTATGAAACACAGTGGCTACTGAACAGTCTTGGAGGGAATGCTACTAATTAGAATTTTTCAGTTGATCATTCATTTAATAACAAAAAGACGTTACCAATGAGTCAACTATGCTAAAGATGTCTGTTGGGAATAGCTAGCTATTCCCATTTAATCTTCTTATTAATACTGTGAGGTATTACTATGACCATTGTGTAAATGTTAATCTGAAGTTCAAATAGTTTATTGCTTTGTTCAAAGTCATACAACAAAGAAGTGGAGATTGGAGATTCTAACCAGGTAATTCTGATTCTAAAGTTGAAGATATAACTTTCAACTGTGTGAGGTTTTTAAAATTATCTACACCACTTCTCAAGTCTAATTTAATTCATATTTAAGGTTAGCTAGAGCATGTATCATTTTGCTAAGAGATGAAGAAATGAGAACACAAACTCCTTTGCACTTAATCAAAAATATAAAAAAAGCTGGAATTGATTTTTTTCTAGTAGATCTCACTGAGGAAAGAGGAAAAATGTTGACTTTCGATCAGCTCTTTAAAAAAAAAAAATCTTCTCATTTATTATCTTACTTTATCATGGCCACAACAGTTTTTCCGAAAACACTAAATCTATTTTTATATACATGAGTCATTTGTCCCTTATCCATGAAAGATTCAGTGTACTGACCATTAAACTAACAAGAAACATTACATCTGATTGGTGTGAAATAATATTTTCAGTTCTCCTATATTCTATATTAGAATTGAATCCACAAAGGAATACTGAAGCATCTATACTGACACAAATGGTTTAATCTATAAAATCACAATAGACTGAGTTAAGTTTCCAAAGGTTCACTTTTTCTGCACATTATTTTTACTATATAATCACTTTGCAAAAGAATAATCTAACTTTAAAATATGACAGTAGAAAGTGCATTAAAAATAAACATTCAATTTTCTAACTAGAGGATGGCATCCAAATAAAGTCACTGGAAAGAGATTTAGTTCAGAAAAAGTTAGAAAACTCAAATTAATGACTTGGTGATAGTGATGAAACCTTTCAGCAACACTTACTACTTTTTAGAACTCATTAACTCAAAATATTTTGGTGTTTTTGATTATTGTTAAAATTTTATTTGATATTTTTTACATTATTTTTAATGAGTTATTTATTACGTTTTTTCCCAAAGTTTTATTTCATTTATATGTACTGCTATTCCTCAGAAAAGAAAACTCAAAGAAAAACATGTTGATACTTCATAGAAAAAGGTCTGCAGAACAGATGCTTCCCCACTGTAGAAAGCAGCCAATTCCAGTAAGGAATATAATAGCATTTTCAATCAGTGGTCATCATGTGCCAGGAATGCAAAACAGAGTACTGATGATAATCCAGGTTATGAATCATAAAATCCACATGGAATACAAATATTTGAAAACATTATTAGGAAATCCTACTCCATTGCTAAGAGATTTATGTTATAACAGTCTGAGAAGTAATCAGAAATCAGATCACATTAGGTATCTTTACATTTGCAACATACTATCTTAGAGAATTTTTTAATCTCAGCTACAACTTGACTCATTTTAAGAATATTTACAAAAACATTTTGGAAAGTAGTTATAACATTAATGAGACAGGCTATCCTTAAATAATTTTTATATTGAAAATATTCTAATTTCTTTCTCTTCTTGACATAGTAAATACTTCTGTATTGCTAATATAATTACATAATCGTTCACAATCAGTATAGAGCAGTGATCTAAATGGTTTCAAATCAACTAGACAATTCTAATGATTATGCATTCCTTTACAGCTTAAATTTTTTTAAAAAAAGAACATGTAAGATATGTAAGAAACAACTATACAATAAAATCTTGCAGTATTATATGGTCTAGATATCTTTAAATCATTTTAGAAGTACTAATCAAGGGGTGGTAATGAAACAACTAACAATAAAAGTAACAAATATGCTGTAAATGCATAATTGAGCTTTTGAGGTCCTAAAGGAAATCCCAAAAGACCTAAACAGATCTGGGAGTCAGAGAGAGAAAAACAAGCTAAATTGAACCTAGGGCTGCCTTAGTGATTTAATGATTGAGTTGTGTGGTTGGACGGGTATCATTTTCAGAGGATAAAGGGGAACAAGATTCTAGTGTTAGTATTCTCTCCAAACTACAACTCCAAACCCCTGCATAAAACTGGGAATCTGGAAGGTCTATATCCTCAGTGTATGAAAAAAATTACTGACAAAAATAGAAGATGATATGCAAACTTGTCTGTCTCATTTGGGTTAAAGGCAAAGATGGGCAGTGAGTGGTGGGTGAAGTGATAGGTCTAGGCTTTCCAACATTACCCATATGGTCTAGAGAGCCCCATGCTGAGATATTAACCTAATACAGTTCCCATATGGGAACACCCCAGATGCCTGATGGAAACAAAAATCTAGCTAAGAGGGACACATACTCAACCTTCAACCTAGGATTCATACTACTCTCAGAAATAAAATCTAACTAAACTTGAGCTCACAATCCAAAAGATAATCAGTGAATAAATAAGTTACCTAATACAGGCAGAAACAACAAACTACTTAAGTAAGACTCCTAAGATTAAGTTCTTCCTCAGGACTAGAACTTAACATGGAAATAAAAACTTTCATGATAAAAATTAGGAAAGAGTAGACAGCTGCATTCTAGATTGGGGAAAAAAAACAAGCTCAAATAGAAATATTCTGGCTAGAATGGAAAGCACTGCATGAATTTGACGGCATTAAAAGGTGGCCTAACTATTACAGAGTGCAGGCATAGCATACGTTGATTGGCAGAGAAGTGTTAAGAAGAAGCTTGGAAACTAAAAGAACAGCAGCAGCAGAAGGCTGTACATAAACTGTGAATAGAGATTAATACTAAAATCTAGATTTGAGGGGAACCAGAACCAGACTCTGTGACTAACAGAAACAGAAATTAGTCAAATTTGAAAGAAATCATGAAATAAGAATCAATATGTTCTAAAAACCGTGGGACAGTCAGATATAACAGATTAAAAATAAGTGCAATATTCTGAACCTAAATAGATCAAACTAAATCTAAAAAGAAAACACTAAAAGATAGTATTTTGAACAGATGACGAAAAAAAATAGATAATGCTAGTTATTTGTGACCCATTCCTCCACCCCCCCACCCAAATGAAAAAAAAAAAAAGCTTAATGGAATTCGCTAGTCATACACGATAAGACATTGGGATCTAATTTTTAACTTACCAGTAAGAGTCGAGTAAGAAATCTACTAGGTATGTGCAGTGCAACTTCAAGAAAAAGCATGAAACTGATGAAAAGAGTGGCAGGAATCTTTTACTTCTTTATGCATAACTAAATTCAGGGACTGGTGATCATGCTAACATGCTGAACTGTGTCGGTGAACACATTTTAATCATTACTCGAGTTAGGAAAGGCAAAAATCAAAGGGTACTACTGTACATTTCCTAGTATGTCTCATACGATAACACAGTTATACATACTATTAAAATAAAATGCTCTCTTCTACGGCAAGGTGAAACTACTGGTGTGACTCAACAGACTGCATTCACAATGCAGTTGCAAGCTGCATTTTCAAATGTGGAAAAGCATAGAACATATTCCATTGACCCTATTATCAATACACATTACAGTGTCTACAAGTTTAAAAGTCCACAGCAGGATCAACTGGTACCTCTATTCTCATTAGCACCACGTGCAACTCAATGAGCTAAGAACTATAGAGAAAACATAAAAAATATTCTCCTTCAAATAGCTGCCGTTCATAAGAAAAATACCAGATGGTTCCTCCCCTAGGAGGAATATAAGGGAACCAAATAAAGATCAAGGAAAGGAATAAGAACAATAATAATAATAACAACAAGAAAGAATCAAAAATGAAAAGACAAAGACAAACTGGGGACACTTGGTGGGGAGGGAAAAAGGGAAGGGTGGAGGGCAGACGGGAGCACGGGGGACTGAGGTGATGGTGCACTGGTGTTACGGTGATGGGGAATACATGGGGATTACAATTGATGTAAAATATATGTAAATTTAAAAAATTTATATTAAAACAAAACACAAATAGCTGCCATTAAGCACCACTTTCACTGATAAGTAATAAACTAGTATTCTTCAATTAAAAATAAGAAAGATTTGCAGTATCTGAAAATCTGTACAATGTATAAATTTTCTTCCCATTGCTGTATGTAGGTGGTCCTTCTATTTTACTACAAAACTGGCACAATAGTTTATACAGCTGCTGTCCTTGACATACCTTCTTTAACAAACAGAAACTTCTGCCTTCATGCATCCCAACTTTTTACATGTTCACAGGCATGTTTTAAAGTTACAACAAAGCTTTCAAGATCTCCAAAAGTCATAAAAGACTTGTTCATCAGTATAACAAGACTAAATGGTGAGAAGGCGTGTGGGCAGGACTTCAGAGGCACCATGATGCAAGACTGCACAAGTTCTTGGCATTATATAAAAAGTCTCCAAACAAAAGATTATTTTACATCCCCTGTGCATAATACTAATATACAATAGAGTAAACTAAAAAGTAAAAGCAACCCGAGCCATGACTTTTCTCTTTTCTCTCACAGCCAAAAGCATGTCAAAGGATTAAAAAAATACAAGATTATAAAATCAAAATTTTAAAATAAAAATAACACCTTTAAAAACTGTGTTCTTTCAAGCAGTTCATAAAATTTCCACAAGAGGGCACCAAAGACAAAAACTAGAATAAATTCCACTGTAGACTGAAATAAAATAGGTTCATAAAATAGGTTATTACTTTTACCAACAAATTACTAACAACTAATAAAAACAAATTAGTGGACACTATTTTCTTTTTTAAAAAATGCTATATTTTAAACTACTATAACCACTGTCATTCTGTAAATTATGTTTTTAAATGCAGTGTTTATGCTTCTTAAGGACATGTCATCTACTTTCAATAATCTCCCTAATGACTTCATGTAAGAGTAGAAGCTCAATGAGTAGTTGTTAATTCTGGACAGGAACATACAGCAGGGAATACCAAATGTTCACATACTTTATATTTGCTTTTATATAGAACTATTTATATATAAATCTTTTGGCCTTAGAGGATTTAGAGCAAATATAACTTATGGCTTAGAGCAAATATAACTAAGGCTAAATCTCTTCCTCGCCTTTCCTTTTTTTAACTCCTTTTATGTTCTACTATAATAGTGTTTAACAGCAAGTAGAAACTTTAAAACACATTTAACCAAAAAACATGACATATAAACTGTATGTACCTTATGAATTTTTAAATGTAAACATATACTATGTTGTTGATAATCTTGAAGCTCCATGTTAGTAATAAGGGATAAATGCAGGTAAAATCTAATACAAAGTAATTTTATACATGTGTATTTTACACAAATATTAAACATTTGTATAATAAATATTTAGTGTGTGCCAGGAAGTGTACTAAGATATAATCTTTATCACTGAGAAATGTAAAGTTGAATGGTCTTAGGAAGTTATAAAGTAGACAAATGCAGTGAGATAAATATTCTCATTGACGTAAACACAGGATACCAAGTGAGCACACAGGAGCACCTGTCTAACTGAAGCTTGGAGGAGCTTCTCCCCCCTCTTTTGAAAGCAGTCAAAGGCTAGGATGACTCCTGAGGAAAAGGAGTTAATAAGGGAAATGAGGTTGAAGGAAGAAGTATAAGCAGAAAACCTGGTTTTCCTTACATACTTTTTATACAATCCCATTTTGTTTATGGTTTAAATACCAATTACAAAAAGCCTGCCTATTTCATAATTGCCTGAGTTCATCCTTAGGGTTCAAAGCTGCATCTCTACTGCCTGCAAAAAAGGGGGAAAAAGTAACTTGAATAAGCCATGGACACTTAAAATTATGTGCAACAGTGATATCACCTTACCCAGAAGAGGGCCCTGCTAAAGAGTATTTTGGCCCCAGTTTACTAAATGGTGGGAAAGAATGTAATTGTGGTAAAATGAAGAAACAAAGGCTTTGAAATAATATTTTTCCTTACTTTTCAAATGATCCAAATATAACTACTTTGTTTACAATGAAGAAAAAGGCCATAGAAGAAAGGGATAGTCTGACTGAAAAAAAGCAGAGAAAAGACCTTTTTAAAGGAGGTAAAAAATTAGAAAAGGGAGGGACAATGAAAAAATAATTCTAGTTCTTCATGCATATCTGTATCATAGTACTTGACATATTGCATTATGACCAATCGGTTTACTTTTCTGCCTCACTCATTAGACTATAATTTCATGTCTGGTTCCTTCTATACTTATGAATGTAAAAAAATATATCCTTCTGAAAACAGAAACCTTGTGAGAACAAAGAAACATAAAAGTTTAAACAAAACTGAGGTCCAGTTAGTGCTGTAAAACAAGGAAATAAAAGTTACAAAACTATTTTTAGCCTTGGATGACATGATAATCTACACAGAAGATTCCAAAGAATCTACAAAAAGCTACAGGAATGAGTACAGAAGGATCATAGGATAAAGGGTACTATTTAAAAATCACTTGTTTTCCTATATACTGGTGACAAACTGTTGAAATTTGTAATTTAAAATAATGAACATTTTTAATAGCATCAATAAACAAAAAGAGAGAAACATGTCTAACAAAGCATGCAGAGAATCTATGTGCACTGATAAAAGAAATTAAAGCTCCACATAAACTGAGAGATATTCCACGTGCAGGGATTAAGAGAATTACTTTTTTTTTTCCTAACTGAATGTACAGATTAAATCTAATTCCAGTAGAACTTTTAGCAAGCTAATCTGTAAACATTGACAAAGTGGTTCTAAATATTACATGTAAAGATAAAAGCACTAGAATAGCAATGCAACATTAAAATAAGAAATAAAGTTGGAAGACCGCTAAGATCTAATTTGAGACTTCTATAAAACTACAAGACTTCAAAACAGTGAACTATATAGGCAAGTGAATAGACACACAAATCAGTCTTATATTAATGGGACAGAATAGAGTCCAGAAACAAACCCACAAAAATATAAGCAACTAATCTTGAAAAAAGGACCCATACACATCTCACAACTTTCACAAACTCAATATGGATCGTAAATCTTAATGTAACATGTAACTTCTGCTTGGTGTTGAGTTTATAGATAAAATACCAAACGCAGATCCATGAGAAAACAACTAATATGGTGATATTAAAACAACTTCTAAAACAAATCAAATACTGGATGATTTCATTCATAAGTGGAACATAAAGAAACAAAACAATGGAACAGATAAAATCAAACCAAAACAAACCCTAGAAATGTGACTTCAGAATTAAGGCTACCAAAGAGGAAGGGAGCTCAATGGACTATGGTGGAGGATTCTGGATGCTTGGGAGGTAGGTGTAGGTGTGGTAATAATATATATCTGAAGAGGTGTGAACCCATACCTCAAAATTACATACAGCTTGTTGTAAATCAAGTAATTATCTTAATAAAAAAAAAGAACTAAAAACTGCTCTGTGAAAGACTGTTTAACAATGAAAAGAAAGGTACAACTGAGAAAAATATTTGCAGGACATAGATCTCTTCAAGGACAATGTCCCAAATATACAAAGAATTCTTAAAAAACAAGAATAAGAAAAAAAATTGTAAAATGGGGACAATTTTTTACAAAAAAATTGTAAAATGGGGACTGAAGTTTTAGAAGTTAGATAAATGGCAAATAAGCATCCAACATTTCTGTCCTCTATTAGAAACTGCAAACTAAACCAACAATGAAATACTACTAAACACTTAGAATTGCTAAAATGTGAAATTTGACAATATAAATTGCTGGTGATGATGCTTAAGCAACAGGCTCTCTCATTTATTGTTGATGGGAAATCTGAATGGTCTGTAACTTTGGAATAGAGTTTGGCAGTTTCTGACAAAGCTAAACATATCATAAGATCTAGCAATTACAGTCCTAGGTGTTTACTCAAAATGATCTGAAAACTTACATCTAAACAAAGACAGGCATGCAGAAGATCAGCTTTACTCATAATTTTCAATAACCAGAAGTAATCAAGATGTCTTTCAACAGACAAATGGATAAACAGTGATACCTCTGTGCAGCACAGTACTATTCAGTGACAAAATGAATCATTAATCACAAAAAAAAAACCCAAGACATCTTAAATGTATATTGTCCAGTGAAAGAAACCTGTCTAAATATATACTGTAGGATTTTAATTATATAACAGTCTAGAACAGGCAAAGTTATAGATGTTAAACATATGTATGATTGCACAGAGTTCAGGGGTGGGGAGAGAGAGATGATTAGGTGGGGCACAGGGGATTTTTTTCAGGTAATGAAATGATTCTGTATGATACTGCAATGTTGGCTCTGTGATGCCATACATTTGCCAAAAGTCATAAACTTTCATACCATAGAGAATGAATCTCAATGTCTGCAAATTTTGAGAAAGTAATTTAGAAGGACATTCCTAGATGGATACAGAATGTGATGAAAAGAAACATAAATGTACTGCAAGTGCATAACAGACCATCAATGAAGAAGGTGAGTAGAAGAGCTTCTAACCTAAGTAACCCATGTGAATGCAGTCTGCAATGACTTAAAAAGAAATAATAACTACACATAAGACTGCTCCAGTTTATAAAGTTGTGTCCCATGAGGGTATGGGTTAACAATTCTGAAACCAAAGTTGTGTCCCATGAGGGTATGGGTTAACAATTCTGAAACCACTATATATTTATACTGAAACTGAAGTATTTATTAAATGGATGGTAGATGTTGGAAACTAGGTTTCTCATCATAGTAGTGGGGACAAGGGGAGATTATAGATATTCCAGAGAGGCAGAATTATCCATGTGGCAATGGGTTAGAGTCAGACACATCAGGGTGAATTCATGTTTAGCTTAATGTATTACAGATGGTGATATATACACACATATGTACTTCACACGCACGTAATTATACATGTGTGTATCCACAAGTTACCTATCTTTGCTCTATCACTTGAGAGGTCTGTAAGTGACAACATCCCACAACAGCAAAAAGCACAACTAGAATTCATAGCTTGGTTGCAAATACCATGCATGCTCTGCTAAAAGGAAATGAGCTCTAGAATGCTAGGAGTGTGGCAGAAAATAAACAAGATGAGCTTGGAATATTTTATGTGTCATCAAGAATAAGGTAATACTCAAAAAACAAAGTTCCCACAATGAAAAAGTATGTCAAAAGGACAATCAGTCAACTAACACACAACAACATTTTTGAGTAACAAAATAAAGTAGTATTTACTGAAGAAACTATCTGCTCTGGGAAGAGATGGGTGGATCCTGCACTTTTGGACCCATGTTAATCTGTCACATGAATCAAGAATCTTGTCTCTAGTTTGAAAAACACAAGTTGCACTATCATTCATAAAAAAATAAAGTAGTATTAGATACAACCTTAAGTGTAAATAACATGAGTCAATATTGACATATATGACTGAATAAATGGGGTAATAAACAGATGCCCCCAAATAAAAGAAATCTACAAATAATGTAAACAGATACTCTGACCTCATGGAAGGACAGCATCACTCCCCACTCCTTATGTCTGAGCAGAACATTCTGACTTTCTTCCAAAAAGTACAGTGTGAAAAGGGGGAAAGAATAATTTTTTGTGAAGAAACTTCATAGATGCTACCTCAATCAAATGACTATAGATCACATCAAGAGTGATAAGTTATGATGACAGGATTTAATTGTGATATTGTGATAAAATAAGAAACATATATTGAGTCTTTTCCCCTGAGGAACAACTGTAGTTATTTTTAATTAAGACCCTTTAAGTCATGAGACTTGGAAGATGGGCGTTTCCAAAGGAACCAACTATGTGATCAGAAGGTTGGAAATTTTAGGCCTACCCCCATTCCATACTTGTGCCCCCAAACAACCCCATGCTTGAATTTAATCAACCATGCCTAAGTAGTGAAACCTCCATGAAAAACCCTCAAGGAAGGGATTTGTAAAGATTTAAATATAAGTGCTTTGGAGACTGGCACACCCAGAGAATGCAAACAAGCTCCCTAAGCTTACCTACACCTCCCTGTGTTGTATCCTTTAAAATAAAATGGAAATAGAAAGTAAAGTGTTTTCCTGAGTTCTGTAAACTGTTTGTAAAAATTATTGAATATGTGCAATGGTTTTGTGGGAAACCTTAACTCACAGTTGGTTGCCCTGACTTGTAACAGTCATCTGAACTGGGGGACAATTTTGAGGGATTTATCCCTTAATTACAGGAGATTAATGTTAGAATCAATCAAACTGTAGGTTACACAGGGTGTAGAGAAAAAGAAAAACTGCTGGTGGGAATGCAGACTACTATAGTCCCTATGGGAAACAGTATGACTAAGTATTAAAAATAGATTTACTATATGATCCAGCAATTTCATTCGTAGGTATCTGTCCAAAGAACACAAAAACACTAATTTGAAGAGATGTAGGATATATGCACTCATATGTTCATTACAGCACTATTTATAATAGCCTAATGATGGAAACAACCTAAATGTCCAAAGACAGATGGGTGAATAAAGATGTGTTGATATACATATGAAATACTACTCAGCTATAAAAAGAAAAGATGAATTCTTGCCATCTGCAACAAAATGGACAGAACTGGAGAAAATTATGCTATGAGAAGTCAGAAGAGAAAGACAAACACTGGATGATTTCACTCATATGTGGAATATAAAGAAACAAAACAAAGGAACAGTGAAAACTAAACCAATGCATAATCTAGAAATCTGACTGCTAAATTGCTACTAGTAGAGGGGGGAATTGAGGGATAGGGAACAAAGGGGAAGAGGAGACCCAGTGGTATATGTGGAGGATTATTGCCGTTTTGGTGATGGGCTTGGCTTGGCAGGGTAACATATATCCAAAGAGGTGTGAATTTATAACTCTAAACTATATACAGGGTTGCAAATTAATATTACCTCAATAAAAAATTACACAAGAATAAAGAAAAAACATCAACCAAATCCCACTGATCCCCCTAGTGGGGAATATTCTACAAAAGAACTAACCAGTATTACTCTCAAGGTCTCTAGGAGCAAGGACAATTCATCAGTGTATCAAGAAGAGTCTAAGGAAACATGATGACTAAATTTTATGTATCCTAGATAGATCCTGAAACAAAAAGTACATTAGGTAAAAATTAAATTTGGATAAAGACTCAGTTTAAAATATGTATCAATATTACTTCACTGATTGCAATAATTCACCACAGTATTCTAAGATACTAATAAAGAGGTTACTGCATGTGAGGTAAATGGAAACTGTACTATTTTTACAATTTTTCTGTAAATCTAAAATGTTAAAAAAAAATTTTAAGGATAATGAAGAAAATCCCTCACTTTATAATTTGAATATTTATTGAATATGTTACATCATCACAAAGCCCAGTGCTAGAATTTATAGATCAATGATATTCTTCTATATCAGAATCAGCTAGAAGCCTTTTTAAAAATTCTGATGTCTGTACCCAATTTATACCAATGAAATAAAAAATTTCGCAGAGATCAAATTATTACTTTTTCTCCAAAAGCAGCTAAATGGTTCAAATATTTTAAAATATTTGAATATATTAAATATCACAAAACCCATGGAACCATTTTCCTTTAAAGGTAAGTAACATATACAGACTTTAAGTGATTCATGCATACAATTTTTTGTGTTGACAAGAAAAAACTTGTTGAAATGTCTTTTTTCAATTTTTTCCCCTTAATTGAGTTGACATTTGTTTACAATGATGTTTATGATTTAGATATGTAGGATTATACCTTTCAGGTGTATGTTACCATATCACAAAAACCACTAAGGCACTAAAAGTTCACCATATTCCATTGTATCTCCTCCCCACTTTGCTCCCCTTCATTTCCCTCCCCTTCTGGTAGCTTTAATTCTACAGCCAGATTTCTGAGGTTTATCATTGGTTTGATTTCATCTGATCTATCGTTTAGTTTCTCTATATTCCACCTATAAGTGACACCATCCAGTATCTGTCTTTCTCCTGACTTATTTCACTTAGCTTAATCCGATTAAGTTCTATTCACGTTGTTGCAAAAGTCAAGAGTTTATCTTTTTTACAGCTGAGTAGTATTCCAATGTAGATATAAACCACATCAAAGAACGCCCTGACAGACAGTCTATCTTTAAAATGGAATCCTATTGAAAGACATATTTAAATGGAAAAAATAATTCACACAGATTTGGCTATGTGGATTTATACTGGTTGTAACACTATTATGTTGTAACAGCAAAATGTTGTATTTTAAAGTTGTATTGAATAGAACAGTAAACTTAATAGTAGATAATCTTTTTTAAAAATAAGTAGTCTTCCTATAAACAATTCAAATATTTAAAGCAGATGTGATCAAATATAGCCAAAAGTAGCCAAACGGTTCAAATATTTTACACTGAATCAACTCAGGACATATTTGGGAATATCTTTGTAACATACAGAACAACAAATTTTTTCTTAATATGTAATACTGTTGACCCATCTCAGCACTAAATGTATATCACATGTTCAGAAATGCCAAAAATAGAAGATCTTTGTCCTATTCAGCAATGTTTAAGCTAACACAAAAACCTTGATATTAGGATTAACCTGCTGCAGAAATCTCTGTTTGCAATTTGTTTAATTTTAAAAATCTGTACAATTACCTCAGCACCTATCAAAACATGTCAATTTGTCAAGATACATTCTCATCAGATAAGCTTTTTCTGTAACAGGTATAAAATCAAATTCATAAGGCATTTCCAATCATGTCTCATATTTTTCTTGAATAAAAGTATTTGAAGAGGTTTGTTTGTAATAGTTACTCATGACACAGGTATAGAGCACTAAAACTTTAAAAAACATATCTTAAAATGGTTATTATCTACTGTTTCCTTTTCAAAAGTCACATTGAGAGCTGATGGAAATGTAAAGTTAATTTTAGGCCAGAAATGTTTCACCATCTATAGTAAGCTGAACTTTTTTTAAAGAATCAAATTAAATTTGGGGAAATTTTAAGTTGGAATTGGTATAACTCAAATTCTCTGAAAACTGCACTCATTCATAATGAAAAAAGCAAGATCCACAATGCGCTCAAGTGTTATATTGAATATCAACATTAAATCTATCTTACAATACAGTAACTCAGTATGGTGAATTTCACAACTCTAGAACTTTTAAAAGGAGGGGAAATTTAAAAAAAAAAAAAAAGGCTACCAACATAGTCACCTAAAACTTTCCACTCTATCTAAAAAATCAAGGCTCCTTCTATAATAAGTAGCAGGTATTAGCCAAATGAATCCCCAAACTGGAGCAAATCCCCAAAAAAGAAATGGCAAGTTTCATGATACAAAATAAACTGAATGAAAAAAGGAAGATTGTAAAGCAACAACCTTGATCTCACAGACTAAGATGTTAAGGCAAGCACAGTATCAATCAGACAGTGGATCATTATTCTGTAATTGTTCTTACATGATGGTAACTAGGGGACTGGGACTACACCTTTGCTCACTACCTAGAGAAAATTATTTTGTAAAAGATACAGTGCTTCAGAAAATCAATCTATCCTTATTAAACTACTAATTTGGTAATGCTGTTCTGTTCTTTTCTAGTTCAAAAGGTTCTCAAGAGGTAGACTGATTTGAAGCTCCTTTATTCAAGAACAGCAAGGTGAAATGAAGAAGATTCTGAGAAATAAATGTTCACCTAGAGACTGTATCACCATTAATGGAGAGTGGATTTTTAAAAGCATCCTGACATTTCTTCCCACTGAGAATTTCTTCTCATTTCTTCCATGCTGAGAATTACTGTTTCAGTGGATCACATTTAAAAGAGATATGCCATCCCTTGGACACTAAGGAATTGACCAGAAAAACCCTCATTTCTTTTCCAAAGAGAGACAATGAAAGGCACAGTAGTCTAAAGCTAGTTAATAGAATATTTTCCTTTGAACCATTCCTAAGTTAATATGAAAATGACATCTTTCTTTAAATAAAAGTAAAAATAAAAAGCCTAATAAATGCATAAATGTAAATGGTCACATACAAGCTAGGTATCACAGTAATTTCTTTCTGCTCAATATTTCACTTAAAACTCTTACATTTGTTCAGTCCCTTATATTTTACCTAATACTGTGATCTCCATGGAAAATCCTGAATTCTAGTAACAAAGCAATTCTGGTAAATTCCTTATCAATCTTTACTTTTTAAATGACCACTTGGCAATGGTGCATTCTTAAGCTTTAACTTATAAATTCAATTTAATAAGATCATCTACTTTTAAAGAACATCCAATAAACCACATTTGGAGTCTTTGCTTTATTGTTTTATTGAAAAAGAGCAAGCATAAACTCTTGTACTGTATAAATATTTAAACACTTACTTGTGTGCATATGTATTTCAATAAGCCATATGCTAGCTATAAACTAATTTTTTTAAAAAAATCATTGATCAAGTAGAACTGTATGAATACATACAATTCAGTGTATAATTAATAAATTACCACAACACATTTTATCTTCAATGTTGCTGATAAATTAGCATAATTTGAATGAAAACAAGAAAAAGTTCTGTGTGCTATGGTTTATATATACCTATATCAAACTTTGAGTTGATTTAATAAAAAAAATGAATGTTAATTTTGTGAAAATATTCTTGTTAATTTTGTGAAAATATTCAACTTTTATGAAGAACAGAATATCATTTTAATGACATAATTTGGCCTTGAACACCAAGAGAGGTATACCTCTATAAAGACCAGGCTGTTTTTAGAAATCCCAATTTTAAGTCAATAATCAAGAGAGAGAGTCGGAGAGAAGATGGCGGTGAAGAGACGATAGAGTAGAAAGCTCTCAGCAGAAGTGGACAGCATGAAGACTATACAGCATGTCCTTGCAAGAACTGGGATGTGGAAAATAAATTTGAAGGCACCGACAACGGACTCAGAAAGGAGGAATTCATCCAAGGCGAGCAAAAACAGAGAAAAGCTTCATAACCCCGCTACCCAGTCTCCCCTCTCCTTTGCCCCCTCCCCTCAACCACAAATCCAGCACAATGCAAAAATTCTCAATAAAATTCTAGCCAACAGACTCCAACAATGCATAAAAGGGATAATACACCATGACCAAGTGGGATTTATCCCAGAGGCACAAGGATGGTTCAATATCTGAAAATCAATCAATGTAATCCAACACATCAACAAAAGGAAGGATAAAAACCACATGATCATATCTATTGATGCAGAGAAGGCATTTGACAAAGTTCAACATCAATTCATGATGAAGACTCTTGAAACCCTTGGAATAGAAGAACCATATCTCAACATGATAAAAACTATATACGGCAAACCTACAGCCAATATTATCATCAATGATGAAAAATTGAAAGCATTCCCTTTAAGATCAGGAACAAGACAAGGATGCCCACTCTCTCCCCTACTATTCAATATAATACTAGAAGTCCTAGCCAGAGCAATAACACAGGAAAAAGACATACAAGGCATCCAAACTGGGAAAGAAGAGTAAAGCTATCACTATTTGCAGATGATATATGATAATATACCTGGAAAACCCTAAAAGCGCTACAGAAAATCTAACTAAAACAATCAACCAGTTTAGTAAAGTAGCAGGTTACAAGATCAAGACAGAAAAGTCAGTAGCCTTCCTATATACAACCAATCTGAAGAAGAAGAAATCAAGAGAAATATTCCTTTCACTATTGAGGCCAAAAAAAATAAAAAAAACTTGGGAATAAACCTAACAAAAGAAGCAAAATACCTATATAGAGAAAATTATAAAACATTATTAAAAGAAATAAAGAAAATAGGAAGAAATGGAAAGATATCCCCTGCTCACGGATAGGAAGAATCAACATTATCAAAATAATGGCCATCCTTCCAAAAGCAATTTACAGAATCAGTACTATTCCAATAAAAATCTCAGTGACATTCTTCAAAGACATTGAACAAATATTGATGAAATTCATATGGAGACACAGAAAACCTCGATTAGCCAAACTCTCCTGGCTAAAAAGAAGGGGATTGGAGGTATCACACTCCCAGACTTCAAACTTTACTGCAAAGCAATAGTAATTAAAACAGCTTGGTACTGGAACAAAGACAAGACACGCAGACCAATGGAACCATATAGAAAGCCCAGAAGTAAACCATGGACACCTGATCTCTGACAAAGGAGGAAAGAATATGCAATGGAACAAGGACAGCTTATTCAATAATGGTGCTGGCAGAACTGGTTGGCCACATGCAAGAAAATGAAACTAGACCACTACCTTACACCATTACAAAAATTAGCTCAAAATGGATAAAAGATTTGAATGTAAGACCTAAAACCATAAAATATATAGAAGAAAACATAGGTAAAACGCTGCAAGACATACATCTCAGTAACGCCTTTGAAGATGCATCCCCCAAAACAATAAAAATGAGAAGATAAACAGATGGGACTATATCAAGTTAAAAAGCTCCTGTATAGCAAAAGAAACATTAACCAAAATGAAAAGACCCCCCCACTGACTGGGAAAAAATTTGGCACCCTATACAACTGACAAGGGACTGATCACAAAGATATACAAAAAACTCATAAGACTCAAGATAATCAAAGTAAACGAAAGTATATCAAAAAATGGGCAGAAGAACTTAAAAGACACTTCACTAAAGAGGATACACAAATGGCCAACAAGCATATGAAAAAATGCTCAACATCTCTCATAATTAGGGAAATGCAAATCAAGACCACAATGAGGTACCATTGTGGTAAGAATAGCACACATCAAAAAAACCAACAACAATAAATGTTGGCGATGATGTGGAGAAAGGAACTCTACTACACTGCTGGTGGAAATGCAAGTTAATCCAACCACTATGGAAGGCTGTATGGAGGTTCCTCGGTCTACTAGAGATGGAACTACCATATGATCTGGCAATCCCACTCCTAAGGATCTACCCAAAGGAGACAAAAACACTGATCCAAAAGAGTACCTGTACCCTCATGTTTATTGCAGCACTATTTATAATTGGTAAGACCTGGAAACAACCCAAATACCCAAAAGGAGAGGACTGGATCAAGAAGATGTGGTACGAATACACAATGGAAAACTATTCAGCAATCAAAAATGATAAACTAGGGACATTTATAGAAACATGGATGGGGCTCGAAGGACTTATACTCAGTGAAACAAGTCAGAAGGCAAGAGAAAAATATTGATGGCTTTACTTTTAGGAGGAATGTGAAAGAACAACAACCACAACAAAAAATAAAAAATAAGAAAACAACAGAAAGCTCAAGGAAATGGGCAATTACAACCAAAAACAAACAAGCAAACAAACAAAAAATTCACAAGATCAAAAGGTCAAAGATAAACCAAAGGGATCATGGGGGTAGGCAGAGGGAGGGGAGGGCAAAGACGGGGAGGAGGGTATAAAGAGCACAAGGAACTGAGGTGATGGTGCACGGGTGAAATGGTGGTGGGAGCTCCCTGGGGACTACAAATGATGTCAAATACAATTAAATAAGTATAATAATAATAACTTTTAAAAAACAATAAGCAAGAGAGAAATGAATCCCAAAGGAATGAACAGTACAAAAGATAAAGTCAAAGACTGGTTCTGAAAGAACATGTATAGTGATTTAAAAATTTGCTAAAAAATGAATGGTAATGCAGAAATATACTTCCAATAAGTATATGATTTCCAATTTATCATATCCTATTCATAGGAATGTATATGTCTAATTATGTTATATTCAGAGCAACAACTGACAAAATGATCTCAAGATGGAAGCTACTGCCTGAGAACAGTCTAATGCAAAGCATGTGAATAGTGCTAAAAGTGACTCTGCCAAAACTTTCTTCTTACAATCTCAGTTAAAAACAACAAAAATAAGCAATAGTTTTATCTAGATAATACTAGCTTTTACAGAGAATAAATGCTTATTTGGAAAAAGCAATCATAAAAACTGAAAGCAATTTTTTAATTTGGGAATGATATTTTGACAGTCTCCCCTCCATAGATGGAATCTGACTTCCCTCACCTTGAAAGTACAAAGGACTAAGTAATATATACCTAAATGATATAAGGCTTTGCAAGAGGGCAGTGGGCAGAAGGTGGAAGCATTTTGAAAATGTTTATAACAGCCTGAGGAGGCATTAAATACTATTAAAAATTGGATGGCCTTTAGGGAGGTTGCAGAAAAGTAAGGATATTCTTGTTAGGTAGTGGCAGAAAATGTAAGAACACTATTGTCTGAGTAAGGTTGAATCTTAGCAGGGCAAAATTTTAAATGTACCTAATGAATATAATGGTCTAGCTGAAAACGAAAGTGCTACCTCAGTTTCTTCTGGTTGTTTATAATAAAATGCAAAAGTAGAGAGAAAAGTCTAAGAAAGGACAATTAAACAAAAAGGGAAACAGGATTTGCTGATTTCAAAAATCCCTGCCTTTTAATTAACAGACAATACTACAATTATGAAAAAGTTTCCAATTAAACATCAAATCTAAGGAGCATTCGGAAAGTATGGTCTAAAAATCAAGATGCAGGGGTGACAGTGAAATCCTTTTATGTTATGACTTCAGAAAAAGCCAAGGTAAATAACAGCACATTTAAGAAGTCTGAGGGCATTATGCACAATTATACTAGGAAAAGCACAGGTCAGAGGAGCAATTATCGGAACAGAATTCATGGGTACAGTCTTTTCTAATGGAGTGACCCACAATAGGAAATAGGATATATAATAGACCCACAGTTCTTCTGGCATCACCAGCATGGTATGAGGACAGAGACAACACAAAATGGAGAGATTATGAAACTTCTACTGTCAGGAAGCAGGCTAACAAAAGGATTTAGCTCAAAACATTGGTAGCATCCATGGAAAAAGGAAGAATGACTCAGAGGGCAAAAGCAAGAACAGATGGGAGCAGAGCAAAGAGTCAAGAATTATCTCAGGGCAGAAAGAGAACTGAGCTAATTAAGCAATGTCTAACACTCTTGGCAAGATTCCAACTTGCCATGGTCTAGTGGCTACAATGCTTCCTGTCTACCCACTTTTGGAACAGAACAGTCTACAGTGATAATCTTAACATTGACCCACCAATGTATACTGAATATGTGGGGGTCAACTAGCTTATCTGTTCAATTCACAGGTCTTCAGATTGAGATTAACTGGACTCAAGGACACTCCTTTCTATCTGAAAGTGATTTAGAAGATAAAATACTGGACTTCGAGCTGATGTTATGAAGAGATAACACCTGGGGTAAAGAGACACAGGGAAGTTCTTAATAGGCAGTATGTTCTGCAAGAAAAAAGAGTGTAAATAATTTGCAGCTACAGGGCCTCCCTGGTGGCGCAGTGGGTTAAGCAACGCATTATGAAGCAAACCGCAACCACTGCAGCACGAGTTCGATCCCTGCTGCCGGCCAGAGAGGG